>CM054147.1:15314477-15449477 GCA_028751875.1 Rapana venosa
GACTGGATGTAAAAAAGCACATGAGTGCTTCTTCATTATCCTCGAAATAAAAGAATTTGTCATTGTCATTGTCTCTCTCTCTCTCTCTCTCTTGCTCTCTGTCTGTCTGTCTGTCTCTGTCTCTGTCTCTCTCTCTGTTTTGGTTGTGGGTTGTTTTTTTTTGGGTGGTGGGGTGGGGGTGGGGGGTGTTTTTTAGGGTTTTTCTTTTATTAGTTTGCTTTCGGTGGGGGGTGGGGGGTGTTGTTGGGGGGGGGGGGGGGCTGTTTTAAAAAGGTTATTTCCCCATGTTTCTACTGTGAGACTGTTTAAGTGTTCGGTTATTATTAAGATGTATCCCTACGGGCGGGGACTGGATGTAAAAAAGCACATGAGTGCTTCTTCATTATCCTCGAAATAAAAGAATTTGTCTCTCTCTCTCTTGTGTCTATGAATATTGCGTCGTTTGTGTTGTATTTTATTGTGTTGTGTTGTATTTGTGTTGTGCTATATTACATTGTTGTATGATTATATTGTATTGTATTGCATTGCATGGTATTGTGTTTGTTGCGTATTGTGTTGTGCGGTGCTGTGGTGTGTTATCTTCCTCCTCCTCTTCCTCCGATCCTCTTCTTCTTCTTCATTCTCCTCCTCCTCCTCCTCCTTCTTCTTCTTTCTTTGTTTTGCTAACTTATTTGCTAACTTTTTTTTCGCTAACTTACTTTGTATATGTTTGAAAAGAAAGGTACACCCTATCATTTTTTCTTGCATACTTTGATCTTCCGCGACAATATGCACACAAATTATGGCATTGGGGATTATGGCATTAGTCACCTGCACTCAGGTGACTTAAGACGGTCATCCTGCATGAATGCCCACCCACCAGCCTGTAATCCACCATGATATAAGCCTCACTCTCCCAGACACTTTAGAACTAGGGACTCCAAGAAGCAGGCTTAGATGTCGGCAAATTTCATGCTGTATTTTACACCACCACATTGGGTGGGTGAGTGGGGGGGGGGGGGGGGGGGGGGGGGGAGGGAGAGAGAGAGAGAGAGAAGAGAGTTGTTTATTGTGATAAGTTTTCAAGCTCATTTACAAGAGGACAGTGGGAAGGGGACTTGGCACAAACACCTATATTCAACTAAGAAGGAAAAAACAAACATAATCCAGTACAGCCAAAATAATCATCATGGTGGCATGGATTCAACATCATGGTTAAGAAGCTGCAAAGAATGCAACAATGACCGCTGTAAATTTTACGGTAATTTTGAGCCGAGAAAGAACGCTGTATAGAAAATTCAACGCTGTTAAAGCTTTACAAGCCATTCAGCAGAGCCTCATGCCATTGGCTGTTAATACAGTCATGCCCTTTGTTTGACAACAAATTTGCCTCTTGTAACAAACCCACTGTGACGCGAAATGTTGACATGGGAACCAGGTTGGTACAATAATTATTGTCTGATTCAAGGACAGGAGGCAAGACAGTGGAGAGGGAAAGGCATTGGCTGTGTGTGTGTGTTGGTCACCAGGTAACAATAGATGACCACCTAAGGTGTGACAGTATCGTGAGGCAAGCTGCTTGTGGGGTCTCCCTGTAGGCTTGTGTTGAGTATCGCTGTTTTGTATCTCACGTTGACCGGCTTAATTAATTAAGAGAGAGAGAGACAGAGACAGAGAGACAGAGAGAGAGAGAGGGAGAGGGAGGGAGAGGGGAGAGAGAGAGAGAGAGAGGGAGGGAGAGGGGAGAGAGAGAGAGAGAGAGAGAGAGAGAGAGAGAATGTGTGTGTGTGTGCATACACGTGTGTGCGTGTCTGTCTCTGTAAGTGCCCAGTATGTACTTTTTGATAGATCTGTCTATACAGTGTAATGCACTGTACCGTTTTCTGTCATAGTTCTTGTGCACATTGTACTGCTCTGAATGCCACTTACAATCCAGTAGATGTCTCTGTGTCAACATTGATGTTGCCTGCCCTCTCCAGGAAGACTACCTGGCCACAATGCTGTGCCACTCACTTTGGGTGGAGCCCTACAGCAATTGGCGAGGAACAACTCTCCTGCTGCCACTTTTTTTTTCTTTTTTTGTTGTTGCCTGCCCAGAAATATAATGTATGTGGCAGGCAAACTCCCAGTTCATCACCTCATCCAATAAGACTAGCAGCAATCAGACCTCCACTTATCTTCTGGTGGAAGGGAGACAAGCCCGGATTGAACACACAACCTCTCGCAAACTTGACTGACAGATACATGAACCACTAGGCCACAGATCCACTTCTTGCTGTGGATCAATGGTCTTGGGGATAGCGAGAGGGGAAGGGTCAATCCCCCTTAGAGCCAGCATATCCCCCATCCACTAGACCTTGAACCATTCAGAAGCTGGCCCAGGACAGACAGGAGTGGAGAACATTTGCTGCTGCCCTACGTGCCAATAAGGCACAAAGGCATTGATGATGATGACTAGACCTTGACAGGCGGTCTTGTATTGGTGCAGCTTGTCATTGGCATGAGACAAGAAACCAGAGTTCCAAATGCAACAGGCATTCAGCCCAGCACATAAAAGCACCCATGCAACAAAGAGAGACGCCTTTGACAAAATTCTTAGAAAAAACAAACCCCCTCACTTTCAAATGGAAAACAAACAGAACATGCAGACAGGGAAATACATTTATTTATTTATTTATTCTTTAATATCGAGGATAATGGAATAAGCACTCATGTGCTTTTTTACATCCAGTCCCCGTGTGTATGCGGTTTTGTAAATTTTGTCATCTGTTTCCACCGGCACACAAAGGCCTACTCTTCCGAAAAGCGGAACATTATGGATGGCGCTTCTCTTGAAGCCACACGTTCTTTCCAGGGAAAGCAGCCCGGATTAATTTCGTTCAGAGAAATTTGCTGTAACTGAAGTATACTGTTTACACTACAATACAAAGCGTGCGTCATCCACACACACACACACACACGCACACACACACACACACACGCGCGCGCGCGCGCGTGCACACACACACACACACACACACAATCGCAACCAAGGAAACGGCTTTGAAAAATATGAGTGGCGCTGCTCTTGTGGCGACACGCTCTTTCCAGGGAAAGCAGTCCGAATTTCTCTCAGAGAAATTTGCTGTAACTGAATTATATTGTAAGTATACACTACAATATAAAGCGCGTGATCTATCTATCTATCTATCTATCTATTATATATATATATATATATATATATATATATATATATATTATATATATATATATATATATATATATACATATATACATACATACATACATACAAACGCAACCAAGGAAACCACCCTGGAAAATATGGGTGGCACAAGCTCTTCCCAGGGAAAACAGCCCGGATTTCCCTCAGATAAATTTGTTGTAGCTCAATTACATTGTAAGTGTACACACTACACTACAAAGCGTGTATCATCGATATATATATATATATATATATATATATATATATATATATATATATATATATATATATATATATATACAAACGCAACCAAGGAAACCACCCTGGAAAATATGGGTGGCGCTGCCTTTGTGGTGCATAAGCTCTACCCAAGGCAAAACAGCCCCGATTAATTTCCCCCAGAGAAATTTACCAAACTGACAGTAGTATACATAAGAATACAAAAGTGCGTCATCGATATAATTTATACAAACATAACCAAAGAAACGGCATTGGAAAATATGGGTGGCGCTGCTCTTGAGGCGACATGTTCTTCCCAAGGAAAGCTTCCAGGATTAATTTCAGTCAGAGAAATTTGCAGTAACTGAAAGCAGTATAAAAAAAAGAAAAGTAAAGGTGTCTCATAACCTACGTGGTTGTAGGGGAGTGAGGCATCAGAGACCTCAGCTTCTCTAGAGGCCAGCATACTGAGGGCGGTGCCCATCTCCTCTCCCTCGCTGCTTTACCTTCCCTGACCATTAAGAAGCAAGATACCCATTTACAGCTGGGCAAACTGGAGGACTGTATTGAAGCCAAGGCGCGCAAACGGTCACCCATCCAATTGGTAACCAGGTTCGATGCTGCTATCCCAGAAAGTAGTGTACACACTACAATACAAGTATAGGCTACACTACCAAGCGTCCGTCATATATACACAAACACAACAAAGGAAACTGCACCGGACCCGTTTTTCTTTGTTTCACGCAGTACAGAAAGAACCATGGACCTATATTTTGAGTGGCACCGTTGCTAAGATCAACGGCAACAACAATCAAGTTCTGAGCTTTGATGCTGCTGCCAGCCAGGAGGTTGTCGGCAACTGGGCTGACTCTTGTCTTGTGGAGGAAAGTAGAACTTCGTGGTTAGAGCATGGGAATTGTCATCTGGTAATGATTTTGTTGTTTGTTGGTAGGGTACGGGTTCGAATCTCTTTAGAATTAGTATTGATTCCGATTCGTTCTTTTCACAAGTTGGGTTTTGTTTTGTTGGTTGTTGTTGTTGTGGTGGTGGTGGTTGGTGGTGGTGGTGGTTGGTTTGGTTTGGTTTGGTGTGTGTGTGTGTGCGTGTGTGAGTGTGTGTGGGGGGGGGGGGGGGGGGGGGGGGGCACTGCGTGCGTGCATATGAGCATGCGTATGTACGCGCGCGTGTGCGCGTGTGTCTGTGCATGTGACTTTGCTTTATATTGCATGATAGTTTGATCGCACACTAAAGGTTCCTCTAACCTGGGAAAAAGAAAGAAATGTAAAAGATCCCCACATGCTTGATCCAAAAGAATAGGCTATATTTTTTAATTGAATTTAAGTGTTAATTTCCTTCTGAGTCTTTATCAAATTATCTTTTATGAATAAAAAGGCAAAAAAACGGGCAATCCCCATTTTAGTGCGGGATGTAGGCTAATGATTTTTAAAAAAATCATAGCAAGCAGATATATATTGAAGCCCAACCATCATTACAAAAAAGAGATTTTTTATCCATTAAAGGAAATGTACATCAACCTCAAGCATTTTTAACCAAGGGATTGTAAAACAATATCATTGATTGATAATTTAAAAAAAGACAAATGAAAAAGGCAGAACGTCTTAACTGTCATGCCTGCCGCCTTCGCTTCTCTGAGTGTAGGCTAAATGGCCAAAGTCCCACAATAATCTGGAAGAGAGACTGCTGGCCTGAGTTTGACTGACTGACTGTATGGTAACCATCCTCCGTTTAATGAATAATAATAATAATAATGTATGGAATTATATAGTGCTGATTCTTGTAAAGCAACAAATCAAAGCCCTCAGATGACCTTTTTTTCTTAAATATCGAGGATAATGGAATAAGCACTCATGTGCTTTTTTTTAACATCCAGTCCCCTTGTGTATGTGGTTTAGTAAATTTTGTCATCTGTTCCCACCGGCACACAATGGCCTACTCTTTCGAAAAGCGGAACAGGATTTAACGTGTGCGCAAGATGTTCTGCATGCGTTCGCACACGGGGCCTCGGTTTATAGTCTCATCCGAAGGACTCTCTAAGTGCTCCCTCTTCTCTTCTCTTTCCCTTTCATTTTCCCCCAGGAGTGCTTGAAACATGGCAGTGAACTTTTCAAAAGCAGCCGAACCTAGCTAGCAAAGCCCATTACCCCTCTGAACCCGACCTTTCCACCCATCCATCCACACCTTGGGTGGTGGTGTGGGTGCTAGTCTTTCGGTGAGAAGGGTTAACCGAGGTTCTGTGTGCTGCACGCATGTGGCGCACGCAAAAGAGCCTCTGGGGAACGAGAGACTTGTCACTAGCAAAAGTTCTGTGGAAAAATGCCCCGTTTGTTGGGAAACGAATGCACACATATTTATAGACGTGTTTTTTTTCTTCTAAAAAAAGGGGTGGCGTTGCTCCTGCGGCGAAACGCTCTCGCCGAGAAGAGCAGTTTTTATGTCACAAATTTGCCATGACTTCAAGTGGCACACAATATAATATGATATAATACAATACAGTACAATGCAATGCAGCGCACTACAATATGATACAGTGCCATACAAAATATTGCGATACGATATAGCGCAACTCAATACAGTGAACTACAGTACAATAGAATACAGCTCAATACAACACAACACAACACCATACAATACATTTCAGCACAACACAATGCAATACAGCACAACACAACACAAAGAATATAGCACAATGCAATACAATTTAATGCAACACAATACAGTACAACACAAGACAGCAACACAGTACAATGCAATTCAATGCAACACAACGCAACACAGTGCAACACAATGGAGTACAGTACAATACAATACAACACATCGCAACACAACACAGTACAGTGCAATACACTAAAATACCACACAAACACAACACAACACAACACAACACAATTAAACATAAAACAACAGAACACCATTTTCTACAACAAAATACAACACAACACACTACAACCCAACCCAACCCAAATCCTTCTCCGGGTAGCAAACGACATGTCAGGTCTGTTCAACTTCATGTCATCCTTACTACATACCCCACCAACCACACAGCTCTGTACTGGCCTACTCCGTAACCAAAACTGACAGGCCTTCACTTTTAATGTGTGCGCTAAATGTTCTGGCTGCTTTCGCACACGGGGACCTAGGTGTAAACTCTCATCCCATGGATTTGTGGACGAAACCGAGTCAGAAAGAATTGATGCTTGTTAACTCAAGATCGGAAAAAAAATCTTGTCAAACAGCTCAAGTGAAAACTCGAATGTACGGGGCTTAGACTTGTTCCTGGCTAACAGTTGAACGTTCTAACCGTTAAGCCATTCCGTCCCCTACATATATATGTTTCTTTTAATTGTAATTCATCACACCATGCAATTATGCTCAGTTGACGAGGGGACAGTTTTGTTTGTTTGGTTTTGTGGGGTTTTTTTTGGTTTGGTTGTGGGTTTTTTGTTTTTGCTTTTTGTTAGTCATCATTGTTCTGTTCTCAAGGACGAAGTGTACTTTGTCTGATTAAAAAACACAAAGGCTGAGGACTACACGTCTCACATTCAGGCCAGCAATGATTAAAGTTCCCCCCCCCCCCCCCTTCACCCTCGCCACCCCCTAGACTGTCAATGTAATCATTATTGGTCCCTGATTCATGGCTGTATCTGACTAACTCCAAAGTAATAAGATGGAGTCCTTTTGTTGGCAATGAACTGGGTTCCGTGTGTCTGCAAGCACCATAAGCTTAGTGGTTAGAACATTGTTCTGTGTGATCTGACGGTAACTCATTGAAGGTGCAGGTTCCAGTCTTGGTTGAGGCGTCCTTTTGAGAGGATTTCCCTGGAGTTAACACAAGTACGGACTCCACTCCCCTTACAGACATTTAGATAAGACTATGAACTCCCCCGTGGGGGATGCCTTGGCGCCTGTCAGTTTAAACAGCATCCCCACCTTCTGGAAATTCTGTGCCGGGAATTCCTTCTTTTCTATCCCTCTCTTTGTTTCTTGTTTCTGCCTTGTTCCTTTTCTTCCTGTCACCTTCTTCTTGTCTATGTTCTTCCTTCTTGGTCTATTCTTCTGCCCCTTTTTTCTCCTGCCCCCCCCCCCCCCAAAAAAAAAAAAACAACAAAAAAAAAAGGGAGAGGGGGGGGGGGGGGGGGGGGGTCTATTCTCCTGCTCTTTTTTTTTTCCAGAAAGACATAAAAGATGACAATTCTCTCCCACGCCGAAGTCAGATGCCTTGGGCCTGACTTGTCAGGTGCTTAACAGCAGCACAACGAATTTTCTCTCATATAACAGACAACAATAGTTGATGTCTGAGCATTCGACGGAAAAGAATAAGAAAAAGACTATAAACACAAAGTTTCTATTTGCGAACACAGGCAGATATCCTGTACCGGCAAACGTTGAAACCCTAACCATTCCTTTTTGAAGACTAGGTCAACATTTTGGCCGGTAGCAACATACCTAGCATGCACCAAGCTACCTGGAGTGGGATGGGCTCTGCCAGGTTCAATGTACCCATGATACACTTGTATAATGACTAAGGGCAGTGTCCCAACGACTCCTCAAGGAGTTAAGGGAGACGTCTTTTATTTATTTATTTTATTATTTACTATTTTATTAAGGGAGAAGTCAGTATCCACAAGCATAGCCAGATAAACTCTTGTGTTGATAGAGAAATATCACGGCAATAGCCGTTTCCAAGCAGTGAAATGAGCCTTTGAAGCAAAACAAAACAACAACAACAAAACAAAACACAACAACAAAACAACAAAACATCAACAAAAAAACAACAACAAACCAAAACAACAGCAAAACAACAGTAAAACAACAACAGCAAAAACACAACAACAACAAAACAAAACAACAACGCAACAACAGCAAAACAACAACAACAACAACAAAACAACAACAACAGCAAAACAACAAAAACAGCACAACAAAACAACAACAACAACTAAACAACAGCAAAACAACAACAACAACAGAAAAACAACAACAGCAGAATAAAACAACAACAACAAAACAACAACAGCAGCAGAACAAAAACAACAACAAAACAACAGCAAAACAACAACAAAACAACAACAACAGCAGAACAAAACAACAACAACAAACAACAGCAAAACAACAACAAAACAACAACAGCAGAACAAACACAACAACAAAAACCCAACAACAAGACAACAGCAAAACAACAACAAAACAACAGCAGAACAAAACAACAAAACAAGAGCAAAAAACAACAGCAGAACAAAACAACAACAAAACAAAACAACAGCAAAACAAAACAAAGGATGTTAACAAAGGGCAGAAGGGAGGAGTGGATCTGGCGAGCTTAAAAAATAATTGGTATTACGAGAAGAGACGCAATGTTTATTTGATTCAATAATCTCTCTCTCTCTCTCTCTCTCTCTCTCTCTCTCTCTCTCTCTCTCTCTCTCTCTCTCTCTCCAAAAGTTGGTGGTTTCTCACTGTGGATTTGTGTTGCGTTTGTTTGTCACAGCTGCGCTTTACTGTGTATTCTTGTTATTAATTATTGATTTGATCAGTAACCTCCTTCATGTATGGGTCAACAGCCTTTTAATTTTTTTATATATTAAATACATCTTGCTAGAGTTTACTTCAGAGCCCTATAACAGTTTATTTGATAAGATATTATTTCATATTCTAACCTCTACTATTATATATATATATATATATATATATATATATATATATATATATATATATATATATATATATATATAAGCGCTTTGATTTGCTTGTACAAGATATAGTGCTATATAAATTCCATACATTATCATCATCATCATTATCCCCAGGTAGGATGAATGAGGCACAACGCATATTCAGGCTGATCCCCAGTATGTTAAGCTGTCACGTGGTTCTTTGAAGAACTAACTCTTTGTTTCAAAACACTCCAGTGGACGTAGAACGCTGACTGAAATGCTAAGAGTTGATTTCTCCTATCTCTCGTGAATCACATCCAAACAGAGCACAAGTTGACTCAGGAATCAAGTTGGATCTCTTTTATTCTACTAAACCAATTCAAAGCAATATTCATTTGCAATACAAAAGTTCCAAAACAAAACAGGAAAAATCCTTTCCACAATTACTTGGACCAACAGCCAAAAATTCTGTGACTACACTCACTACATAAGAGCTCAATCAGTTAAAATGACTTCTACAGTCCTCATAACCATAGCTCTCCTTCTATTCCTTCTGTTCTCTCCCCTTCTTCAGGCAATCTCCGCTTGCCTCCCCTTGGCTCTCGGCCTTTCCTACTCTCCTTCTATCCCATCTTTCTTCCTTGGACTCTCCGGACTGACTGTCCGTCCTTCTCACTCTCTTGGCCTCTCCTCCCCTCCATCTGTCCGTCCGTTTCCCACGCCTTCTCCTCTCCATCTGTCATCTCTCTCTCAGACTCTCCTCCCTCCAGTGTGATAACAGCCCCTTGTATATATACAGTGCCATTGGAAGGTTCTAGCCACTGAAGGTTCTGGAAACTTAAGGAAGTCTCCGACCATTACCAACTACACAAACATCTCCGGCTACCGTGAGGCCATCTGGAAACTGTTAGAGCCTCTTAGAATACTGTAAACTACACCATTCCGGAAAAGCCTAGAACTTCATAGAATACTGTAAAATATTCTGGAAACTTCATGACCAACCAAACACATGCAAGCTAAAGGTAACAACATTTCTTAACCAAAACTATTATCTCATCAGCAATGCATGCATCATTAAGCCAAGAATGCCATTCATAGCAGTCCTAAAACTCTTCTCAATAAAAACTTAGAATCTGTTTGTAACATTACCCCCCACTTAGAACAAATTTCCTAAATTTGTTTCATAAAACAAAGCAAACAGATTCAACATTGAAACTCGAGATTCATAGTGGTTAACTCACCTACAATGTACCGCATTAGCACATTTCAGTCCACAACTGGTTCATGCAATTAGTTCCAATATTGTCACTGGAGATTACGGTTCCAACTTTTGCATATACACTTCATGGAAACATTCAGAGATTAGCACTTTCCACCAGAGGTCAGACATGTTGCCCCACAAATGTCATCTGGAATCAGCATCTGTCCATCACTCCCACTGAGGTAAACGTTGGGGAGTCCAAGGCAACGCAGTCTCTGGTACACCTCCTCCGGGATCAAACACTGCAATCCTGTCAGGCCTCCTGCGGTCCGCACACCTGCTGCCTGCATCATCCTTCCCCTCGACGACAGTAACCAGAGCAGCACTCTGAGATCCCAAAGCTTTCTGTACTATCCCCATTTTCATCCATTCACGAAAGTCCTTCTTCACAGATTCCTTAGCCACATGAGGAATATGGTAAGGTTCTGACCTGACTGGAACAGACAATGTCAGTTCTTCTTGGGGGTCCACCAGTCCTTTACTTCCTGGGATTTCAGTAAACTGGTCAGCACTGCCATTTATAAGCTTGCTGGATTCCTCCCTCTTGTGATGAGAATCTTGGTCCCACTTGAACTCTTCCATTGATTTGCCTGAACCCGTCTTACTCAGTTCCAGAAGTTCATTATCCTTCCAAGTCTCTTCATCACTCCTATTGACTTCTTCTTTTGATGCACAATTGTCTAGGTTTGGTACGCCCTCGCTCTCCACCCATTCTGGATTGGGATCATCTGCAGACCTAGCACCCTCGATATTACCAATGATCAGATCATAAACCGGAGTAGGTAAACATAAAGCTTCAATCTCTCCTTCGAAGTAAGGTGTGTCCACTCTGATCAAAGCTGTTGGTACTTTCTTCACTGCACTGTCCACTGACTGGAGGAAGCTATGGCGCCCTGTGTACTGGTTTTCCTTAACCAAGCCCTGTCTGACCACAACTCCACTGCATCCAGTATCTCTCATGACATCCACAGTCTTTCCAGAGACTCGACCCTTTCTTACTGGAAGATTGACATTCTTCCTGATGAATGATCCAGCCGCTGCACTTCTGATCACGGGGATCTTCTTTCCAGAAGCCAAGAGAAGCTGACCATCCTCCATATCTGACTCCAAGTCATCATTGCACGACTGGTTCCCCTGCAAAAACGGCTTCACCACACCCCCAGCACATATCTGGCTACCTGCCCTTGCTGTAGCTGCTCTATGCACTGATGGTACTGCATCCCCTCTGACACGTCTGTCATTCTGGCCTCCACTCCCTGACGTTCTTGAGTGGGCGTTTGTAGTTCCAGAAGCCCAATAGGTTTGACATTCAGACTGCCTGTGTCCATCGCGATGGCACTTAAAGCATTTTACTTGTTTCAGCTTCTCTCTCTCATCTGGTTTACGCGGCTCTCTTCCAGCTGAGGGATAGTTTGGCTGTGCAGTCGCCAGGGTGCGATTTTGTGATATTAGGTAACGATCTGCAGCCCTAGCCATGTCATACAGTTTTTGAGATTCTTGCTGACGAAGATGAGCTGCCACATCCGTTGGGCAGGCATCAATAAACTGCTCTTTTACAATAAGGCTTGACAGTCCTTCATAGTCCTCTGCATTACCTGACAACTGAACCCAGCTTTTGAGATATGCTTCAAGTCTGACAATAAACTGTGCTGGTCTCTCTCCAACTTCAGGTTGACAGTCACGGAATCGAAGACGGTATCCTTCTTCTGTGAAGTCATATCGTGTCAGAAGAGCGACCTTCAGTTGGAAATAATCTTCAGCTTCTTCCCGAGACAGCCGAGTGTAGACATTAAGCGCTCTCCCTGTCAGTAAAGCACCCAAATTAGAGGCCCATCTGTCATGTGCCCAACCGGATTTGGTAGCAAAGCGTTCAAACCTCTCTAAATAACTGTCCAGGTCATCTTCTCCATCCACAAAGCTGGCAGCTTTGGGTTCTTTGAACTGTCATTATTGGGTCTTTGGGCAGAGCCCCATACTCCAGCTCGAGTCTCTTTATCTCTAATTCATGATACCTCTGTGCTTCTTCCCTTTTCAATTCTTTCTTTTCTCTCTCTCTTCTCTCTCAATCCTGTCCTGCCTTTCCCTCTCTTTGTCTTCTCTTTCAAGAGCTTCTCGCCTCTCTTCTCTCTCCATGGTTTCTCTTCTTTCTTTTTCCCTTTCTTCTCTTTCAAGAGCTTCTCTCCTCTCTTCCCTTTCAATTCTCTCTTTTCTATCCTTTTCTCTTTTTTCTCTAAAAGCTTCCAACAACTCTTTTCCTTTGAGTCCATATTGTCTTGCTAGGTTTGTTAGCTCCTCCTTGCTATCTGCCATAGTGACTCTTCTTCAAAGACTGGAATCAGACACAAATTTATGACGCAATGACACAATGACAACAACACCTAGATCCAGATGTACTTACGTGAGTTCCACAGAAATAACCTAGATCAGACGCCAGATCTCACTCAGCAGGAGGCTAAAGCAAGATCGCGGCCCCTGACAGTCACTTCAGTCACACAATGCTCACTGGATTTCACAACTTTACCAGAACACAGTCTGAATCAGCCAAACGGACAAAGACTCTGAATCCACACACTGAATTCCACCCGGAAATTCCGTAGATCTATCGTAGACACACCCCAGTGGTGAATACGATGCCTCTTCACAAATTCAGCCCCAGGTTACTCTGAAACACTGCAGCACTTTCAGACGTACACCTACTGAATCAACACAACGAATTTCTCACAGAAATTCCGTAGATCTATCGTAGACACACCCCAGTGGTGAATACGATGACTTCACAAATTCAGCTTCAGGTTACTCTGAAATACCAGCACTTTTCAGAAGTACACCTACTGAATCAACACAACGGGCTTCTCACTGAAATTCGGTATCTCTTGTAAACACAACTGCAGCAGTGAATACAATTATTCTCCATTTGAAATCTGAAGTCAGAAGTTACTGTATTAATGGATGATTCGAAGTTGAGAGATATCCCGGCTTGGCCCCCAATTGTCACGTGGTTCTTTGAAGAACTAACTCTTTGTTTCAAAACACTCCAGTGGACGTAGAACGCTGACTGAAATGCTAAGAGTTGATTTCTCCTATCTCTCGTGAATCACATCCAAACAGAGCACAAGTTGACTCAGGAATCAAGTTGGATCTCTTTTATTCTACTAAACCAATTCAAAGCAATATTCATTTGCAATACAAAAGTTCCAAAACAAAACAGGAAACATCCTTTCCACAATTACTTGGACCAACAGCCAAAAATTCTGTGACTACACTCACTACATAAGAGCTCAATCAGTTAAAATGACTTCTACAGTCCTCATAACCATAGCTCTCCTTCTATTCCTTCTGTTCTCTCCCCTTCTTCAGGCAATCTCCGCTTGCCTCCCCTTGGCTCTCGGCCTTTCCTACTCTCCTTCTATCCCATCTTTCTTCCTTGGACTCTCCGGACTGACTGTCCGTCCTTCTCACTCTCTTGGCCTCTCCTCCCCTCCATCTGTCCGTCCGTTTCCCACGCCCTTCTCCTCTCCATCTGTCATCTCTCTCTCAGACTCTCCTCCCTCCAGTGTGATAACAGCCCCTTGTATATATACAGTGCCATTGGAAGGTTCTAGCCACTGGAAGGTTCTGGAAACTTAAGGAAGTCTCCGACCATTACCAACTACACAAACATCTCCGGCTACCGTGAGGCCATCTGGAAACTGTTAGAGCCTCTTAGAATACTGTAAACTACACCATTCCGGAAAAGCCTAGAACTTCATAGAATACTGTAAAATATTCTGGAAACTTCATGACCAACCAAACACATGCAAGCTAAAGGTAACAACATTTCTTAACCAAAACTATTATCTCATCAGCAATGCATGCATCATTAAGCCAAGAATGCCATTCATAGCAGTCCTAAAACTCTTCTCAATAAAAACTTAGAATCTGTTTGTAACATAAGCCAAGGAACAACCAACAGCAACACTATCAGCAGCAACAGTATTAGCAACATCAGCATCGACAATAGCAACAGCAGCAACAACAAGAAAAGCAACAACAACAGCCACAATGCATACAGCATTAGGCAGTCATGACTTGAATTCTAATAAACCAGTGTCAATCAAATGTGACAGGAAGCCTGACAAAACTGACCGAGGAAGAAGACTGGTCAAGTCTGCTGATTGTGGTGACAACTCTGGAGCTTGCAAATACCTCCTGAATTGACACTGGACAGCCAGAGTATACTCATGCCCTACGGTACTCATGCCCTACGGTATACATAAGAGAAGGAGAAGATTCCCTTGGAACTGTTTATAACATAAAACATGAGAGAGAGAGAGAGAGAGAGAGAGAGAGAGAGGAGAGAGGAGAGAGAGAGGAGAGAGGGGAGGAGAGAGAGAGAGAGAGACGGTGTCAAGTCAAATTCTTTTATTTCAAGGATGATGAATAAGCGCTCATGTACTTTTTTTTTTTTACATCAAGCCCCCCGCCCGTAGGGATACATTTTAATAATAAACCCAATACTCATACTCTCACACAGTAGAAACAAAGGGGAAAAAAACTTTTTAAAAACCCAAACAAATAAAAGAAAACCCCCAAAGCACCCCTCCAAAAAACAACAACCCACCCACAAAAACACCAAAACAACTCAACCAAACAAACAAATAAAAGAAAAAAAAAACCCAACACCCCCCCCCCCCCCCCCCCCCCCCCCCCCCACCCCCCCCCCCCCCCCCCCCCCCCCCAAACACACAAAAGCAAGGGAAAAAAACCCAAACCAACAAACAAACAAAAAAGAAGAGAGAGAAAGTGAGAGTTTCCAATTCGGATTGTTTAGTCATTTATAGGCCAATGCCCCTTTTGAAGGGGTATACGAACATGATATGATAATTGCAACACATGTAGTAAGATCCAAAAATGAAAAAAGTTAATACAGACTGATTGCATAATTATGATAAAAATGATTCTCACGACATAATGTCTCTAAGCTTAAATGCTTTACAAGGCAAAATTACGGACTACTTCAGGAGAGGATGATGACATCAACAAGGTTAAATTAAACAATGATGGCTGTCTATAATACTTGGGCTTAATGAACTGTTCTTGAATTGTTAGAACAGGACAACATAGAACAAAATGAACTTCATTTTCTTCTGCCTCTTTACGCAGACGACAAATCAAACCCTCATTACCAACATTTCTATACCTATAATAATGAACAGCTAATTCTGATACACCTAATCTAAATCTTGTCGTTATAAACATTAAATGTTTATCCATATCTAGCCTTAAATATGGCGTCAAGTCAGAAATGGTAAAAAAGATCTGTAAACAGTAAATGTGTCGCTATTCTGAATATGATCAGACCATTTCTGCCAAGAACAATCCACCAGGTGTTGACGAAAAACACGTATAAAACTCTCAACATAGCCAACGCTCTGATTTTGCCAAACGAAGCCAAACCCATATTCAAACAAACATACACGCACCCTGGTTACCCAATTTTCTTTACCTCTGATATCTAAACTATACAACATATCATATGCTTTACGTGGTATTACTATCGTTAGTCATGTTAGCAATAATATAAACCAGTAGCGGATACAATGAACAGCGGTTACTATGTAACTGGGGTGGCCGTTGGTTTCACCATAAACTAGATCATCAGGATTTCGCTTATCTACACCCAGATATCTCTTTAAAGCAAAAGTATGAACATGTTCACAAAGGACAGCAGCTTTTTCTAGCCCCCATAATTCAGATCAGTACTGCATAATGGGTTGAACTTGGGCATCATATAACCTATAAAAAAAAAATCCACCTTAAAAGAATTGTTGTCGAGTGTTGGTAGCTTTTTAATAATAAATAGCAACACATTTTTGGCCCTACTTGCAAGATCTTTACACGCTCCACTAAAACTCAAACGAGTAGAGAAGAATATTCCTAAATATTTATAAACATTAACTATTTGCATTAATACTCCATTATAAACCCACCTTTCTCTTACGCTAAGATAACCTCCAGTATCTCTAGTATTGAGAGAGAGAGAGAGAGAGAGAGAGAGAGAGAGCAAGGCAATTTTTTATTTCTGTTTCATGGATAATAGCTGCACTCGTTTAAATCCAGTCACGTCCCTTATTAAAAAAAAAAGGATATATGGATTGAAATAAAAATCAGAGAGAGAGAGAGACAGAGACAGACAGACAGACAGACAGAGACAGAGAGAAACAGAGAGGGAGGGGTGTTCCAAGGACAGAAAGAATGAGACAGACAGACAAACATAGTGGTCGATACTATAATTATATGTATTGTTTTACTTCAACAATACAACTTGGGTCACGCCCTGGAGCTTATTGACTACTGGTAGCTGTGCTGTTTCATTTGCTGCTTTGGGCTAAGTATTTCGTGATAAACAGACAGAGCCCATCTCTGAAACTGAATTATTATGACCTCAAGGTAGCGGTAAATACCAAGTTTAGCCTGTATACCCCATCTTCCGCACAATGCACACACACACACACACACACGAACGCCCGCGCGCGCGCACGCACGCGAGCGCGTGGCACACACGAACACACACACACACACTCTACACACAGAGCTCTTATTTGATATGCTGTTTTAAATGTTCATTTTTGCAATTTATGTTTCTTGTTTGTTTGCTGTTGTTCTGTTGTTGTTGGTTGTTTGTTTGGTGGTGGTGTTGGTTTTGTGGTTTGTTTGTTTTTTAGGGGGGGGGGGGGGGGGGGGGGGGCCTCCTTATTGATTTGATTTTGTTGAAGCTGGATTTAGACTGACAATGGTTTTGTTTTTTTCTACCAGATAATTCTCTCTCTCTCTCTCTCTCTCTCTCTCTCTCCTCTCTCTCTCTCTCTCTCTCTCTCTGGCATTTTGTGTCTCACCGCTTCGCTCCAGTCAGTCCCCGACCACAGACATCCGTATATAATAAATAATCCATAGCTCAGTATGCCCCCCGCCTCCACCCTCATGTTGACACCCCCCCCCCCCCCTTTTAACACCCCCCCGCCCAAAGTGTGTGTTTATATCTGGGTGGTGTGTGAGGGGGGGGGGGGTGGTGGTGGTAGTGTCTGGGGGAAGGAGGAATCTCAACTTGTCTATGCACACTGCTTTGTGTGTATCAGTGCGTGCGTGCGTACCTGTGTATGTGTTGTGTCAGTGCATGCCTGCGCGTGCGAGCGTGCGTGTATGTGTGTGTGTGTGTTCAAGCAAGTAGATACCCCCACCCCCCCCCACCCCCACACACCACCCCCCCGCCGCCCCCCCCCCCCCCCCCCCCCCCCCCCCCCCCCTCATACCATCTCTAAAGTGCGTGTCAATGCCTCTAACATATCAATCCCCTTTCGCAATATCAGTTTAAGGAGTAGCTTTTTGTTTGCTGTCAACTGATGGTAGTGTAGTGACGGCAATGAAAACCTGTGACAGTGTTTGAGGAGGACTGAGTCAGCCACACTGCTGGCTGACATATCAGTTATCAGTTCGACTGCATGCACATTGGGTCTTCTTTTTCTTCTTCTTCTTCTTCTTCTTCTTCTTCTTCTTCTTCTTCCTCCTCCTTTCTCCTCTTCCTTCTTCTTCTCTTCTTCTCTTTTTCTCTTCCTTCTTCTCTTTTTCCTTCTTCCTTCTTCCTTCTCCTTCCTCTTCTTCTTCTTCCTCCTCCTCCTCTTCTTCTTCTTTTTTGCCTTCTGTTGGTTTTTGTTGTTGTTCATGATCCCCTTTCCTTCCCTAAAAACTGCAGATGTAAAAAAACCCAAAAACAAACAAGACAAACAACAACAACAAAACAACATCAGAAATAGCATGGTCGCTAACTACCCTTTCTTTGCCAGTCCCACCCTGAATCTTTTATCAGTCACCACATCGATCTCACTGTGCACTAACGCGCAGCGTGCTGTGTGTGTGTGTGTGTATTTGGGGGATGCGTTGAGGAGAGATGCGGAGAGAGAGAGAGAGAGAGAGAGAGAGAGAGAAGAGAGAGAGAGAGAGAGAGAGAGAGAGAGAAAGAGAGAGAGAGAGAGAGAGAGAGAGAGAGTAGTTTATATTCTTTTATTTCGAGGATAAAGGAATACGCACTTATGTGCTTTTTTTTACATCCAGTCTCCGTGTGTATGCAGTTTTGTAAATTTTGTCATCCGTTCCCAGAGAGAGAGAGAGAGAGAGAGAGAGAGGAGAGAGAAGGAGAGAGAGAGAGAGGAGAGAGAGAGAGAGAGATGAGAGATGATGACAACGACAGTAGTTTGTGGTAAGCCCATAGATTCACAAGGGGACTGGCCACAAAAAGCACATAACTATTTAACTAAGGAACAAAAATCGCTACAGCCAAAATAATCATCATGGCATGGATTATACGCCATGGTTTAACACCACCATTCTTTTGTTTACACACACACACACACACACACATATTATATGCCTAGTAACCTAATAAATTTGTTCATTGTTATATATATATATATATATATATATATATATATATATATATATATATATATATATATATATATATATATATATATTATGCCTTTACACTTTTACAAAACCATTCAACAGCGCCTCACGCGAGTCACGCTAGCGGTCATGGCTAGCCTAGGCTAGTCTACAAATGCATAGTATGTGTGAAGTATCTCTTACACCTGAGCACCAAACGGCGTTGGGGATGAAACCTAATAATTCTTGTCTCAGCGAGAGACAGTCCTAGGAGGACCTGTTCCCTACTAGGCCTAGGGCCTAGCCTACCTGCTGTCTAGTTCAGGCGGAGGGGGACAGGATAGCCTAGTGGTTAGAACGTTGCACTCGCAATCTGACGATCCGGGTTCGATTCCCGTTCAAGGGGATATTTTCCCCTGGAATTAACATCAGTGCAGACTCCACTCTCCCCAGAAGTCCTTCGGATGAGACTTTAAACGGAGGTCCCATGTGCGAACGCACGCAGAATTTCTTGCGCCTATATTAAATCCTGTTCCGCTTTTCGTAAGAGTAGGTCATTGTGTGCCGGTGGGAACAGATGACAGAATTGACAAAACCGCAATCACATGGGGACTGGATGTAAAAAAGCGCGTAAGTGCTTATTCCATTATCCTCGATAAAAAATAATTTTAAAAAAAAAAGACACAGAACAGTTACCTAAGCAACTAGGCCTAGGCTACTAGGCTATCGATGCAGTTGGCGTGGAACAAACACCCATGCCCTGTGCTTGCATGTTTCCCACTTTCTGTTGTGTCTTTTTTTTTTTTTTTCTTTGAACGCTATTTTTTTCGGTATACTTTCTATACCTAGGATGCTATCTAGTCGGGTAAGCCATTCACTCGTCTTGCACCCTACATTGCCGTGTGTAAAAACCCTGCTGCTGTCATGTTAGGCTTACTTATTTATATCACCGACAAAGAGCTGATGCATACGATCCTTACAGGATGCGTCGTGCACAGGCTTCTCTGCCGATGACTAATTACCAAACATGTGCCTATGGATCCAACTTTCGCTCTCAACGTCTAGCTGATTACCAGTGGGAACCATAACATTTCTTTGTTTACAGCCGACAACCAATCTGATGCTGTCGTCACGCCTTTGGCGGGAGTACTCAGTAGTTTTTACAAAGGTAATAGTTTTGATAGACAGATTACTGTACTTTCATTTATTTGTGCAGCGTAACAGTAATACATTTTGCAAATATATTTTTAATTACGAATCAATAGTATCAGTGCTATGATGCTTTTTTATGGTAGGGTAGCATTGGATTTCAATAAAGAATCCCTCACTCTGGATGGCCTTCGTACTCATTTGCATATCAAGATGGTGGTGCACTGGAATGACCACTTGCTGTGCTGATGAAAGTGTTTTGGTTTTGTTTCGATGTTACGGTAAGGAATGTTACGATCTAGACACACTTTGACTGGTGATGTGGGCAAAAAATCATTTGTTTTTGAATGTGGTGGTAGGAGTTTTGATGTTGTTGCTGTGTTTTTGAAGATGCCACGATCGCAGATCTAAAACCGCACAAACAGCTTTGGCATTCTAAGTTACCAAGTGAAAATTGCCAAGTGTTGCTCAAAAAACACTAACAGGATTTCAGGCTTTATACCCCCTGGGTAATAAGGATACTAGTGTCTTTTACTTTCGTACGAAAAGCATATGACTCTAACATGTTGTTGTGTTATCATTCTCTTGTTAACATTAACACATGGGCTGGTCATATACCATAACGACACGTCAACAACACTCAACAGGCGATACCACAGAATTCGGATGCACATGCCCTGATCAGTATGACATATATATTAATATGGTATTTCTTTCTTTATTCTTTTAGTACACCGTATAGGGAGAAGCAGTTTGGGATGAGGGTTAGGAATGAAGTGTGGTAGGTCTTAAGGTTGCCACTTCTGTTATTTATTTATTTGTTTTATTATTCTTTTATTTGGAGGATAATGGATAAGCATTCATGTGTTTTTTTTTCATCCAGCCCCTGTGTGTATGCAGTTTTGTAAATTTTGTCATCCCGTCCCACTGGCACACAATGGCCTACTCTTACAAAAGTGGGACGGGTTTTAACTTTTAACTGTGCTCAAGATGTTCTGCATGTGTTCCCACAGGGGACCTTGGTTTATAGTCTCATCTGAAGGACTTTTGGGGAGAGTGGAGTGGGCACTGATGTTAATTCCCAAGGAAAAATCCTATTGAACAAAATTTGAATTCGGGTTAGCAGATCACATAGCCGTTGAGAGAGAGAGAGAGATTTGTAATCATTCGACATACCTTTTTTCCATCAGACCCTTACACAGTTACAGTTTGAGAAAGTACAGTAACCTGTAATACCAAAAATATAAATAAAATACAAATAAAAAGATCACACAAAACAAAACAACCCAAAGCCCCCCAGAAGCAAAAGAAAGCTAATAGTAATGCAGTAACAACATCAGCAACTACAATAATTTGAATAAAACCAAAACCAAACAAACTTAGTGATGTGCATATATACTCGTGGTGTGTAAAGGTCTTCATTTAGTTTTATAAATTGAATACACTTCTTACATCACTGAAATCAGACAATGTTCCAGAAGTTTTACATTCAACAAGAAGCAACAGTACTCTACATATTTAAAACAATGGATGTTGAATGTCTACAGGTGTATTATCCTGTGGAAATATAAAATTAAAAGTCACCCAAGTAAGAGCTAAATTAGTTGTTATTCCTTTACATGACCTTGATCAACATTACTTATTAGACATTTTATTTTTTTAGAGAGAGAGAGGTATTTTCTCCCTTATCATAATAAATGTACAGAAATGCATCTATAGATCTGTTGCTGAGAGATATATTTGCAAAATCCATGATTTAATAAGATAGATCATGTATTATTTTTAAATTGAGCAATTTAAATTTAAAGCAACTGTGTTTATAGTGGTAGATCAATATTCATTGTCTTAGACTTAGTTATTATGTGAAACAAGCTGTATGTAGTGCACATTAACACATGTAAGCACTGCCTTGTTTGAAGAGGGTGAGTGGGAAAGAGAGAGAGAGGGAATCAGAGAGAGAGAGAGAGAGAACTCGGAACATTTAATGTACCAGGCCATATGCCCATGACATGATGGAGAGAGAGAGAGAGAGAGAGAGAGCGCACTAAATAGGGTTACAAGATAAAAGTTTCCTGATGTAGGTGTATGTTGTTATGACCTGTCTTGCGATAATGTTGCCCTGTTCAGTTCTTTTGCTATGAAACATATGTACATGAGTAATTTATCCCATTGTTTATTGTTGTTACACTTATATTAAAAATTTTTATTAGTTTGGATTTTCTCCCCAATATTTACAAGTTCACACTTATAAAATCTATATCTCATATTTTTCATAGGAATTACTTCAATTAGGATGCAACATTGATCAGCTGCAGCCCTTTTTTGCATATAATAAATATTAATATATATATTTATATTTTAGAATACACTTATTCAATTTATTGGCATTGGTTTTTATACTCTTTTCATAATTTGGTGAGTACTGTGTTCTGAACAAATAAAAGTTTGTTTGAACAAATAAAAGAAATCCCCTTAAAAATGAAAAACGCATAATTAAAATATAATAAACAGTGTGTCTTTTATTGGCTTTTTCACAAAACAGTGAGAGCCAGCTTTGTACTTTCAGTTTCTTGTCACCAGTGTTTTCAAGCGTAAGATAAATTGTGTGTCTGTGTGTATGATACATGTATGTGTGTGCATGTGTGCATGCGTGCATGCGAGATTCAAACCCGGGTCAGCAGATTACGAATGCATCACTCTAACCACCAGGCTATCCTGCACGTGTGTGTGTGTGTGTGTGTGTGTGTGTGTGTGCGCACACACAAATAGCCTGTGTATGACTATGAGGTGTTAGTGCCTCTTAAAATCCAGGAAAAGGCACAACTGCAGTATAATTGCTGATGCATGGAGTTTAGCTTAAATTGTATTTAATAATTCTGACATGTATTGATGTAATATACTGATCAATAATAGTTGACTCATTTAGTAATAAAATGTCTTTTCTGAAGCACAAAATGTCATAAATTTAAAACTTATTTCATTTGTTTTGTATATAATTTTGAATAATGTATAAGTTCTGTAACCTACTTGTTGTACATGGTTTTCTTTCTTTCTTTCTTTTTTTTGTTTAGGTTGATCAATGGATAATTATCAGCAGTTTGTTTTAACACAAGTGTGTTTACTCCTAAAAAGAATCTGTTCCAAAGAAATTATATTTTGATGCATACGTACTGTAAATTAACACTAACAGTCACCAGAAGCAAAACTGTACTCTGGGTGTATTCACTAGATCAGGAACTGTCACTGTGCTGCTTTGGTTTCAGTCAAATTGAGGATAATAGTTAATTCATATTCACAGAGGATTGAAGTTCCTGTTGAAAGTAGTCCTTTGCCACTCCTGGTGCCAGTGTACCCTGTTAATTGTAACATGTTACCAGTCAGAGTGAATCAATCAGTGAATGGCCCTTTGTTGCATGAACATGAAGATCTGTAAATCATAATGCATTGTGTCATTTCAGGTGTGAATGAAGAGACTGAATTCAAATTTTATCATGTGTGTGTGTGTGAGTGTGTGTGTGTGTGTGTGTGTGTGTGTGTGTGTGTGTGTGTGTGTGTGTGTACTGTAGTGTACTGTAATGTAGTGTAGTGTGGTGAAGTGTGGTGAAGTGTGGTGTGGTGTAGTAAGATGCTGAATGTGTGTGTGTGTGTGTTGTACTTGCTAGCTGATTGGCACATTATCTGTATGTTGAGGTCTTGTGCGTATGCACACCCACGCCCAGGGGTATTGTTTATCTGTTTAAATTATAAACAGTTCTTGCCACATGCCACATACCAGATTAGATACCCTTTGAAAACTTTCAGTGTGGACAGTAACATGTGAACATGATGGTGGTATGTGCTTAGGCATGCCTGCCCACACACATACAGGGGCATGCACACACACATACACACTCATGCCCTCACACACAAATACACGCACACACACAGGCAGGCACACATGCATGCACCCACACACACACCCACACACACACACACACACACACACACACACACACACACACACACACACACACACACACACACACACTCACTCACTCACTCACTCACTCACATGCTTGCACACACACATGCTCGTGTACACACACATATAAGTACACATACGTATCAGGTCGTATGTGCACACACACACACACACACACACACACACACACACACACACTCCCACATGCGCTCGCATGCACACACACACTCTCTCACTCTTTCTCTCTGTCTCTCTCACACACACACATGCACACACACTCAATCACACACACACACACTCACACTCATACACATAGACATACTCACATATGCATGCACTGATGCTCACATGGTTACATTTTCACAACACACACTCTCTCTCTCTCTGTCTCTCTCGCACACACATGTAAATACACACACACACTCACACGCACCTGCACACACATACACAGACACACACACAAACTCACATACACGCACACACACTCACTCACGCACACACACACAGACACATGCATACATACACACTCACACTCACACGCATGCACTCACACACGCGTGCGGGAACACACACACACACACACACACATCTGATATCACTATTTAGTGGAAGGATGTTAAACTGAAGAATTAACTAAATGCACACACATACACCCACACCTACACCCACACAGTGACACATACACAGTGACACAAGCTCAGTGACACACACACACACACACACACACACACACACACACACACACACACACACACACACACACACACACACACACACACACACACACATTTATCTGATTGATTGTTTGGTTGATTGAATGATTATAAAATGAGCTTAGTGATATTACCCATCCTTTTTCTTCTAAGCATACAATCAATCTTTAAAAAAAAATTACATGGCAATACTGTTCAACATCACCTGAGTTATCTAGTGCCAGTGTGCAGCAACTTATTTTGTGGGCCACATTGTTTTATTTGTAGCCTATCATTGTCAGTTGCTCACTAGTAACTTTAAAAACTTGAGGAATATATCCCCAAAGTAAGAATCTGGCTACCTTGACTGATGCTGAGCAAACAGTTGTATTCAATTTCAAGATCTCACCATTAGTGAACCTGAGAGGTCTAAATGAGGAAGGAAAAAACCCCATGAAAGCTTACAAGTGGATGAATGACCAGCACTGGAAAGTTCTGCAATTACTGGGTGTGGTTTTATGTAGAGGAGTGTCATGATAAGCAGCAAGGGGCTTGCAGTGCTTTGATATCACACACCAACATTAGGCACTGCAAAGAAAAAAAAAGGTCAGGCTGGGGGAGGGGGTGGTTGAGGGAGGGGGGGGGGGGGGAAGCAGGGAGGAGACAAAAGAAAAAGAGAGAGCATCCTTCTCTTAAAAGTCATTACTCCCAGGTATTGCTTTTTAAAAAAATAAATTTTTATGGTGTACCACTTGTTTCATTCTCTCCCTGCGGCTGCTCTTTCTGCAACAGTTGAGTTAGGCGTGCCTGCACTCACATTACATGAAGTAATGGATGTTTTACATCAACGGTCCTAGCTCCTAGCTGGCAGCTGGGGAGGCAGGCACAGCTGAAGGTGGGATGGGCCTGGCGGTTTGGTTATCGGTGAGCCACATTTAGTTGAAAGCCTTAGTTAAAGGAGCTGTAGGAAGGATGAGACTAAGGGTGGAGGAAGAGACATCTGTCGCCCTGTGTGTGACTCACAGGCCGCTCAGCTTAGAATAATGGAGCCTTTGAAAGTTGCCCACTTCTTAGGGATGCTGGTGGTAGTGGTGGTGGTGGTGGGAGGGTGGGGGTGGGAGGGAGGTGGTTTTGGGGTCAGGATGAAGAAGGCAAGGGACAATCAATGAAGTTAGTGATTTGTCAAGTCCAGGGGAAAGTGGAGATTGGGACAATCTATTCAGGAAATAAGGATCGGGGAAATCCGGAGGAAGTCGTGGTTAAGCCTATAGATGGAGAAATCATAGTTGTTTGGGTCAGTGGGGAAATGTAAACACATGATTAATCAATAAGAAAATCATTCATAAATTGTAAACCGAAACATAATTGGAACATGACTGTTGATTTTGTGTGAGAGTAGAGATCAGTGAGATCAGGAAATGAGAATTCATCTCATCGGTGGGAAAAAGGAAGATTGTCATCTGACCTGACTTGTTCAGTAGTTGTGAATGGGTCAATCCTGCTAATGGAGAAGTGATCTGGTCTGTGGGAAAAGCCAAATTGATTGCACTCATGGGGAAATACGACTTCATCTGTATGTGATAAAAAAAGAAAAGAAAACTGATACAATCAAGTAGAAGTTGACTGATGGAAGAGGTTCCAACAGATCTGGATGAATCACATTGATTTGATGATCAATAGGTATTGAGTCAGTGGGGAAAGAGAATATTGATTGATTCAGTGTGGAAAACAATGGTAGTGAATTGGCGGGGAAATAGGTAATCAAATCTGTGAGGAAATTAGAATTGATAAAATCTGTGGAGTACTCAGTGTTGCCCCAAGTCAGATCAATGGAAAAATACCACAGCTGAGCGAATGTGGAATGATTATTTGGCAGTTGGTGGTCATCCAGTTGATGTGGAGGACTGATGATTACTGACTGAAGAGCACTGAGTAGTGAATGGTGAGTCGCCTTCTAAAATTGTATCTAACAAAAACTTGACATTTGATTTATAAGTACATTGTGAATGGATAAGAGAGAATCAGCTGATTAGTTAGTTGTTGGCAAAATATCATCATTGAATGTTGATTGATAAACCAAGTGACAGTGAATAAACAGTGACATGTGAGTGAGTGGAGACATCATAAATGGATTAGTGGGAACTTATTAATAGGATGGTGAGTAATGGTAAAATACAGAGTGAGGTTTGATATATCTATATATATATATATATATATTATATATATATATAAAAAAATATATATATATATATATATATATATATATGAATGATAGATTACAGATTTATTATCTGGATTATCAAGGGCTGTAACATCTGTGAGCAAGGACTGATCAATGAGTGATCAAGTACTCAAAATATTGGGAAGGAAAGAGTAATATTCTAATAAAAATAAGATGTGAGTTTACTAAGTAGAGATTGATACGTAGATCTAGGATAGGATGAGGGAGTGAAGACTGGTAAATGGTTGAGTGAGAAATGATCAATGGGTGAAAAAGGCCTGATAAATCTATAGATGAATTAGGAGTTGATGAGTGGGTGTATGAGGACTGAGTAACGAGTGTGCGAGAACTTGCAAAGAATGACTGAGCAAGAATTGAGGAATGTGTGAGTCTTGAAGATGTGGGTGAGAAAGATTGATGAGCAAGGAAAGATGAAAGGATTAGTAAAAACTGTCAGATCAGAGGGGATCAAAATGGGTTACAAGTAAGCACTGTTGTTAGTGTTAACATGGTGATTAAGGGCTGGTGTAAGGCGTCATTTTGCATCACAATGCAGTGTATTGTAAAACACCAACAAAAATAGCACCACACAACATGACACAATGTAGCACAATGCAATCAACACAGTACAGTGCAATGCAGAGCAACACAATGTAAAGTGACACAATTGTGTCAATGTAATGCATCTAAATTAACCGAAAACAACACAACCTGACCTGGCATGAGCCAGCCTGACCCAGCCTAACCCAATACACAACACGATGTAACACAACACACCACAAAGCAACACCACACACCACAATGCAACACAACACAAAACATAATGCAAGTAAAGTGCATGTGTTCAACAGTGGTGACTGTCCAGGGCTCCAACAGCAGTCCTGTTTGCCTCATTTTTACAGTAATATGAATTTCAGCTGAGTGATGTAGTGGTGGTGGTGGGGGTGGGGGGGGGGGGGGGGGGAGAGGGTAAGAGAGTCATGGTTTGTTTACCTGTTGCCTGAGTGACATCATTTATATATCACTTTGTGTTTCCCTTTAGCATCTGGTCACACTGTATTCTGGATTCATGTGGGTGGAGTAAGCGGTTATAAATGAATGTCAGTTGATTGAAAGTCTTAGTTACTTAGCAAAGTTAGCTCTTTTGTTCTTTCTCCTGTACAGCATGTGTGGTTATTATTAGATGTGATGTGTGTGTTGTGTGTGTGTCTGTGTGTGCACACGTGCGTGCACGTGTGTGTGTGTACGCACCTTTGCCTGCAAATTTCCAAGCATACTTTGTGTTTGCACAGGCATGTGAATGCTTGCTTGCATGTGTGCAGGCATGTTTATAAACATTCATGCCCATACCTTTATCGCGCCTGCATGCACAACACTCATGCATGCATCCAGTTGTGGTGGCCAGCAATCAACATACATGTCTGATGTCATACCCACAACAATGATACACAGACATAGAAAAACACAGATGGTAAAAAAGAATCCCCCCCCCCCCCCCCCCCCCCACCAAACTGTGTTGCTTGTGACGCGGTATCTTTCAGAGCCCGCACTATCCACACCGTGCTATTCCTATTGATCTCTCTGTCCTATCCTGCCCGTTCAGAACCCAGCTGATGTCAAAAGCGCTGCTTAATTAAAGCAAGCTGCACTCTGCTCTGCTCTGACACACAACTTTATATACTAGCCGTGTCTCCAGCTCTACGCTTGGTTGTGGATATATATAACATTATGCTTGTTTCTGCCATCTGTGGGGATTATAGTGTTTGTTACTACAGTTCATTGTGTTGGTGATGGTTGTGTTTGTGTGTGTGTGGGTGAATTATGAGGATTTTTCAATTTTTTGTGTGAATGTTTTTCTGTCTTGGGAATGAAGTGGTTTCGTGGAAGACTAATACAGGTATGTAACCTTGAGTGTAACTGAGTTGTATATATATATTTTATATATATATATATATATATATATATATATATATATATATATATATATATATATGAACAACACATGTACAGATCTATACACTTACACATCCACACAGGTGAATTTTACCATGTATTCTTATCATCAATCATTGATCAGATCAGCATGGGGCAACAGCCTTTTCATGAGCAAATCTTTTCAGAGTTCTCTCTCTCTCCCACTCTCTCTTACACACACACACACACACACACACACACACACACACACACACACACACACACACACACACACACACACACACACACACACATGCACACATCATCACATGTCATTTTTTGTACTTATTTGCCTTATAAACTAACAGTGTACCAAAGCTGAAGTAATGTCTTTGCTCAGCATTTTGTTGGTGCAATGCATTGTTCTACTAGATAGATCATAGAGCATCCAGAGGAGCATGTCTTAATCTTTATATCATGTGAACCGAAAGCTGACTGATGATTGCATATAAGCAGTATAATGGAAATAATCAACATTTACTGAGAGCTTTGTTGTGTAATGTTACCTCGTCCTCTTACATCTCATGTAACACTTTTACATCAGTGCTCCTACAAGAGAGAGAGAGAGAGAGAGAGAGAGAGAGAGAGAGAGAGAGTATTGATCTGTTCCGCCTGTTGAATCTTGAAGCCTTCCAGTGTCAGTGCTTTAAGCACAAAGGTTTCTGAGCTGTCATAGTGTTAAATTGTTTAGAGACTGTCTCCAGTATATAAACACTTAAAGTTAGAGGGTTGTGAGTTGATGGTGGTGTGTCATTTTGTTTGGAGTTCTAATGTCCCAGAATCAACACCTATTTTTTGAGTTCCAAGGATCACGCTTTATTTGAAGGGTTACATGAGGTGATGTTTTATATGATTTATATAGTTTAGAGATGGTTTCAGCATCAACACATCACTTTGAGGGTTCTGAGTCAATGTTTTATATCATTTTGATTTAAATAGACTGCTTCAGCATTAACACCTCAATTTGAGGGTTTGGAAGTGATGCTGTTTCATAGCATAATGTGATACTGTTCAGAGAGTGTTCCAGTATTATCAGCACTTTTGGGTGGGTGGGTGGGTAGGGTGGGGGGGGGGTTGTGAGTTGATGTTTCATTTTGTTTAGCTTGAGTGTCCCAGTATGAACACTTCATCTGAAGGATGAGTTGGCATGTAATGTTGTGAAGAAAGTATACCCACATTATTTTGAGGATTCTGAGTTAACGTTTTACAGTCTTGGTGAAGACACAGCCTAAAATGCAAGTCAGTAACTCTGCGTTTATAACCTTCTCTTTGCATTCAGATGGATCTCAATGTGTCAGCTGTTTGTTTTAAGATTGTTTTAGTTTCAGTGGTGTATGTATTCGGGATTCAACATTAATTCTGAACATATAGGGTCCTTAGGTAGTGTCTAGAGCTACCTCTCTGAAACTACCATTTAATGTGTGTGTGTGTGTGTGTGCGTGCTACTATTTAATGTGTGTGTGTGCTACTATTTAATGTGTGTGTGCTACTATTTAATGTGTGTGAGACATAATAATGTTATATTATGTTGTTAGCATTGTGGCAAACCAGAAAGCATCGTTAGCTTTGTTTTTGCACACAAAGATAAATATTACAGTTTTCTTTTCATTGTAGAACACATTACTTTTCTTCCTTGATTTGTTTCTTTTTTGTTTTGTTTGTCGTTGTGTTCATATTTTTCTTTATGAATCTTTCCCCCAGGTCTTATCTCCTGACTTCTTTCTTTCTAGTTTCTTTCTTTCTTTCTTTCTTTTTTAATAATAATAATAATAATAAATGGAACTTATATAGCACTATATCTTGCAAAGACAAATCAAAGCGCATTTTAATGTTGAGAGCTGTTGTAATTGACCCTTTAACTGGAACATATAACTGCAGTGACGTGTTGTTGGATGCTCAAAATGCAGTGTATTTTATGAAAAATTCATGGCTACCCATTGATTACAACACACCATTAATTTTACATTGCTCTGCTTAAGAGTGATGCTTGCTAAGATAAGGAAAGAAATGCGCTATTCTTGTTTGTTTGTTTTTACCATGTTGACCAAGCATGAAGCACATTATTATGATTATATACCGCTGACATGTTGTTTTTTTAAGAGAGAGAGAGATTCTTTGGGCCCCCAGCCCCTTGAATGGGGTCAAACAAAGTATAGCAAGAAAGAAAGAAAGAAAGAAAGAGAGAGAGAGAGGAGAGAGAGAGAGAGAGAGAGAGAGAGAGAGAGAGAGAGAGAGAGAGAGAGAGAATGACAATGGTTTATTGTGGTAAGCTTTCAAGCCCATTCACAAGGCCGGTTAAGGGGACAGTGGGGAGGGGACTGGGCACAAACACATATTTAACTAAGGCAAGAAAAACAATTCACAACAGCCAGGTAATCATCATGACATGGATTCCATGTCATGGTTAAACAGCTGCAACAAAACACAGTTATTGTAAACTTTGATTACTGTAATTCTTTAGCAGTGCAAGAACAATGAACAAAATATATTTAAGCTGTTAAAGCTTTACCAGCCATACAGCACTGTGTCTTGTGGTTCATTAGGACATGCAATTTGTTCAAGAAAATTTATGTTGTGTATAAAACCAATTGTGACATGAAACGTTGACATGGAAACCATGATGGCACAATTTTGTATTTGAAATAACATGTCGATATAGGGGAGAGCAAAAGGCCCTGGGTGCATAACATGCGATTGTGTAAGGTGTGTTAATGCCATAAAGGTGGTGAGAGAGAGAGAGAGAGAGAGAGAGAGAGAGGAGAGAGAGAGAGAGAGAGAGAGAGAGAGAGAGAGAGAGCTGCCAAAGTTAACAGGAGACAGGAAGAGAAATTGGTCAGCACTACACTACAGCTCACAGCTTAGTCACCTTGTCATTGACACATGATCAAAAATGTGTTGTCCTGCAAACCAACAACATTAAATAAACAAACAACAAATGAAAAAAACAACAACCAACAACAAAAAGCAACCCAAAGGTAAAGCTTGAGAGAGCATAATTTCCATTTGTCCCCTGGAAAGTTCAGTTTTTCTTAACAATAGGACTGGTAGACCGTGCGGTGCATTTGACTATTTCAAGCCCTGCCTGTGACGACAGTGATGACTGCATCTATCTAGCCATGGTGAAATGAGCGCACTGTTCATTGATCGAACACATGTGTGGTGACGTCACATATTGTATAGGCCCATCAGCTGTGCACACAGAAAGTAGACTGTGGTGGAGAATTGGGGGGTGGGGGTAATGCGCAATGACTGTGACTGAGATTTGTGTCGTTTAATGGGGATATATATAATCAATTTGTGAGTTTGACGTCCCCATACCTCCTTGTTTGTGATTTCAGTTTGCTTTTAAAATATTTGTCCTTATTGAATTTGGAATGTTTGTAAGGTGATGAATTGTTGAGCATATTGTCATATATAGTAAATGTTTGTGCATTAATAAATTTATGCAAAAATACATGTATGTGTTTCTGTTGTATTTACATGTTCGTTCTTGTATTTAATATAGATGTTCACTATTGGCATTACTAGTTAGTGATATAAGATGTGTGTGTGTGCATGTCAGCTGCATGAAAATTGAAATCATAACTGTGTGCACACAAAATTATTATTCAGCCAGAAATACACTGCATAGTCATGTGTACACAAACATTATCATTATGTCAGAGGCCCACAGATGTTCAGAGTCAGAGGCAGACACACTAGACACTCAGACAGGCACTGACACACACACACACAGATGCTCGCATGCACGCACACACACATACACTTTTGTTCTTTTGTTTGTCCCTTTGAATGAATTTTAAGCCAGAACGGCAGAAGGAAAAAAAGTAAGGGGGAGTAAACAAACAAAAACAAAAATACCCCAGTCATCAAGAATGGCCATAACTCTCTTGAAAGAAAAGAATTATTTTCTGTTATTCTGTTATGAATTTCTTGCTTTTTAAAAATTACAAAAAAATAATTCTTATTTCTGAGATCTTATCCTCTTAGTCTGATCCTCTTGTTCTTGCCATCAACAAACAGAAAACAGGTGATTTAAGAGTGTGAATAATTAATTTAGGATCTTCCCCCCAAAAAAAAATCAATATTGTGATGGTCAACTGGAAGATAACAGCACATTCTCTCACCCAGGCTGCCAGAAACATTGATGTGGTGAAGTATTGATCCCGAAGCTTAATGAAATGAATATCAACCCAGTTCCTGACATTTTGGAGAGTTGGGGATGAGGGTGGGGTGCAGTTCAGGTGGGGGTCTGGTGGTCTAGAATTTAATACACATCTCAGGGATATGATAGACCTGTGGTTTCAGTCCTGAAAGCTGGATATCCCTCCCCCCCCCACCCCCTGTTTCTCTTTCCTGTCCTGTTAAACTTGGTTTTTTTTGGGTGTGTGTGTCAGCTTTGATGCCAGTTCTCCAGAGGAGATAATAAAAAAGATTTGGTGTGTGTGTATGTGAGTGTGAGTGAGTGTGTGTGTGTGAGTGAGTGAGTGAGTGTGTGTGTGTGTGTGCGCATGTGTGTGCATTTCTTTCCCATAATGCAAATGAGAGTTTTTGCAGGACTTTACCAAATACAACTTTCTGTTTGCTGTTATGTTTTTGTTTTTTACCTGACTCTTAAGTCCTACAAAAACTCTCCCATGAATTAAGGGAAAGAAATACACACACACATGCACTTTCACACACACACACGTGCACATGCGCACACACACATGTACACGCATGCGTGCACACACACATGTGTACATGCACGCATGTGCGCACACACACACACACACATTCGTTCATTCATTCATTCATTTACTCACTCTCAGTTTACAAGTGCAGGTGTTTTATTTTCATGAAAGAGTATTGTAATTTTCCTATCAAAAAAGAGCAGGGTGACAGCTGCAGAAAGAAATTCTAAGAATATCTGACTTGCATTTTAAATTTAGTTTGTCCATTAAAATTTTTCATGTGAAGAAATGGCAGCTGTGGCATAACTTGAGTTCTCCCTTCAATCTTTAGAAAATGTATTGAGGCTTTGCAGCGAGAACTTTAAAGCAGTGTGTCCCGGGCATGTTGAACCCGCTGGAGCCCATCCTTTCCAGGTAGCAGTTTGCATGCTAGGCATTTTTGTGTTATCCATCGCACTGGCCATAGTTCGGTTATTTTTCTGTGAAATATGTATTGAGTACGTAACGTGAGTGCTCACAAGACGTTATGCGTGTGTTTTTGTTTTAGGGACCTCAGTTTGTTATTGCATCCAAAGGACTTGTGGGGAAGTTGATCTGGAATAATGTTAATACTAGGTGAAATATTTCCATCAGTGGACTTTCTGGGTGGTGAGTTGAATCCACTACCTCAGAGCACGGTCAGATCATGAGTCCGACAGTTTAACCACCAGTTTCAGTTTTCTACCTTATGTCAAAGACTGGCTGTAGGTTAGAAGAAATATTTGGTTTAATAAAAGTTTAAATACACTGACTTTTATCTAACTCAGAGTGGACAGAACATTGTCATTCTGTCGCAGTGTCAGATGCCTCTGTTTAAGGATTTCTTTTTTTATCTTAAATATTTTGTTTTCTTGTGATTCATTGAATCTTTTCCTGTCAGAAACAAAAGTATTATCTCATAATATAGTGGTTGGACATGTAATTAAGTTTCGTTATTGGTTTTCCTGTTTCAGTTGTTTCGTGTGTGTAGTTAGCAAGTGATTTATCACACAGCCCATTTATTTATTTTTGTTAGTTTTCTTGTGCATATTTTTGACCACAAATCTTCTTTGAATGCTTATACAGCAACTACTGTTGTTTGTCATAATTATTAGCGAAAAATGTGTTGTGCTGCCGTTAAATGCCTGACAAGTCAGGCCCAGCACATCCAACTGTAGCATGACAAATCATCTTGTTTTTGCTCTTTTTGCCTTTGCTGTCCTCTGTCATGCTACACTGATTCTCTCCCTTCCCCCCTTCCTTCAGCTCCTTCACGAGGGACACACATTCCTGTTTCATGACTAATGGTTGACATTACGATGCTACTGTTGTTGTTGTTGTTGTTGTTGTTTGGTTCAGTGTGGATTTGTCTGTCTGTGTTGCTGTGTCTGTACTGTGAGACTAAGAGCTGTGTGTGCCCTGTGTGTTTCAGATGACTTCATGGTCAGCCCTCTGCCCGTCCAGGCCCCACAAGCACCAGAGCTGACCACCCTGCGCTAACCAGGTAGGTGCTGACTCCTCCCTCTCTGTTCATTCTAGCCTCTCACCTCCCTGAAGTTGGAATGTGGCTACCTTCGTCATGGTGGGCAAAAGCGGTTGCATACGTAAAATCTCACCATAGGTAAATCTTGGCGCTCTAGCTGAGGTTTGTGAAAAAAAAAGACACCCCCCCCCCCCCAAAAAAAAAAAAAAGCCTCTGACTGCTAGCCCTCTATCTCATATCAGCCTTATGTTGTGCCTTTTTTTTTCCTGAATTAACTTCTTGAGGAGTTTGTTGGGACTCCACATGGAATATTTCATGCAGTGTGTCTTGGGGCTGGAGTTCAAACCTCTCCAGCTCATAGATTGCATGCTGGGTATGTTCGTTTTTTTTTAATATCTGATAGACACCCCTTGAACATAGCTTGTCTGGTTTGTTTTCATGAAAAGGAGAGTAGTTGTTAGTATGCAGACATGGTGTTATGTATGCATTTGTGCTCAGAGCCTAAGTTTTTTTATCTTCTTTTTTAAAATTCATTTTTATTCAGTATATATTTTTTGGGCTACATCATTTTCTGTGGAGAACCTATCTTTCTGTTCATTAGTTTTTATTACTCTCCCGATCTGTTAGTGTATTAGTATTACCACAGACATATCCAGGCTTATCGTGTTTTATCTCAGAACCAGAAGCTTCCAGTCACTGTTAAGCTGTCATGAGGCCACCAGCCAGAAAGATCCTGCATTGCTTGTTGGGTCACTGTGGCGGGAACTCAATCTATACTCTTATTTGGAGGACTTTTAGGGTAATGGAATCAGAACCTGTGATAACTCCAAAAAAAAAGAAAAGAAAAACAACCCTCAAACAGATACCTTAGGACTCTTGTGTGGGTGGGGGGGGTGGGTGGGGGGGGGGGGGGGGGTGGGGGGGAGTGAGGATTGTAAGTAGATTTGTGGATGTTGTCTGCTTTTATAGAGGGTAGGAGATTGATAGGACAGTTGTGGTAGATGGTATTGTAGCCGATGCTATTATTGAAATGCTTGTCTGTATTGTTTTGTCTTTGAAAGGATATCATTGTCCTGTATGACAACATCTTTTCTCTTTGTATTTCATCATTGATCACTTAGATGTTATATAGTGTAACCACTCTTAGATGCTATAGTGTAACCACTCTTTCTCACTCTTCAGTCAGTTTCTGGGTGTGATTTTTCTCAAAGTGATTTTTGAAGTTGACTGTGAAGACCTGAACCCACACCCTTATTCACTGTCAGATGGTGGGTTTTGACGATCTAACCACCAGGCTTTTTGGATCCCTCCGCCTTTGGCAAAGATCAAAGTGTTTATACCCTATGCTTGGGCATGTGTGTGTGTGTGTTTGTAGTGTGTGTGTGTGTGTGTGTGTGCATGCGTGTGTGGTGTGTGTGTGTGTGTATGTGTAAGGGTGGGGGGGGGGGTGGGTGGAGGTAGGTGGTGTGGTTAGTAAGGGTGATGAGTGGATGTGTGGATGTTGTCTGCTTTTAAAGAGTGTAGCTCTAGGATCACTCTTTGCTCCCCCCCTCCCCCCCCCCCCCCCCCCCCCCCCCCCCCCCCCCCCCCACAACACACACCTGAACTTTTTCATTAGAGGACAAGGGAAGAGAAGAGTGTGGTCTTGCTGACCTGTCTCTGTAACCCTATCCTGTTTTGTTTTTTCCTTAAGAGGATACAGTAGTGTGTGTTGCAAGACACCAGGCGACAAGGATATATATATGTTTTTGTTTTTTTTACCTGGGTTGTGTGTGTGTGTTATTTTATTTATCTTATTATTCTTTTATTTTGAGGATAATGTGTGTGTGTTGTCTGCATTCCATATTTATACATTTATCTTTATTTATTTATTCTTTTATTTTGAAGATAGGGACAGTGTGTGTGTGTGTGTATGTGTGTTGTGTGTGAGTGAGTGGTTGAGTGTGTGTCTGTGTGCCATAGGGACAGTGTGTGTGTTCCTGATTGTGTGCTTTCAGCTTTCAACATTGTTGTTAAATGTAACCATAATACTCAAGTGAAGTGTTTTTATGTGTGAATATATTTATTTATAAATCATTTTTTGTTATAATGAAATGGTCTCAATTTGACACCATGACACTCTCAATCTCATGACTTGTGGAGGCAGGTAATTTGATTGCATCAGATGTGTGTGTGTGTGTGTGTGTGTGTGTGTGTGTGTGTGTGTGTGTGTGTTCAAAAGCTCTTTTGATAATTTCATCTGCAAGTGAAAGCACTTTTTGTCTTCTTACTAGAAGTTCGTGTTTTTGAGGAGATCTGATGTACGTTGGTTTCTATATTGATCGTTGTAGTGTACGGTCATCGTGTTATGTGGTGATCCACTTGAATTTCTCAGTCTGAGCTTGTAAAGTATGCATGCAAACATGCATGCTAACAGTTGTGTGTGTGTGCATGCATACCTGCATATGTGTATACATGCATTGATGCCTGCATGCCAGCTTGCATGTATGAGCAATCTTGCACATGTGCATGCGTGCACACACAGGCTTGCAATCCCATATATATATAGATGCATTAAAGTAAGCATGGGCGCGGCACAAACCTTCAAGGGATCAGGTCAATTCTAGTTTAATTTAAAATGCTCTGACAATGATCAAGTGTCTGGGGCACAGTAGCCTTGGAAGGCTGTAGTGTAGTATACTAGGGTTTGCAGAGAGGGTGGCCTTTTACTTAGCCAGTTTAGCCGTCTACCTGCTGCTTGCTATACAGGTATGTGGTGGCGGGTTTTTTGTTTTGCTTTTTAGGGTATTTATTCCCTGTGACAACCAGGTATGTAGAATTATGGCGCATGACAGCACAGGATCTGTGATGTGTTGTGTTGTGTGGTGTGGTTGTGTGTGTGGTGTGGTGTGTGTGTGTGTGTGAGTGTGTGAGCATATATGTGTGTGTATATATCCACACACACACACACGTGTGTGTATTTTGGTTATCTTATTTAATGTCTCTTCATCAGGATCATGTGTGTGTGTGTGTTTGTGTGTGTGCATGCATGCATGTGTGTGTGCATGTGTGTGTGCGTGCCTGCATGTGTGTGTGCCTGCATGTGTGTGTGCATGCGTATGTGCAAGTGTGTGTGTGTTGATTATCCTGTTTAATATCTCTTTATTAGGAGGCTATCAGAGAAATATATGTGTTTTGTGGGGTGTGTTTGTATGTGTGCATGCATGTGTGTGTGTGTGCATACACACACATGTGCATGTGTGTGTGTGTGCGCATGCACATGCAGTTCAGTTGTGCCCAAAAAAGAGTGAAAAAGCCTGGAAAGTAGAAGAAAGAAGTTCAGAAGAAGGGGGCACTGTAGGGGAGTGGGGATTTATTTTATTTTATTTTATTTTATTTATCAAGGTTCTTTTATTTGGAGGATAATGGAACAAGCACTCATGTATTTTTTTTATTTATTTACATCCAGTCCAGTCCCCATGTTTAAATTTTGTAAACTTTGTTATCCATTCCCACTGGCACACAACGGCCTACTCTTCCGAAAAGCGGAACAGGTTTCAACATGCACGCAAGGGGACAGTGAAAATTAGAACAAAATATTATAATGCAAGACAGAGCCAGTATAGTGGGGACAGGGGGAGAGGAAGGAAGAGGGCATGTCAACATCAGAACATGGGATCTAGGTTATCAGGATTAAACTAGCACAAAAAATCCTCGCCAACAAACAGCCGCCCCCCCCCCCCCCCAGTTTCGTGACACTGCAGCAAGCTAGGGCCCTTCTTCACTTCAGGTGGCTGGTGCACCTCCTTACCACCAATCACATCATACCACCTTTACTCTGATTAAGGTAAAAAGGAAGGAAGGAAGGATGGGGGCAGGTGGGCAAAGGGACAGAAGGGGAGGAAAAGAGTGGCAGGAAAAGGTGGGAGGAGAGGAGGAAGTGTGTGTTTGTGTGTGTGTGTGTGTGTGCGTGCATGTGTGTGTGTGTGTGTGTGTGTAGGAAAGAGAGGAGGTAGGGGTGGGAAGACAGGAAGTGTGTGTGTGTATGTGTGTGTGTGTAGGAAAGAGAGGAGGTAGGGGTGGGAAGACTGGAAGTGTGTGTGTGTGTGTGTGTGTAGGAAAGAGAGGAGGTAGGGGTGGGAAGACAGGAAGTGTATGTATGTGTGTGTGTGTGTGAGTGTGCAGAAAAAAGGGGGGGGGGGATAGGAGCTAGAGGTGGGAAGAGAGGAAGTGTGTATTGGTGCTGTGGGGGGGGGGGAGGGAGGGGCATGGGTAGGTAAACAGGTGGATCAGGAAAGAGAAAGTGTGTATCGTGTGACGTGAATGTGTGCTCGTGTGCCGTTTCGTGACTATGGTAGTGGGATCATGTGTAACTTGTGTGTGTGTACATGTGCCTGCCATGTGTGAATGTTGTGTGGTACTTGTGTGCGTGAAATGAGTGTAGTGTGTGTGCGTGTACATAGTGGTGTGTGTGGTGGATGATGTGTAAATGTGGTGTGACATGTGTGCATGGTGGTGAATGTGGTTGTGTTTTGTGTTGTGTGTGTGAATGATGTGTGTGTGTGTGATGTTGTGTGTGAGGTGTGAGGCTGGGTGGAAAGACCTGTTTCCTGGGGTTGTGGTGTGATAATGAGTCTATAGATCTGTGTGATTGGTTTGATGTTATTGTACTATTTTGCTTTTGTTTGTGGGATGAGACAGTCTTGTGAAGGTTGTGTGCGTGTGCAATGTGTGTATGTTCTGTTGTGTGATGGTGCATGTGTGCGTGCGTGTGTGTGTTATGTGTGCTCATGGGTGTGAGTGAGTGTGTTTATGTGTGTGTGTGGTAGTGGTGTGTGAGGTGTAGTAGGTGGATGACCAGTGTGTGTAGTGGGTAATAGTTTCTTGGCCTGTTTGGTCTAGGGCAATGCCTTGTGTGTGTGGGGTGGGGGCAGGGGAGGTGTCGGTGGTCAAGTTATAATAAACCAGAAGCGGTAATTTAGCATTCGAAAATAGAAAGGCTACTGCATGTTTTGCTGTACTGATCCCGGTAAATTAACATTTGTAGCAGAAGATTCAGGGGGACCCCCCCCCCACCATGTTGCACTTCCCCTTTCCACCTCCCTTCCCACCCCTATCCAACTATGTTTTCTCCATATAACATGAACTATAAGTTTATTTTGTAAGGGAAGTGCATGTATACACTATGTGTGTGTGTGTGTATGTGCGCATGCGTGTGTAGTGTGTGTGTGTGTTTGAAATACCATAGTGCTACCGTTTTACATTACGTTTTGATTTTTGTTATTGTTTAAAATATTTTTGTTTGATAAGGAATCGGAAAAACAGTAACTGGTTTGATATTTGGAAGTATTTTGTGTTTTGTAATTTTTGTAAATTTATACATATTGCAAGACTGGCTGTAGTAAACCACAAGCCTCAATACATTTTGTAAGATTTCACGTTTTCTTATCACTCTCTCCCTATACATCATAAATGATGGGACCTTTTAAAGCACTAGTATGAGACTTTCTGTGTGTATAGCACTCATGACAGCCAAAGCATTGGCAGATTTATAAGTGTAAGTTGTAAACATAAGATCTATGGATGCAGGAATCTCAAATCCCCTCCACCCTCTCTGTTAGCCTCCACCCCCACTGTCCCTTTCTCACCAGATATGTTGACATTCAAGCGGTAGACTGCAGGGGTTGTCAGGGTGGAGTTTACTGTTGTTGTGTATGGATGGTGTGCGATAAATGGGATGTTGTGTGGTTGCAGGCAGGCGGAGAGCAACGCCATCATGAAGCCATGCTGGGCAAGTGAAAAACCACCAGGTGAGTGAAGAGTGTGTGTGTGTGTGTGTGCATGCGTGTGTGTGTGCATGTGCGTGTGTGTGTGTGTGTTTGTGTGCATGCGCACATGTATGCAGCATGTGTGAACACAACACAACATAACATTCTTTTTGGCCACTGAAGGTCAGAAGGCTTATCTGTATACAAAAGTTAATGAGAGTGTGTGTGTGTGTGTCTGTGTGTGTGTGCATGTGTTTGTGTGTGCATGTGTATGCATACAAGGGAGATGGGAGGGGCAGATGAAGAAAGGCAAAGGAAAATAAACCAGTTTGAGAATTAAGGCCAGCATTTTGAGTGACAGGTCTTTTTCCTCCCACAAGTTTTGTAAAATAGATATATAGATATATTTGGGTAATTGCTGAAGCCTTACTTTTTGTTTTTCTTCTCTCATTCACAGAATCATGAGTGGTAGTACAGGTACTAGTTTTTGGGATGGATCAACAAGCAGGAGTCTTGTATGACATTCATAATTTAGTACATACTATAGAACTCACAGCACCAAGTAGTTACTGGTGTGACTTTGCAGATATCGCTCTCTTTCCAATCCCCAACCACCACCACCACTACATACACACACATGAACACACAATCTGGTAGGGAAGCACAAAATAGGAACAGGGAAAAAAAAAAGGGGAGACACTGCCTTGTGGTAACATGTCCTCCCTGAAGAGAAGCTCAAGTTTCATGGTGATGTGTCAATTGGGCGAAGATCGCATTTCATGGATGCGGCAGTGGCAAAGCACAAAGCAAGCGGTAACTTCTCTCCACCTTTATGGTTCCTATCAATTTGTGTGCTTGTTACTAAGTTATATTTTGTAACTGACCTTTATGGGATGGTTCAAGTATTTTTTGACTTGATATACTTCTACCCCAAAACACCTTGTATTGCAAATTTGACGAGGTGACAGCCCTGATTTGGTCTCTGTGGTTGGTGGGGCTATGAACATTAGGATTGGATTGGACCTTGTATTGCACTTTGTTTCACTTCCATTGCATTCATTTTTTGCTTACTGTTTAGTGTGGTGGTATTGTGTAGCGTTTATCCACGCAACTAACACATGTCCCTTTCCCCACAACTAACACATATCCCTTTCCCCACAACTAACACATACCCCTCTCCCATTCAAAAGAACAGCAGCAATACCTACCTTCCTCTGAATAAATCTCGGAAAAATGTAAACGTTGAGATTTCAAGCAGAAAACAGCGTATCAGCATGCTTGAAATCTATAGAGTGGTCAAAGGTGAGCAACACGATATTCGCCCAAATGACAGATCCTCGAGTTTTACTGTGAAAAATCAGCTGGACATCAAACACTGCTCGATATAATGAAACTTATCCACCAGATTCTTTCAGTCCCTGTCCAAGGACGCCAGCTTTTACAGCGTCTAGTCCATCAAAGCTTCAAGGAAATGTGGCAATTAACGTCCTTTGTGGGGATATGGGAATAAATTAATGCTTCCTTGTGGAAATGGGGGAATTAATACCCCCTTGTGGGAATTAGCTCTTTGTCTTAGACTAAAGAGTGGAGGAGTGATGGTGGGATTATTTAGAGGATGAGGGGAGGGAGGACTGACCATTGCCAAGGGTGGGATGAGGAGGCGAGGAGTGGAGGATGAAGAGGATGAGGTTGGGATCAATAGTGCGGAGGATTAGAGAGGAGACATTGGGCTTTTTCTTTTTCCAGCACATCGCGTATGGGCCAGGGGCACTGATATGTTAGGATGCACTCGTGCATATATCATGAGTGCATTTTCATGCATACCTGTGCATACATAGTTTACAGTATTGAGTAATGTGCATGCAAGCACACATACATGAATGTGTGCACACACACATCCACGTGAGCGCACACACACAGGCATGCATGCATGCGTACATGCACTCACGCACACATGCATGCATACGCACACACAAACACACACACACACACACACAGAGTCACACAGTCACACAGAGTGGTTTTATACACACAGTCACACAGAGTGGTTTTATACTATCTTGTGGTAGGCCATCTGACATTAGTCAGTGGTTATGGGGGAGGGAAGGAGAACGATCAGGAAGGAAGAGGGGGGGGGGGGGGGAGAATAGGAACCAAGGACTGTCCTGTATGTATCTCTCACTCTGTGAAACAGTACAGAAGCAGAGGGGAGATGATGGCAAGGGGGGAGGGGGATGAGGCAGAAAGGGAGGGGGGTAGGGGTTGACCGTGACAGAAAAGGACAGCAAGGCTGCTAAGTATTAGTATTGGGTCGGAATCAGCGGGGCACTAGCGAAGGAGGCTGGGTGCAGAGGTTTTCTTTCTTGTCTTTCACTGACCGGGACCTTTCGGCTTGGATTTTTTTGGTTGTTGTTGTTCGCGTGTTACTGTTGTCGTGGTGACGGTAGTGGTGCATGATGGGCAACGCCTGTTGGCGTAGCGGCACTCGTGTCATCCACATCAAAGTGCGCCCTCAGCAGCAGGCAGAGGGAGAAGGTAAGGTTAGAGGGTGCTGGGGGGAGTGAATGGTCATGAATGTGAGATGCCAGTGTCTGATGTTTAGCACCTGCGTAGGAGGGTGACAGTAATGTCAGAATCTTTCATTTTGTTTGTGGGGTGGGTTGTTTTTGGGGGGGGGGGGGGGAGGGAAAGGGTCAGGAAAGAAAGGTGTTGAGGATGTGTCCCAATGGTGTTGAACAAATTGTCTGTCGTTGAAATGTCATTGGTGGGTTTTTTTGGGGGGTGGGGGGAGGGGTGTGTGTGTATTTTTGTTGGGACAAAGAGTGAGCTGTAAAAATGACAGGAAATTTGAGAAAGTTCACAGGTTGACTGAGAGAAAGACACATACATAAGTACACATGAATACATACATACAGACAGACAGACGGACACACAGGTAAAAAGACAGACAAACTGAATTCTTTCTTGAGGGAGGAAAAAGTGAATGCAAAATTCTTTTCCCCATATTTTTTTTATAGTTTTACGCTTTTTAAAGCAGTATTTTCCTCTTAAAATGTTCATTTCTTCCAACTTTTTTCCCCCCCAAAAAGAAGAGTTTTCAGTGTTGAAAACAATCGTTTTTTTAAGCTCTGAAAACTATTTTTAGAAACAGAATGGTTTGGGGGGGGGGGGGGGTAGCTTAGTGGTTAGAGCCATGCACTCATGATCTCATGGCCCGGGTTTGAGCCACCATCGCTTTAACTTAAAATTTAAGGGACTTTACCCTACTAGTATTAGCATGGCTACAGACTCTACTCCCCCTTAAGTCCTTCAAATGGGACTGTAAATCGTGTGTGAACACAAGCAGAACATCTTGTGCACATGTTAAAAATTCTTCCTGCCTTTCGGAAGAGTAGGCCATTTTGTGTTGGCAGGAACGGATGACAAACTTTTTCCTAAAATCAGCGCATGCACATAGGTGTCATGTTTAGATACCATCCCTGAAGTCATAATGCAGCTACCTTAATGGCGGGTAAAAGCAGTTGCATACGTAAAGTAATACCATTGGTGAACCTTGGAGCTATACTTGAGCAACGAAAAAAAAAAAACCCAGGAAAGAGAGAAAGAGAACCAGGCAATGAATGTATGAAGGAAGAAATGAAATGATGAACAGATCATTAAATTCAAATAGATGATTATTCAAAACAACTTGAATTTTAAAAAAAGTCAAACAAACAGAAAGATCTTAAATGAATAGATAAAATGATAGATGGATTTTTAAAAAAAGTTTGAAACCTAGTACCTAGCATGGTGTATAGATTATATATATATATATATATATATTTTATACTTGAAAGTTCACAGGAGTGCTCGTGTGGTCTGTTATTCATAGGGAGCTGTTGTGAACTATGAGTGAACCAGATAAATTGCTTGCAGTGTTAGGAAAATGGAAGTTCTCTGTCCCCATTGTGCTGCTGCTGAGCACTGTGTGTGGGTGGAGGGTGGGTTAAAGGCATTTTCTGTAATAGTGCCTTATTGAGAATGTGCTACATAGTGAGTTTATTTTGTCAGTGTGTGGGGAACTTTAGGCAGGTTTTTTTTTCCGTTCTCTGTGTGCATTTGTAGTGTTGACTGTATTTGTTACAGGGGTTTATTATAGATTTTAATGCTGTGTGTTGTGTGTGTGTGTTGTGTGTGTCTGTAGTTTGTGAACACAACACTATTAAGTCTAACCACCAGGCTATCCTGTGTGTGTGCATATATGTGTGTGTGTTTGTGTGCGCGTGTGGTGGATGTGTGCCTGTACACTTTATCAAGGGTCTGATTAGTACTCTTTTGTCCAAGTAATATTTTAAAGTTTTTTATCTAATGATCTATTAATCTCTGATTGCTATGTTTTATTATCGTATCACACTGATGCAACTTCCAAGCTCGTCACATCTCTCATTCTTTCACGTTTAGACTACTGTAATTCTCTTTTGGCTGGCCTACCAGCATCATCTATCCACTCTCTTCAACGCATACAAAACTCTGCAGCTCAACTGGTCCTAAGAAAGAAAAAATCTGAACACATCACTCCTCTTCTGCGATCTCTTCACTGGCTGCCTGTCTCACAAAGACTGAAGTATAAAATCAATACCCTCTGTTTCAAATGTCTCCACAAATCTGCACCATCTTATCTTTGTAACTGTCTTCACCTGTACACTCCATCCCGTTCCCTTCGTTCAGCCGCAGATACTTTGTGCTTTCGAACACCCAGATTCAAACAAACCACTATTGGCTGTCGCTCTTTCTCTGTTTCTAGTCTGTCCACCTGGAATGACCTCCCTCTTTCACTTCGCCAAAAACCTTCACTTGATACCTTCAAATCCAGCCTCAAAACACACTTATTTCCTACCTGACACTTTCCCCTCATATCCGTATCTACTTTTCAACAGCATCTATCATCTCCTAAGTGTGTTCGCGGGTGTGTGCATGTGTGTGTGTGTGTGTGTGTGTGTGCACGTACGTGTGCATAAATTTGAAATATGTTATTTATTATATTTGAGGAAAGTTGCATGCGTGTAAATGATTTGAGTGCAAGCGCTTCAATTTGTTTTACAAGATTCAGCGCTATATAAATTCCATATATTATTATTATTATTGTTATTATTATTATTTATCACAACAAAACTGCCCTGAAGATGAGTAGCACAGTTAGCACAATAAAGCAGACACATACATTGTCAAATGTTTATGCTTTATGACACCATCAGACAGGCTGTTGTCAAGAGCTTTCATCTGGCATCGGAAACTGGGTGTATTGAGGGATCCTGGTAATCTTCCTTAAGATCAAGATACCCCCCTGAAGTTTGAATGCAGCCTCAAGACATATTTATTTCAAACCCAAGATTTCCCCCCTCCTGTTTCATATCAGAACTATCCCACCTTCACTAACCCATGTCCTATCAACCTGCTAAAGTATACGACCTGTGAGTGTGTGTGTGTGTGTGTGTGTGTATGTGCTTTTGAAAAACATTTGACTATTGCAATTTTATTTCATAGATTTGGTCTGCAGCGTACCATGTTTGTAATATCTGTTTGTTTAAACTATTGATTATTTGTCATTGGTTGCATGACTGTGTAAGATTAGGTTGAATGCATGCGCTTTGATTTGTCTTTGCAAGATATAGCGCTATATAAGTTCCATTTATTATTATTATTATTATGATTATTATTATTATTATTACCTTAATGGTGGGCAAAAACACTATACCCAAAATCTCACCATCGGTGAACCTCGGAGCTCTGGCTGAGAGGGGAAAAAGAAAAGAAGGGAAAAACAGCAACAATGAAATTTCAGAAGTAGCAGCACCACGACCACTACCGCCACCAAAGATGCAGTATAGACAAGCAGGAAACACCCCATCCACCCCCATCCCCATTTTTCTCCTCCCCCCAACCCCTCCCCCCCCCCCTCAAAGTCAGCAGATAGGAAGACAAGAGGACCATAGAAGCAAGTAGGGAAGAAGAAGAAGAAGGCGATGTAGGGTGATCATTGTCCAGACCTGCTGTTCTTGCCAGGGCCCTGATTCCTATTGATCAGGGAATGTGGTGGTGGTGGTGGTAGTGGTGGTTGGGGGGGGGGGGAGGGAGGTGGGGGAGGGGGGTGCAGTGGTCTTCTCTTGGCAAAGACGATTTGTGTAATCCCCGGAGATGGAGTGGCAGTTATTTCTCCGGCTCTTCTCCCTTAGCTGCTGGCAGGGAGGAGACCCTGTGGACAGGGGCTGGGAGACTCAGAATGGCAGCATTACAGGGACAGACCTCAGTTGGACAGATTTTTTTCCCTTTTGGGGGGGGGGGGGGGGGGGGGGGGGGGTGGCTTTGGTTTTGTGTGGTTTTTGTTTTTGTGAGGTTAGGTAGGGAAGTGGAGAGAAAAGGGGCTTTGTTTTTTGGTGCGTTTGAATGATATTGATAGAGGAAGTAAGGGGGTTGTTTGATACTGTTGTTTTATGAGACAGATGTCAGATTTTTTCTTTAGTATAACTTGGAGTGTGTTTGTGTGTGTGTGTGTGCGTGTATGTGTGAGAGAGAGAGGGGCAACTTTCATTTGTTTTCTTTCCTTTAAAGATATCTTAACAATTAATAGTGATGGATTGCTGCATTCCTTGTTTTCTGTTTTCCTTTTCACACTGTGTGCCAGTGTGTGTGTGCATGCGCGTGTGCGTGCGTGCATGCGTGCGTGTGAGCATCTCTCATTTTCAAAAATGTGCATAAGGTTACAACTAAATTGCTAGTGACATCAGGAAAACTGCATGCGAGGAGTAAACAGCATTTAATTAAAGGAATCAGGCTGGCTAGTTCATGTATATTTTATTTTTTGTATACATGCATGATATTGTTAAATGCTGATAGCTTAAAATTAATGTAATAAATCTTCTGTTGCTTCATTGCATAAAGTACATGGATCAGGTTCACCATGCATTCTGTATATATATAACTGTATGAATATTTCTTTCTGATGCATCTGGTCTGCATTGAGAGAGAAGGGGAGGAGGGGATTTGGGAGAGAGAGAGAGAGAGAGAGAGAGAGAGAGCGCTGTATGTATATACCTGAAAACACGTGCTGGACAGATGTCAGGGAGACCTGTGTGTTTGCTGTTGTATGTTGTAGCCAGGTGTTCCTTTCCTTCCGGTGGCCTGCAGTGCACACACCACATGTATACATACATATATATATGTGCACGTTTCTCCACAACTGTATACTACACCATTAGCTGTTACTGTATTCTACACCATTAGCTGTATTGGAAAACTGTCTGCTCTTTGTACTGTTGACTTCAGTGTTAGCAATTGGACAACGTCCACCCTCCTTTGTTTTCTTTTCTTGTGTGTGTGGTTTTTTTAATTGGTTGACTGTCTTTGTGTCTGTGTTTTGGTTAAATTGTGTTTGGTGTAAGAAATTCAATAGTTAACACACACTTGCACACACATACATGTGCATGCATCCATGCAGGCGTATGCGCATGCACACACACACTCACACATACACATACAGATGTATGTTTACATCTATGAGTGCACACATCCATTGCACATGATTATGCTCTCTCTCTATTTCTCTGTTAATCAGTCAGTGATCAGATTTTTCTTTTCTTTTAAAAAATTTTTTTTTTTTTAACTTCTGTTCTTTTCAAAAGGCCTAAGACACAGGTACAGAAAAGTTGTCATGAAGTCTATACACAAGTAAAAATATTGTCATGTGTTATGATTTGTTGTTATGATCCTTCAAGTCAGAATGTGGCTACCTTGATGGTGTGTTAAAATGATCACATTATATAATGCAAAATCTCTCCATTGGTCAACCTCAAAGCTCTAGCTAGCTAGCCGAGGAACAAAAAAAGAAAAAAAAAAACACCCCTCCCAATTTTTTGCAATTGTGCACACACATCCTAGATTTTGACTTTTTGCAAGTAAAAGCATGTCAGGTCCTGAAAAGGATGATAACAAGCAGGGGAGGGAATCGCAGATGGGAAGGGGGAGGAAACTGTGATAGAAAGGGAGGATATGAACGGTGGAGAAAATGGAACAGGGCTGGGGGGGGGGGGGGGGGGGGGGGGGCTGTAAGGGGGTGGTGGTTGTGGTGGAATTTGTTGAGTTTCCTTCTTCACATTGCTGAGTGCTGTCATAAATATCTGATAGTAGCAGCAGAATGGCTGTTGGCTTTTAACTCCTCTCTCATTGGTATATCTCTGTCTTTGTCTGTCTGTCTGTGTATCTGTCCCCTTCTCTGTCTGTGTGTGTGTCTCTCTCTATCTGTGGGGTGTATCCCCAGCCTGATGGTTAAAGCATAGTGCTCATGATCTGATGGAGCGGGTTTGAGCCCAAGTTCAAACCATCACTAAGATGCCCCTTCAAAGGGATTTCTCCCCTTAGTTAACATCCTTTCTGACTCCACTCTCCAGAAAATCCTTCAGATGAGACTATAAACCAAGGACCCATAATATGCAAACGGATGCAGAACATTCTGCACACATATTATAACCTGCTCCACCTTTGGGAAGAGTAGGCCGTTTGTGGTTGTCGGAACAGATGACAAAATGGACCAAAACCGCATGCACATGGGAACTGGATGTAAAAAATAATGCAGGAACATATTCCACTATTGTTTTGAATGAAAATGACTGGCACACTGAATAGTGATGATTGGTAATAACTGAAGACGTGTCATGTGATTGATTGATTGCAGAAATTGAAAGGAGAATCAAAGTTAATGATGCAGAATATAATGCCCAGTTTGAATATGCGGTAAGTAGTGTGTGTGTGTGTGTGTGTGGTGTGTTACTTGCATGCGTGCATAAGTGTATGTGTGCATATGTGTACATGCGTTTGAGTTGGAGAGAGCAAGTGTATTCACATTCATGCTTGTGTGGGTGTGTACATGCTTGTGCCCTTGTGTGTACATTCAAACATTAAAACCCTATTCATCTTCTGTAAAATGGTGGGTTGTTGACACAAACATACCCAGCATGCACTTAATTGACCTAGTCACCTAGAGAAGAATGAACTCCACCAGGTTCAATTCTTTCAAGGCACACTGCTTGGAACCTTTAGCGGTATGTCCTAGCAGCTTCTCTGAGAGCGTTTACAGGTTTGGCATTTTGACATTCTCCAGACTCCATTTCTTAGGGAGAGTAGTATCATGATGGTGTGTCTGTCTCCATACACTTTAAAGCGGCTAAACAGGAATGGGAGGGGACAAGGTGTGATGAGCATGCATATTCATGGTGACAGACTACATCCATGTTAGGGTACACCCAGGAGAGGGATTGATGGTGTTTTGAAACTCCTGTACCATATGACCTGACGTTGACAGGCAGAGTGTGTCTGTATTATGAAGTGTGAGATAGTACCATGTATATGATTATCAGTGTTCGGCAACCAAATCAGTCCTCTCTCTGTTGGTACTGCTTATATTCACTTTTGGGGGTTTTGTTGATGTTGTTGTTGTTTTCTCAACTGACATCTTGCATTAAAGTAATCCTTGGCTTTTTAGAAATGATGTGGGTTTTCTTTCCCGTGTACAGGTGTTTTTGGTGGGTTTTTTTTTTTTCCAAAGATCTCTCAGCATTTATCATTCTGTTAAGTGTCACACAGATGGAGTAAAATTGTGATTTGTTTTACGACTCATGAAAACAGAGCAAATGCTAAAATTGAACAAATCTTCACACTCAAACCCACACCCATGCGCACACGCACGCACACATGCATTCATGCATGCATGCACAAACACACATGCATGCACACACACACACGCATGCACACACACACACACAAATGAAATACAGTTAACAACAACAACAGTCGCCTTCAGTGTACGATGAACCGAACACAGCCCTCTATCAATGTCGCTTGTCTGTGCCGCCACAGCAAAACAAGATCACCACGTCCAAGTACAACATCATCACCTTTGTGCCCAAGAACCTCTTTGAGCAGTTCCAGAGGCTGGCCAACGCCTACTTCCTGGGGCTGCTCATTCTGCAGGTGAGACCATGCTTCTGGCCACCTTCCCCCATTTATTTATTTATTTATTTATTTATACCACTTGAAATTCGGGCTGCTCTCCCCATCCTGTGGCCTCTCCTCTCTGATCTCGGCTTTCTTCTCTCGTCTCACACCTTTCTTCTTTTCTGTTGTGTTGGTTGAAACAGATGTATTCAGTGAGGTAAGAAGGTGAACAAGATGTGGTCAGTGAGGTAAGAAGTTGAACAAGATGTGGTCAGTGAGGTAAGAAGGTGAACAAGATGTGGTCAGTGAGGTAAGAAGTTGAACAAGATGTGGTCAGTGAGGTAAGAAGTTGAACAAGGTGTGGTCAGTGAGGTATTGAACAAGATGTGGTCAGTGAGGTATTGAACAAGATGTGGTCAGTGAGGTATTGAACGAGATGTGGTCAGTGAGGTATTGAACAAGATGTGGTCAGTGAGGTAAGACGTTGAACAAGATGTGGTCAGTGAGGTAAGACATTGAACAAGATGGAGTGAGGTAAGAAGTTGAACAAGATGTGGTCAGTGAGGTATTGAACAAGATGTGGTTAGTGAGGTAAGAAGTTGAACGAGATGTGGTCAGTGAGGTAAGAAGTTGAACAAGATGTGGTCAGTGAGGTATTGAACAAGATGTGGTCAGTGAGGTAAGAAGTTGAACGAGATCAGTGAGGTAAGAAGTTGAACAAGATCAGTGAGGTATTGAACAAGATGTGGTCAGTGAGGTAAGAAGTTGAACAAGATCAGTGAGGTATTGAACAAGATGTGGTCAGTGAGGTAAGAAGTTGAACAAGATCAGTGAGGTATTGAACAAGATGTGGTCAGTGAGGTAAGAAGTTGAACAAGATCAGTGAGGTAAGAAGTTGAACAAGATGTGGTCAGTGAGGTAAGAAGTTGAACAAGATGTGGTCATTGAGGTATTGAACGAGATGTGGTCAGTGAGGTAAGAAGGTGAACAAGATGTGGTCAGTGAGGTAAGAAGTTCAACAATCCCCAATGAAAGATATAATCAGTAATTAACAAAACAAAACAATCAGAACAATATCATTTTCACTTTTTCATTTTCATTTTCATACCATAAGTCACGTCACATTTCTCTGCCTGAAATTCAGACTGCTCCTCCTGGGGAGAGCATGTCGCCACAAGAGCAGCGCCGCCCATTATTTTTCCTGTCTTCAATATAATCAGTGAGGTGAAGGATTGAACAGCAAAACATTGACAGAAAAGATTTAGCTACTGATTATTTGAATGCTGTTTTGTTGCACTCAGCATGTAGTTCCTTCAGCCTAATCAGATCAGATCAGATTAAATCAGATCAAACCAAATCAAATCAAATCAGAAACATATTTTAATAATCCCTAAGGAAATCACAGGGTATGTCCTCCACATGGTTCATTTCTCACTCCACATTTCAGGAATGAAAAGTAAATTGTCAGTATGTGTATAAATAGCATATATTATACACATACATGAAAAAGAAACGATTCGTTATAGTATATTGTAGTAGTGCCGAGCACCAAAGTTTTGTATACACGTCAGCTGTCTCCACTGGAAAACAGCTGGGAGGATCATTCACAATAAACTATTTTTTATGACATAAGCCATGCTGTGGTGGTGTATGAGGTATAAACTGCGATGGTCTGTTATTTGGAATAACCTGTGTGTGATGTATTTGATAAGATTGATACTCATGATGTGGACGATATGTATGTACGATACATCGTGAGGGGATTGAAACATGATGCTGAAGTTGATCTGTGTGCAGTTTGTTGTTATAAGATTGAAACATCTTGTTGATGGTAATAATTTTGTTATACATTGTCATAACATTGATACATATGAAGTTGATGATGACCTTTGTGCAATCTATGTGTGATGCATTTTCAGAAGGTTGAAACATACTGTGTCAATAATAACCCATGTGCATTAGAATATCATTAGATTGGTACACTGTGATATTGAAACTTGGTGTTATACGTTGTCAGAAAATTTGATATACATGATTTTGACAATAATCTTTCTGCAGTGTATCATCCTAAGATGAATACGGGTAACGATGACAGTAATCAATATTCAACCCATGGTCACAATATTGATGCTTGTGCTGTTGACCATGTTGTAGTTAATACCACCAGTGTCTTCACTCAACCCTGTGGCCACCATCATCCCGCTGTTCTTCGTGCTCAGCATCTCGGCCATCAAAGAAGCCATTGATGATATCGTAAGTCGTCTCTGCTGCCGCTGCCTTCGCTCCCTGGCAGCTTTGTTTTTTTTTTTGCTTCCCTGGAGCTTGTGCTGCCTACCAGTTAGCTGTGTGGCGGTGTAGTCGCCTTTCTCCTGTAGAGGTCGGGTGTTGCTGGTGTAACCCTTTGCAGCTTGTAACCTGTAGCACTGCTTGCCTTGGTCTGCTGTAACACCTGTGGTGTGGGCACTTCTCTTCCCTAACTGCATGAGAAATCACGTGCATGTCTTTCACTTGCCTTTGGTTTTTCAGCACACTGCAATGTAGCCGTAACATTTTTCTCACTGTACTTTGGTTTTTCAGCTCAGTGACATGTAATCTTTATCATTTTTTCTTTCTTTCCCCCCACAGTGCTTTGGTTTCGTGTATGTCCGTTTCTAGCTAGATGTCTGCTGCTGTACCAGGATGTGTTATCAGCTTTCGATAGCTTTTTTTTTTGCCCCAGCATGAAAATTCATATTTTCTCCCCCATGGCTTTCAGATGCTTAAATGGTGTTTTAAATTTTGTCTCCTTTTCTCCAGGTTTGGAGGTGTTACCCTGTGTCATTTGTAGTGTAATCTGTGTTTAGTGGGTTTTTTAAAATGTTGTCCTTTAATTACGTTGACTTATCCTGAGTGTTAGATGTATCCTTTTGATGTTGGTTTGGTGTTAAACTTTTCCTTCCAGCACTTAACACTGGTTTGGTAAACATAATATCACATTATTTGGTATGTTTCAATCTTTTTACTAGTGGTGTATTCACTCCTGTACATTTGTCTGTTGGTTTGTCTGTCTGGCTGCCTTGATGCCTTGCTGCCTTGATGTCTTGCTGCCTGCCTGTCAGTGCATCTGTTTGTCTGTGTCTTCCCATTAATTTGAAACTGCATTGGCCCCTTCATGTATCTGGAATTTTATTACTTTATTTAGCGGTCAGTTGTTCTGTTAGTTTGTGTTCATTTTTCCTTACATATCCTTTTTTTGTTTTTTCCTACAAGCTACTTATTTCTCCTGCCTCTAGTGATCAATCATTCACCTGTCTTTTCTCCCAAGACTTTTCTTTTGAAGATATTTCCCATACAGAGTTGTTGTCTTCGATTTTACGTCTGTTCACTCTCAGTGATATTAGACGAGAAAAAAAAAACAAAAAATTAAGGGATGTATGAGAATTGAGATGGTGGTGGAGGCCTTACTGAAAAATGCAAGGGGGGGGGGGGGGAAGTAGTCTAATCAAAAAACAAAAAAAAACACAAAAACAAAAAAAAAACCGCCCAAAGCAAAAGATACCAAAAAAATACAAAAAAAACAAACCCAAACCGAAACAAAAACATAAAAAGTTATTAACGTTAATGAAACTAACTATAACAAATGTCCTATAGGACTATGCCAGAGACCTTTTGCAATATCAAATGCCAAATTCAAATTATTGAATATGCTTCTAAGGGAGTTTTCAGAAAACTGGGGTATTGCTGTCTTTAGGGTAGGATACAAAATGTCTGTACATCATACATGCATAAAATCTTCCCCGAACGTTTGGTAGGTTTGCTGCTACGAGTTTCTGTGCTTAGCTTTTGGGCACTCACAGGAGCTGAAAATGTCTGTCTGTCTGCTTGTCTGTCCGTCTGTCTGTCTGTCTCCCTGTCTGTGATTCAGTTGGCTTTCTCAAACCCCTTCCTTTTCTCTTCTCTTGTTCACTTTTACACCATCACACTATACCATGCAAAAAACACACCCACACCCCAAAAGAAACCCAAACCACATGAAGACACTGTCTCACCCCCTGACCTACAGTTATGTTTATATTTCTGCAGACTGTTTCCCATGTGGCAGTGTTGCGGTCGCATGTGTTTCCTTCCTTTTTGTCCTGGTTATTTGTGGTTAGGTTTGCTCCCCTTCTTCAGCCTGTTAATAACACAGGTTCTTTGAACTTCCCTAGAGAATGTCTTGCATCGCTCTCTGTCTGTCTGTCTGTCTGTCTGTGTGTGTCTGTCTTTGCAGCAGTGTGTCCCCGGCTGTATTTTATTTGCTCTCTATTATATATCTGTGTGTGTGTGTGTGTGTGTGTATGTGTGTGTGTGTGTGTGTGTGTGTGTGTGTGTGTGTGTATGTTGTGTGTGTGTGTAGTGCGTGTGTGTATCAGGATCTCTCTCTCTCTCTTCTCTCACTCTCTCTCCCTCCCTCCCTCCCTCTTTCCCCCTCTCTCTCCCCTCCCTCCCCTCTCCCTCTCCCTCCCTCTCTCCCTCCCTCTCCCTTTCTCCATCTCTCCCTTCCTCTGTCACCTCCATTTCTCTCTCTCTCTCGCTCTCTCTCTCTCTCTCTCGCCTCCCTCCATCTTTCTCTTCCTCTCTTCCTTAGCGTCTCTTTCTGTGTTAAGATTGAAATTTATAGTGTCTTACCCTGAGAGGCGGGTGTGTGTGTGTGTGTGTGTGTGTACGGTCCGATCCAGTCTGATCCCTGTGGTCACCACCATTAGCTCCAGCCAGTCTTGGCAGTGTAGTAGCCAAGGTCTGCAACTGCCCGTCCTCTCATCTGTCACCTTCTCCTTCCCCCCCCCCACTTCCTCCTCTCTGGGGAATAATCCATTCATGTGACCTACAGGGTCATGAATAATGCATAGGGAAAAGACAGACTGGGGGATAGGGCAGGACAGGACTGAGGGGTTTTCAGGTCAGGGGCAGGGGATGGGGGATTTTTGGGGAGGGGAAGGGGGGGGTAGGAAGAGGTAAGGGTTGTTGTGGTGGTGGTGGTGGTGGGGGTTGTGGGTAGCAGTGACTGGCCAGACGGACTGTTCATGTTTTGTTAATTAAGTGCTGTGTGTGTACTGTGGAAATACTTGGTGGATGGTGATGGAGGGAGGGTGTACTGTCATCAGTCCCCCCTTTTCCTGTGGATCAACCTTGTTATAGTCTGGGAATTTTGGGGATTGTGTGTGTGTGTGTGTGTGTGGATAAACCAGGGTGAAAAACTGAGGGAAAAGTCTCTTTCGCCATTGTCAGTGAAGGGGCAGAGCATTCCACGTTTCATATTCTGAACATCACCTTTCTCGTTTATTACACACACATTGGTTCCAGCTGCATTGCCCTGCAAGAGTGTTGCAGATGAGTCTGTAAGCCCAGAGTCCAGTATGCAAACAACCCATCCATCTTTTGTTGTAGAAGAGTAGGCCAGTTATGGCTATTGGCTTGAATGACATCAATCAGCTTCCCTGTAGGGTTGCTGGGGGCCTGTCAGTATAGATAGCACCTCCACCTCCTGGAAATTCTGTGCTAGGAATCCCCTCTTTTCTATCCCTCTCTTTTGTTTCTGCCTTGTCCCTTTTCTTCCCATGACCACCTTCTTGTCTATTTTCTTCCCTCATGGTCCATTCTCCTGCCATTTTCTCCAGAAAGACTTAAAAGATAACAATTCTCTCTAACGCCGAAGTCAGATGCGCTGGGCCTGACTTGTTAGGCATTTAACTTGCAGCGCAAGACAACAATGGTTGCTAGCCAAAGACCATTTGTGTTCAGTCCCATTTTCCAAGAGATCATGGGTTCACATTTCAGCAGCAGCATCTGGTGGGAATGGTTTTAAAAAAAATACTTATTTTAGCACAGGAACACAGACAGACATACCCAGCATACATCCTGTACCTGGAGAGGGATGGGCTCTATCAGGTTCAGTCTTGCCCAAGAGACTTGGCCTGAAAAAAAATCAGTGCAGTGCCCCAATGACTGACTTCCCAGGGAGTTAGAGAGAGAGAGAGAGAGAGAGAGAGAGAGATGAGAGAGAGAGGAGAGAGAGAGAGAGAGAGAGAGAGAGGCAGGCTTGGATGTGTTTGGCAAGGCAGCAACAGCTATGGCAACAATAGCAATTAGAAACATCAGAAACAACACGACTTCCATTTCTGAAGGGAAAAAAAAATTCCCATCAGAGAAAGATGAAAATTAGGTCATCCAAGTCTTAGAGGATGGGGATCGCAAAAGTATACTTGTGGCGGAAGGTCAAGGTATTAGCCTGGAAAATGGAAGATGACAAACAAAAATGTGTCTGTGAGGGTTGAAAAAAGGTATCACAACACACGCATTTTTGAACTGATACATTATGAATTAAACTCACTGGACAACAACAATATTTTGAATTTTCTTCTGCTCTTGTAGTTAAGTTTAATATTTTTTTTCTCTGTCTCTGTCTCTCTGTCCCTGTCTGGTCTCTCTCTCCATCTGTCTCTCTGTCTGTCTCTCATCCATTTAGATGAATGTGTATCTTGTCCCATCTAATCTGCTTACTAGTCATTAAGACAAGGGTTTTTTGGTTGTTGCTTTGTGTGTCCATTCTTCTTTGTCCTTTTATTATTATTTTAAACTAACTAAAAAACATTCCAATCAACTTTGCTGCAGAAGGAGTGGGTAACCGGACCCAAAGCAAGACAAACATATTGAAAAAAGCCTTTCCTTTTCAAAATTGTATTTTGTTTCTTAAAGCTGCTTGCAGATCTGTTGTGCGCTGTAATTGTTTCACTGCATGCATTTCTCTGTACTTTATGATTGCCTGTAATGGTGAAGGTGCATCCTTGATGCATGGTTTACAGATTTGTTTCCTAATAAAAATGAATTGTGAGGGATTATTACAATGGTTGCATTTTTTCCTGGCTTTGTGTATATGCCTGATGGTGTGGGCGGGCGGCGTTTGTGGTGGTGTTTGTGGTGGTGGTGGTGTTGTTGGCGGGGTGGTGGTGGGAATGGAGGTCAGTCGACACCACTTATCTCCTCCCTGACCCCATACACCACCAGTATCCCCCTGGTTTTCGTGCTGATCATCACGGCACTGAAGGACCTTATGGACGATTATGTGAGTAGGGGGCAGCTGAGTGTGGTGCTGTGACGTCCTGGTTTCTGTTTGTCGTCCAGTAAGCATCGTTGTCTTCCTTTGGGCAAAGTTCTGTCACCTCCCTCTCTGCTCCGTCTTTTGTCGTGTTGTTCTTTCATCATACTGAGAGTGAGTGAGAGAGAGAGACTCAGAGAGAGAGAGAGAGAGTGTAGTTCTTCAGTTTAACGTCCTTCCACTAAATAGTGATATCAGTAGAGAGAGTGTGAGTGTGTGTGTGTGTGTGAGTGAGGGAGCAAGTGTTGTGTGTGTCTGTTTACTCACACATGCATATAATAATTATGCATATATGTGGTGTGCTTGCGCATTAGTGCTGATAACTATTTCAATAGTGTGTGTGTATGTTTACTCACTCATGCATATAATATGCGCACATGCTTGCATATTAGTGCTGATATCTATTTCAATGAATCAGGACGTGAATACCACAGTTGCGCCATAACAGGGTGTATACATCCTTTGGAGTCTTACTTGTAGATGGTGAAATATTTGTGAACTGACAGTGACACGGTGGTAGTTTCGTAATAACGCACCTTTCCAACATCTTTTCCTCACTCCCACCCTTCCTTTCAAGTTTTGCAATTTTGGATTGTATTGTGGTGTTCAGTTTAGTTTCATTATGAGTGTGTGTGTGTGTGTGTGTGTTTGTCGTAATTATTGCTGTTGAGGATTTGTTTGACATGTGGTTATTTGTCTGTACCCTTCAGTTTATTTTTGTGCTTGTGTTGAACTGGGCACTTGTGCACAGTATTTCACAACACTGCTCAGCTGTTGTGGCTGTTGATTTGTATGGGTTGTTCTGTGCAATATTTCACATCACTGCTCTTGTGGCTGTTGATTTATATGAGTAGTTGTGTGCAATATTTCACGTCACTGCTGTTATCACTCCTGTTACCCACATGGGGATGCCGGGGGCTCTTTCGGTATAAATAGCATCCCCACCTTCTGGAAATACTGTGCAAGAAATTTCCACTTTTCTATCTCTCTCTGTGTTTCAATCGGTCTTTCTCCTTACCTTTCTGTCATCTCTCTTGCTTATTTTCTGCCTTCCCGGACCACTCTCCGGCCTTTTTTCAAGCACATCTTTAAACAAAAAAGTCTGTTTTCATTACATGACATTTTGCCTGTGTTCTTTTGTTCTGGCGACCAGGTAGTGATACTTGAACACTGGGATGGGCACAGGATGTCCATTCTGCAGTGTTATTTGCCCATTTGGCGCTTTTTGATGATATTTTTGTACTTTAGAATGTTTGTTTCATTTTTTTAAATAAAAAATCTGGGGATGATAAATAAAGTGGAATGGCTGGCGTCCTCAGCACAGCCTGGTTTATTAGCCTTAAGGAATGAAATTAGTTAGGTATTGTGTCATATATATATATATATATCTTTTTTTTTTTCAGATGAATGATGTTAGATATTTGAAGGTATTAAGGTTTTGAACTTGAAATGAAAGTTACTGAAACTGAATGAGGTGACAGCCCTGAAATGGCTTTCGTGGTCAGCAGGGCTGTAAACAATATGAAATGGAATGGAATCACTCCTGTTTTGTACTTTGTAGCAGTATGTAATATGTAACATCATCACTGCTCAGTGCTATAGCTCCCGTTTTGTTGTTTTTAGATTTGTTGGTGTTTTGATCCATTCTTCCTCTTTTGTTATTCTTAACTGCTTGTCTGTCATGTTCTCTAGGTGGTTTTTTTTGTCCACAACTATGTCACCTTTAGTCAGCTTTTTTTTTCTTTCCATTAACAGCCTTTTTTTTTTTTTTTAACAAATCAAATGTACTTATTTATCTGTTTCTTTATTACCTTTAAAAAAACACCCCACTTTTATTTTGAGGATAATAGAATAAGCAATCATGTGCTTTTTCACACCCAGTGCCCATGCATATGCAGTTTTGTCAATTTTGTCATCCGTTCTCACTGGCACACAATGGCTGTCCCATGAAACAGAAGGGTTATACGACTTGATTTTTCCTTTTTATTTTGGTTGATTAATTGGTTGATTAATTTATCTGTTTTTTGTCTATCTAGATATTGACCAGATTATCATTTTAACTTCACCATATTTCCAACAGCTTGATTTTACTGTTTACAGTATTTTAGGCAGATGGATGTTGTGCTGAGAGAGTGTAGGTAATGAGGAGAATATGTACAGACTTGACTATGTCTTTCCATCCTCTGTGTGTGTGTGTGTGTGCCCTTTGATTTTATGTATGTTCACTTTAAGTGATAATAGATGAACAGTTAATGTGTATGTGTGTGTGAGCATGTGCGCATGTGTATGTGTGTGTGCATATATGTGTGTGTGCATGTGTATGCATGTGTGTGAGAGGAATCTGTTTTGTATTTGAAAGTATATTCATGTAAAATTGCAAAAAAGGTAAAAATTGATGAGGTTTAGACATCCAAAGTAAGTAGAACAGTAAAGCATATGTTGGTATACATAATGAGTCTTGACTCGCATCTTCTTTTTCTTTACGACTCAGTCTCTGTGTTGTTGCAGCAACGGCATCGCAGTGACGCGCAGGTCAACAACCGGACATCGTACGTGCTGCGTCATGGGGAGATTGTGGAGGAACGCTGGCACAAAGTGTCTGTTGGGGACATCATCAGGCTGAAAAACAATGACTTTGTGGCTGTAAGTCTGTCAGTTGTGGCTGTTTGTGGAGAAGCCTGGTTTTCGTTGCAGTTATTGTATTGTTAGACATATTTGTTTGTGGTGTGTGTGTGTTGTGTGCATGCGTGCATGTGTGTGTGTGTGTGTGTGTGGTGAGTTTATGCCTAACAGTATGTGCATGATGAATATGTCTGTTGCTTGGAAGGATTTTGTGTGTGGTTTTTGGGATTGGTGCCTCATTGGCTGTGTGTGTCTGTCATTCAGTTGTCCTCCTTCCTCATCCCCTTCACATCCAGGTTTATATGTCAGCTTCAACTTGTGCGTGAAGTAAGCATGCCAGTAATTGACTGAAAAGAGACAAGCCCATATGCTGGTATTCATCGACATTCATACAAATTTGGATGCACTTTTGCAGGTATATAGGTATGCAGGTAAACATGCATGTGCATTTTACACTAACACATACACATGAATCTGCGCTCATGCACATACACATATCCAAGCACACCCACACAAAGACAATACACACAACACACACTCCTCTTACCCCCCCTACTCCCCTCACCCCAACCCCTCCAAAAACTGACAGACACGTGACAGACCGTGAAAAGCGTGTGTGGAACAGCTGCGGAGGCTAACAGAGATACAGGCGATATTGACGCGACCTTGCTACGTCACAAAACCCCCACACACAAAAGTGGGTGGTTTATGGTTCCACTGCCTTTACGTCAAACCCCTTTCCATCTATTTATATGCCGTGTGCTCATAGCCTGCTCGATAAACACCTCCTCCTCCCGTGCGTGTGCGTGTGTGTGTCACCCCTGTTGTTGAACCGATGGTTTGATGGGAGCCTGAACAGAGCGTTTGGTGGAGGCCGTTTACAGCCGTCTGTTGCTCAGTCAGTCTGTTGCTTTTGCCAGCCCTGATGCAGTCTGTTTGTACAGAGGTAGTACTTGATAAGACTCGCTCTTTTTGAAAGAGAATGGCTTAGTGATTAGAATGTCAAACTAATTTATATGAAGAAATGACAACTTATTTCAGCTGCAGCTTAATCATATTATCTATTGTACACAGGTAGTGCTTGATGACTTTCTCTTTTTGAAAGAGAATAGCCTTGAGATAGACTGTTGAACTCATTGTATGAAGGAGGTGTGCGAACGCACGCAGAACATCTTGCGCACACATTAAATCCTGTTCCGCTTTTTGTAAGAGTAGGCCATTGTGTGCTGGTGGGAACAGATGACAAAATTCACAAAACTGCATACACACGGGGACTGGATGTAAAAACGCACATGAGTGCTTATTCCATTATCCTCGATATAAAAGAAGAAAAAAAAGAAATGACAATTTACTTCAGCTGCAGCTGAATTATATTGAGTTACAGTCACTATTTAAAAAGAGAAGAAGAAAAACAAAAGGAAAGAGAATCTCTGTTTACTCTCTGATCAAACTTCGACAAAACAAAAACAAAACTAGAAAGTCCTGATTATCTTCCACCCTCCCTCTCCTCCTGATTTGCACATATTGTACATAAGTACAGCTATGTTCATCAATAAACATTATCTCTCTTTCTTTAATTCTGTCAGTATCTTCCCCATCCCTTCCCCGACTGTCTTCCTGCAAAAGTGCATACACATAAACGTACACACTCATGCACACACCCCCACCCCCACATGCTCGCAAACACACACACGACACCACACCACGCACATGCACCTGTATGCACATATACATACACACACATATACACGCACACACACACTTATATACAGACACACACTTACACTTACACACACACACACCTGCGTGACATGTTTAAGTTTGTAGGGAACAGTGTGGCAGGCTGTTTACATAGCTTTCCATTAAAAAAAAGAAAAAAAGATTTCTTTTCGTCAAAGAAAACATCCTAGGTTTCTGAAAGCTCCTGAAAAAGGATTGCCTTGAGTTCTCGTACTGACTGTGGAGCAGAGTATTGTATTGTATTGTAGCGTATTGTATTGCATTGTGTTTATTGTATTGTATTGTACTGCGTTGTATTGTACTGTATGTATTGTAGTGTATTGCATTGTTTTGTATTGTACTGTATTGTATTGTATTCTCCTTTGGGGATGCCGGTGCCAGTCAGTATGGATGACCATATGATATATAGTTGTACAGTCTTGACATTGCATTGTACTTATTACAATATGTGGTTTTGTATTGTTCTGTAGATTATACTATTTTCCCATACCAGTGTATTGTATGTGTACGTTTGCTCCGTGAGTTGCCAAAGGCCTGTCAATAATGATGCTGTATAACATATATTTGAACGTTCTTGACATTGTATTGGATTGTATTGTTTTGGTTTGGCCTGTATTGCATTGTATGCTTTCTCTTGGGATGCCGGGGCCTGTCAGTACATGATCACTATACATTTGTACATTCATACACTGGCCATAGCTAGGCTTATTCTTCTGTAAATTTATAAACATTCACATTGCATGAGTTGGGTGTACATCGGTGTTTATCTCGATTCTAAGAGGGACTGGCTGCAATGGATGTGGTACAAAGAATTGTCGAGGGAAAAATTCCTGCAGATTCATTAGCTTAGGCAGCTGGTTCTCAACACATGCCTCAGAACACTGTCAGTCAAGAGTTTGAACCACTCAGTTTTCAGGCCCACATGGATGTTACGTTGTTTTGTTAGTTTATAGTGAATCTGTAGTTGTAAAAGTATTAAAAAAATCCAGCAAACACGCGCGGCCACACTCGCCACACACATATAACCCCCCACACAACACACCACGCCGCACGTATAACATTGTTCTTATACCTATGAATATGGTAAAAAAAAAACAGGGACACCAGCTTCTCCCCAGGGGCCAGCAGCATCTTGCAGGTAGGTGCACACCTCATCTCTTCGCTGCTTTTAGCTTCCCTGTTCCTAGAGCAGGGCACGGGTGGGTGAACTGGGAGACTGTACTTAAGCCAAGGCGCATGCGCTGTCAGTGTTCAGCACTGCATAACTTTAGCTTGGGGGGGAGAGTAAGTGCTCTGACCACTGAGCTACCCCATCTCTGAACTGTTGTAACTACTGCATTAATGTGATGTCTGAGCTGGCTGTGGCTGAAGGAGAGGAACTGGGGTGTGTTTTCAGGCAGACCTGATGGTGTTGTCCACCAGTGAGCCCCACAGCCTGTGCTACATTGAGACGGCGGAGCTGGATGGGTGAGAGGCCTCTGACTTTTTCTTGCAGGCTGGCACTAAGCGCACTGAACAAAGTCAGTGATTTGCTCCCTTTTCCCCTTTTTTTTGGATGCAATGGGCTTGAATATAATAGCTTAACCAAGTCGTAATTTTTGTTCCTGTCATTCTCTTTGTTTGTAGCTGTTGTTCATTCTGTCATATCTCTCTGAGCAGTTTGTGTTTTATTCTTGGCAGGGCTATAACAGAACATCTTGCACACACGTTAAATCATGCTCCGCTATTCGTAAGAGTAGGCCATTGTGTGCCGGTGGGAACTTCTTCTTCTTTAAGTGTCTGGTCTGGTCCTGCAGACATCGATGATCATGGCTCTCCATTCTTCCCTGTTCTCGGTCCCTCTCATGAGCTCATTGTTGGTGCCCTCTTTATTCGTTGCGAATTTGTTTAAGCTGTCTGTGAATTTTGTGCGTTGTCTTCCTCTGCTCTTGTTTCCACAGATTTTGCCACTCCATAACAGTTTCTCTAGTCCGTCAGCCCTGATTATATGGCCGAAAAATTTGAGCTGTCTTTCTCTGAGGGTGTTGAGAAGGGATCTCTTGTACCCAGCCTATTTCCATTACTTCTGCCTTAGTTTTTCTTTTTTGTCCATGAGATTTTCATGATTCTCGGATGAACCACATTTCCACTGCTTCTAGTCGCTGTTCTGTGTCCTTGGCTAGGGTCCAGCACTCACATCCGTACAGAAGAATGGACCATACATGGGCTCTCAAAACATGGATCTTTGTCTTGAGGCTTATCTTACTGTTGGTAAAAATGCATTTCATGTTGTTAAAAGTTGCCTTAGATTGACCGATTCTCTTCTTGATTTCTGTGTCACACTTGCCGTCCGGGGTGATAGTACACCCAAAGGTATTTAAAGGTGTTTACTTGTCTGATTCTCTCTCCTTTACAGGCTATGTTGCATTGTGGTATAACAGCTTTTTTCGAGATAAACCATGCATTCTGTCTTCTTTGCATTGAGCTGTAATCCTTTCTTTTCGCTTTCGTCTGTTACTGTTGTTAAAATCTTTTGCAGTTTTTCTTCAGAGTCGGCGATAAGGACTGTGTCATCTGCATATCTCAGTTGTTGATGTTGTGGCCCCCTACACTAATTCCCTCATGATTCTCAATATTTCGTAGAATTATTTCACTATATACATTAAATAAATCAGGCGAGAACACGCAGCCCTGCCTCACACCCCTGCAGATTGGTCTATATTGACTGATGTCATTGTCGACTCTAATGGCTGCTCCTGTTCCCAATTATGTTTCTGAGGACTCAAAGATCTTTCCCGTCGATGTATAGCCCTGCCAGAATATCAAACAAGTCGGAGTGTCGCACTTTGTCGAATGCTTTTGAGTAGTCAATGAAGCAGAGGTACAGGTCTTTCTGAACCTCGATGGATCTTTCCATGAGAGTTTTCAATGCGAAGATTGCATTTCTGGTGCCTTTGTCTGCCATGAATCCAAATTGTGTTTCTGATATTTCTGGGAGTATTTTATTTCTCATTCTCTTCATGAGTATTCGTAAAAGAACTTTGGTGAGGTGACTCTTCGGGCTGATTGTACGATGTGGTCACATTCAGCTGTACCCAGTTTCTTAGGGATCGCAATGTAGATGGACTTCTTCATATCTGTCGGAATCTCTCCTGTGTCTATATATTGTTTAGTAGTTTTGTGATGCCTTAATTCCCACTTCATCAGGGCTGTTATCAATTCAGATGGGATGTCATCAGGTCCTGGCGCCTTACCACTTTTCATCTTGCTGTGCATGTCTCACTTCGTCTTCCATGATTATGTGGCCATCTTCGTTGCTAATATGAGGAGGTGGACCTCTGTCGTCGTGGTATAACTCTTCGATGTATTCTGACCACCTGTTAAGAATATCTTTTTCCATGAGTATATCTCCATCTCTCGACTTTATACAACCTGTTTTTGCAGATGATTTCTTCCCTGTCACATCTTTTATTTTTTCATGCATAAGTTTGCTATCAAAATTTGCATTCATTTCAATTTCCTTGCACTGCATATTGATCCATTCTTCCTTGGCTTCATTACATTTTTTCTTAACCAGTTTGTCGAGTTCTTTATACCTCTTTTCATCTACTTTTGCCTTTCTCCTGTTTTCCCTTAGGTTAAAATCTCGGAGCTCATCCATTTCTTATGTTCCTTTCTATTTATGACTGGTATATATTCTTTTGCTGCCTTGCTGATGCTATCTTTCATCATCTGCCATTTTTCCTCTCTAGTGGTGAGTTGATCTAGGCCATCGAATTTGTTTCCAACTTTAATCTTGTATTTTTCTTTGATTTCTTCGTCAGTTTGTAGCATGTTCATTTGCAGTTTTGGTGTTCTTTTTGCTTTTGACAACTTTTTCAATTTTAGTCGCATTGTCCCAATAACTGGGACATGATCACTTCCACAGTCTGCACCTGGCATGGACTTACAAGATGTTATAGTGTTACGGAAGCGTTCTTGAATCAGGATGTAATCTATTTGATTCCTGGTTCTGTCGCCAGGGCTTTTCCATGTCCAGCATCTTCTTGGATGGTTTTCAAACCATGTGTTCATGACAGCCAGCTTTTGTTCCTTGCACCATTCCGTGAGCCCCTCTCCTCTTTCAAATTTCTCACTCCTATTCCCAAAAGGGCCAACTGTGTTTCATCTTTCCCTTTTCCTACCTTTGAATTGAGGTCACCCATTATTATTCTGATATCTTGAGACTTCAGTTGCTTCATTGCCTTTTCAATATTTTCATAAAACTCCTCAATTTCTGCGTCATCTTTATCAGCTGTTGGTGCATATACTTGTGCTATTCCAATGTCGAAAGGTGTGCCCTTAAGTTTTACTATCAGGACTCTGTCATTTACAGTCCAGAAACCTTTGATGGTCTTTGAGGTTTCTTGATCTAGAATCATGCCAACTCCTTTCTGGTGTTTCTTTCCTTTCTCTTTGTTTGTAGCTGTTGTTCATTCTGTCATATCCCTCTGAGCAGTTTGTGTTTTATTCTTGGCAGGGCTATAACAGAACATCTTGCACACACATTAAATCATGCTCCGCTATTCGTAAGAGTAGGCCATTGTGTGCCGGTGGGAACAGATGACAAAATTTACAAAACCGCATACACACAGGGACTGGATGTTAAAAAAACCCACATGAGTGCTTATTCCATTATCCTCGAGAAAAAAAAAATCATCTGAGCGCTTTGATTTGTTGCTTTACAAGATTCAGCGCTATATAAATTCCATACATTATTATTATTGTTATTATTTTGTGCCATTGGGAACAGATGACAGAATTTGCAAAACATCTTGCGCACACGTTAAAACCCGTTCCACTTTTTGGAAGAGTAGGCCATTGTGTGCCGGTGGGAACGGATGGCAAAATTCACAAAACTGCATACACACGGGGACTGGATGGAAAAAAGCACATGAGTGCTTATTCCATTATCCTTGAAATAAAAGGTTGAATAAAATAAAAATAAATAAATACACATGGGGACTGGATGTAAAAAAGCACACGAGTGCTTATTCTATTATTCTTGATATAAAAAATAAAATAAAAATGAAAAATAATAGAAATAAATATAAATGACGGTTGGATTGGATTAGTGTTTCATCTATTTATTTACCAAGAGTTTGTCCAGATTTTATCCCTAAGAGGTTTAGTGGTAGGATACTTTTATTGGTACAGGTTTTTGTCTTTCTTATGGGTTATTTAAAACATTTTTTGCTTAAATGAATGTGTATTATTGATCATTTTGCCAGAAAGTTCTCATACTGCTTTTTTTTAATGTCTTAGCCTAGGTGATAACAATGATGATGTGTTTTTCATCCTGTCCCCCATCAAATGACACTGCAGTGATGATCCTGTTCCTTTATTGTTTTCCCCATGTGATGATGCGGGAATTAGATTACCTCCCATGCGATCAGAGTGACGTGTTACTATTTTGGGACACACTTGCAAATTGTGCGGTGCTCTGTATTGTTGGATGGTAGTTGAAAACCGTCCATTGCATACACTTTGCCTACATGGTGAAATGTAAAATTAATGCAGCCTCTATAGAGGCCACATCCTAACTGTGAGACTATGCCTTGTTCCTGGGGTTTGTGCAGAGATGGTATATGAAACATGTCCACTCTGTTACACCCATATCACATGTGGACTGATAGTCCTGCTCTTTAGTTATCATGGCTCTTTTCATGTCATGTGGGTCTGAAGGAAGGAACATGTAAAGATGCTTAATCAAGGAGCTACGTGGAAATAGTCAATGGCAGTATGAGGTCTGTCGTTATGTTGGTTCAGTGGACAATAAGATTGTGTGTTGCAGGGAGACCAACCTCAAGGTGCGCAAGCGTTGGAAGAAACAGCGGAAATGGCTGACGACCACGCCAAGATGGCTGCCTTTGATGGTAGGCACAGACACAACAGTGGGTACGCCCCATGGGGAATGCATTCAGACTGTATTTTTGCTGGAAGTGATGATAGTTTGTTTACTCTGTTTACTTTGTATTTGTGTTGTAGTAAACAGTGGTTTGTTGATGGGGGCTTTGTTCCAACTTTATTTTTTGCTGTTAATAGGCTCTGTTTGTTCAGTATCTTTGCTGATAGTGACAGTATTTTTGTCCCAAGGGAGTTATTTTCATCCGAAATGAGAAATTCTAGTAGAGCTCACATTGTCACAGTACATCACCAACAAGACAAGAGCATGAGCAACAAAAAGTGTGTAAAACTGAAACTCTCATAAATCATAACTTACATTATCTACTACTGAAGATTAACAACAAGAACATTTAGATCAAGATCTCACATCAGTTCCTTATAAATAAGTGCTTCACTCTACTTACATAGTTTTGTTCCCATGCCAACACACATCCACATATACATGGAGGAGGGCATCAGGTTTAATGCATTTCAACACACATAACATATACATTTTTCAATTTTGGCCCAAAGTGGCAGCTATCTTTTACCAAGGGGACTCATCTGTGCCTCTGGCGCATGCACGCGCCCATTCACATACACACACGCATGTGTGCGCGCATGTGCAGTCACATACATTTAAGGAATCTCACCTAAACAGTAACAAGAATAAATGGGCAAAAAGAAGAAAAAAAAACCCAACTAGTTAAGAAAAACAAACTGCTTTGAGTTCCAAATGAAGAAAAGACAAAACAACTATTTCATTAAGCGTGTAACTGAGAGTTTTTCCTTTCAAAACAAAAACTGATGTGAGAAATAGGTTCATTCTCTTTCTACACCTGCTCTCCACAACACAATAAAAAGCTAATTACTTTTTTGTTTTACCACAACAGCGGAAATCATCAGCGAACCACCAAACAACCGGCTGGCCAAGTTTGAAGGCAAGATGCACTGGAAGGAGAAAACATACTCGCTGGACAACGAGAAGATCTTGCTGCGTGGCTGCGTGCTGCGCAACACGGAGTGGTGTTACGGCCTGGTCATCTTCGCCGGCAAAGACACCAAGCTGATGATGAACAGCGGCAAGACCAAGTTCAAGCGCACAAATATCGATCGATTCATGAACAAATTGATTATTGGTGTAAGTAGTAGTAGGTAGCTTGCTTTGTGTGTGTGTCTGTTCTGGTACTTTTGGTTGTGTGTGAGAGAGTCAAAGTCAAAGTCAAACTCTCATTTTTAGATGGTGCATTGAATAAGTAGTGCAGTTGCTTTTTTTCATCAAGCAATCTATCTTTAAAAAAAAAGAGGATAATAATGATTATATATCCATACATAGAGTAAAAACCCCTAAACAATGATATGCCATACAAATCAAACAAAAGAAAAAACAATAATATATGCATACCTCTGTGTGTGTGTGTGCACGTGTGTGTGAAAGTCAGTCAAAGTTGAATAAGCAATACATTTGCTTTTTTTCCCATCAAGCCATCTATCTAGAAACAAAAGCAGTGTGTGTGTGTTTGTGTGTGTTAATGCACAAGCATAAGCATGTCCATGATATAACTAAAAAAATTTAAATCCTCTCATGCCCCCCTCCCCCTCCCCAATTTCATTGATCCCTTTTAAAGATTTTTTCAGATATTTTCATTCATGTCTCAGAAAGTACCATGAATCTCTTATTTAGTTGTTTCTTTTAAAAGTTATTTTTCATCTGGGCAAAGACAGTATCACCAACTCCTCGTGTTTTGTTTTGTTTGTTTTTTTCCAGATATTTTTCTTCCTAATTACAGTGTGCCTCATTTGTACTGTGGCCTGTGGGGTGTGGGAGGGGGTGATCGGCTACAACTTCCAGTCTTTCCTCCCCTGGGAGTACTTCATCCGGGAGGACAAAGCCATGGGGTCTTTGTCCATTGCCTTGCTGGTCTTTCTGTCCTACATCATCATCCTCAACACTGTAGTGCCTATCTCACTCTATGTGAGGTGAGTGCAGTATTGGTATATGTGTGTGTGTGTGGTCTTTCTGTCCTACATCATCCTCAACACTGTAGTGCCTATCTCACTCTATGTGAGGTGAGTGCAGTATTGGTATAGTGTGTGTGTGTGTGGTCTTTCTGTCCTACATCATCATCCTCAACACTGTAGTTCCTATCTCACTCTATGTGAGGTGAGTGCAGTATTGGTATGTGTGTGTGTGTGTGTGTGTGGTCTTTCTGTCCTACATCATCATCCTCAACACTGTAGTGCCTATCTCACTCTATGTGAGGTGAGTGCAGTATTGGTATATGTGTATGTGTGTGTGGTCTTTCTGTCCTACATCATCATCCTCAACACTGTAGTGCCTATCTCACTCTATGTGAGGTGAGTGCAGTATTGGTATATGTGTATGTGTATGTGTGTGTGTATTCATTTATCTGTTTTATTCTTTTATTTCGAGGATAATGGAATAAGCAATCACTGAAATGCTTTTTACATCCAGTACCCCTTTACGTTTACAGTTTGGTGAATTTTGGTATCCATTCCCATCGCCACACAGAGGCCTACTCTTCCGAAAAGCAGAACCAGTTTTAATGTGCGCTCAAGATGTTCTCTGTGTGTTTGCACATGGGACCTTGGTTTATAGTCTCATCTGAAGGACTTTTGGAGGGAGTGGAGTCTGCAACAATTTTTAACTCCAGGCGCAAATTCCCCTTGAGCAGGATTTGAACCTGGGTCAACAGATCATGAGGGCACTGCTCAGTGCTCTAATCACCAGGCTAGTTGTGTGTGTCTGTGTGTGTGTGGGTGTGTGTGTGTGGTCTTTCTGTCCTACATCATCATCCTCAACACAGTCGTGCCTGTCTCACTCTAGTTGAGGTAAATGGAGCATTTTTGTGTCTTGAGCGTGTGTGTGTGTGCTTGCGTGTGCATGTGTGTGTGTGCGTGTGTATATGCACATATGTGTGTGCATTCATAAACATACCTTGACACTGCTTCTGTTTTCAGTGTTGAAATAATCCGTCTTGCCCATAGTCTGTGGATCAACTGGGACATCAAGATGTACTATGACAAAAAAGACACGGCCGCCAGGGCTCGCACCACCACCCTCAACGAGGAACTGGGGCAGATTGAATACATCTTCTCAGATAAAACGGGAACACTGACACAGGTAGGTCTTACTGGATCTCTCTAGAGTTTGTTGCGCGCGCGTGTGTGTGTGTGCACGTGCGCACACATGTGCATGTGAGCACATGTATGCATATTTGTGTGTGTGTGTGCACATGTGTGCATGTGAGCACACACAGAACTTGTGTGTGTGTTTTGCTAATTCAGATGAGTTAAGCAGCGTGGGTGTTACCCATAACTAAGGACGGCTGCTCACCAAATACACTAACATAAAGTTACCTTGCCATGTAGGCAGCCATACTCTGACTTCAAAGAATTTTTTTTCTCCTTTGATGGAGAGGACAAATCGTTATTTTTATTACCTTGTCATGATTGGAGACGAGTCTCAGTATTTCAAAGCATAAAAACAAAACATTTTGATATATATCTATATATATATAGATATATATATCTATATACATAAGCCTTGGCACTTTGCCTACATCAGTAATGGTCAAAACTTTTGGGCCGGGGCAGTGCATCCAAAATGAATTCACTTAGCAGCTTCTTCTTCTTTGTCTCTCCCACCAGATGTGTCTAGGAAAAATGTATGGCATGTTCTTTCCAGCTCCTCTCGTGGGCAGTATAGCTTGGTTTGCAAGGTTATCTCCGTTGGCCACACAATCTTCTTCAGGTAAAGGTGTCCCATAGTCTGTAAGGTCCTAGGGGAGCGAGGGGTCAGAGACCTCACTTCTCTAAGGACCAGCATATTGAGGGCGGCGTCCATCTCCCCTCCCTCACTGCTTTACCTTCCCTGATCATAAAGAGGCAGGTACCCATTTACAGCTGGGTGAACTGGGGGAAAGTAATGGAGCAAAGGCGCACAAACGGTCACCCATCCAACTGGTAACCACACTCGATGCTACTTAACCTTGACTGGGAGAAAGCGAGTGCTCCGACCACTGAGCTATCCTGTCTCCTTCAGGTACACATCAGCACCTTTGTGTGGCTTGTGTGCAGAATATCATGACCTTCAACAAGTGCTCCATCAACGGCAAATCGTATGGTGACCCTGTCGACAGAGAAGGGAATCTCCTGGAAATTACAGAGGTAAATGCTCGTGTGGATATGCATGTGTGTGTGTGTGTCAAAGTCAGTCAAATCAAACTTTTATTTTCAGATGGTACATTGTGTGTGTGTGTGTGGTTGTTGTTGTACTATAATTATATAGATAAAAAAGAATAAGGTATTAATTGCTGGAAAAAGACCAGTTCATTTCTGAAAGCTGCCTGGTCTTTCTTTTCACTTTCATGATGGCTATACTTTTTTACTCTCCTTTATGTGATTAAGATTGTTTCTTATTTGTGTGTATGTGTTGGGGTTTTGTTGTTGTGGTTTAGTTGCTGTTGTTGTTTTTGTTAATATTGTGTGTTTGAGAGGTGGAGTGAGGGAAGGAGTAAGAGCACTATGTTTCCAAAAGAGGGGAAGGTTGGGTTTTTTTGGGGGGTTTGGATGATTTTTTTGGTTGAAAGTTGATTGCTGTGGTTACTGATCATTGCAGTAAGGTTATTTTGGTCACAGTACTCTTACATATATAGTTGTGCGTATGTGCTTGTTTTTTTAATTTTTTAAATTTCATTTTATTCTTTTATACTGAGGATAATGGAATAAGCACTTATGTGCTTTTTTACATCTAGTCCCTGTGTGTATGCGGTAATGTCAATTCTGTCATCTGTTCCCACCGGCACACAATGGCCTACTCTTACGAAAAGTGGAACAGGATTTAACGTGTGTGCAAGATGCATGTGTGTGTGTGTGTGTGCGCGCGCATGTGTGTTTGTGTGTGTGTGTAAGTGAGTGAGTGGATGAGAGAGAGTGAGTGAGAGTGTGAGTGAGTGAGTGAGAGATGGAGTTTATATTTGTATATATTCATGTGTGTGTGAGGATCTGCAGCTGATCACATGTACTTGTGCAGTTGTCTCTGTATTTTGTGAAGAATGTGCATGCTTGATGAGATCAATGCTTTATGTGTGTTGACATGAGCCAGGAGGACGACCTTGTCAGTAAATGTGACATGTTGAGAAGGATAATGTTGTGTGTGTGTATATATATGTATATCTATATATCTATATATATATATATGTGTGTGTGTGTGTGTGTGTGTGTGTGTACATAATAATAATAACAAATGGAATTTATATGGCTCTATATCTTGCAAAAAGAAATCAAAGTGCTTGCATTCAACACACCCATACACACACACAGCACACACACACACACACACACACACACACACACACACACACACACACACACACTATACACTTTGGCAGGGTGATGGGATTTTGGCTGTTTTAGGTAGGGATAGATTTGAGATGAAACAAGAGGGGGAAAATCAGATTTGGAATAAATATGTCTTGAGGCTGGATTTAAAAGTGTCATAAGTAGGCTTTTGGTGAAGGGAGAGAGGGAGGTCATATATATATATATATATATATATATATATATATATATATATATATGGCACATGGAGAATGCTGATGATGTAATTAATATATTATCAGGTCTAATTTCTTGGCACTTTTTTTTTTAGTACTGAAAAGTGTTGCTTTGTGTTTATTTACCACAGATATATTCAGAGTGTACAGAATACAGACATATTCAGGGTGTACAGAATACAGACATTCAGGGTGTACAGAATACAGACATTCGGGGTGTACAGAATACAGACATATTCAGGGTGTACAGAATTCAGATACATATTCAGGGTGTACAGAATACAGACATTCGGGGTGTACAGAATACAGACACATATTCAAGGTGTACAGAATTCAGATACATATTCAGGGTGTACAGAATACATTATAATCTAGAGTGAACAAAATATTTAGGCAGTGAGGGTGAATGTTTACAGAATACGGCCATTAAGGTTTACAGAATACTTAGCTAGATCTTCACGGTTTTCGACTACAAAGAAGTTTTGATGGCACACAATACAAGAGGGATTTCAGGCATGCAGAATGTGCCCCAGTAGGAAATGGTGCCCAGGCCCAAACTTACAGGAAGGTGCATGCTGACCATAGAAGTGCTGAGCTGGGGTAGAAGTGCTGAGCTGGGATATTGAAGTGCTGAGCTGGGGTAGAAGTGCTAAGCTGGGGTAGAAGTGCTGAGCTGGGGTAGAAGTGCTAAGCTGGGGTAGAAGTGCTGAGCTGGGGTAGAAGTGCTGAACTGGGGTAGAAGAGCTAAGCTGGGGTAGAAGTGCTAAGCTGGGGTAGAAGTGCTAAGCTGGGGTAGAAGTGCTGAGCTGGGGTAGAAGTGCTAAGCTGGGGTAGAAGTGCTGGGCTGGGGTAGAAGTGCTGAGCTGAGGGTGGGATGTTGTCTGAAGAAGGAGCAGAAGAAAGCTGATGGTGATGGTGTTGGTGCATGGGCAGGAAAACAACAGAAGAGGAAAGTCCATGATGGGAGATGCCAGTAGCTTATGGCCAAGTTTGTCCATCACCCCGAGGGCAGCCAAGCATTTCTTGGTTCAGTGGGTCAAACATAAAATTCCTGGATGGCGGTTTGATATCACAAGAGAAAGTGAATTGATTGATCCTCCAGGCCCCTGCCATCAGCAGACCAAAGCTGTCTTTCCAGCTGTGGCCAGCAAGTTGCCAACAATTTACTCGGCGGGCACTAGTAGAACCACCCTCACAGTATCGACGACACAGACATGCAATCTCAGTCGCTGTTCCTATGTGACCCCCACCACTTCTAGGTTGACCGTTCAGCAGTCCGGACGTAACACCCCGTTTGCGTTGGCTTCCTCGCCTGATGTTTGGAGCTGTGGCCCCTCATACTGTGAAAGCAATACAAGCATGTACCCCAGGTCCATCTCGTTCGCTCATTTTCATTCCCATCACAGGAAGTCCCATGCGTGGATGGTCAGTCGCTGAATGTTTCCTTTTATTTGGGTTTTTCGGGCCTTTTTTTCGGGTTTTCTTTTTCTGATTTTTCTGGGTTGGGGGGATTTTGGGAAGGTTCTTGGTTTGGTTTTTAATTTTTTTAAAAAGTTTTAGGGGGGGGGGGGTTTTTTTGTCTTGTTTTTTTGAGTGGATTGAAAAATTTTTTAATTTGTTTGAAGTGTTGGGGGTTTAGAGTTAGTGGTGGGAAAAAAAACTGAATTTTCTATGTTTAAATTTCCTTAAAAAGGGGGGGAAAAAAGCTTTTGTTTTCCTAAGTGCTGGGAAAGTTTGGGAAGGAAAAAATAATTTAGTTGTGCCAGTTTTGAACAGATTGTGAAGATTAAACCCCTTTTTGGGCCCCCCGGGGGTTTTTTTTTGTGTTTTTTCAAAAAATTTTTTTTTGGGGTTTTTTTTCTTTGGAATTGATTTTTTTTTTTTCCCCCCTTTTTTTTGATTTTCCCATTTTAAAGAAATTTAAAATTAAAATTGCCATATGATAAAAAAAAAATTAAACAAAAATTGCTTCTGTCTTTTTTTTTTTGACCAAAAATTTAAAAATAAACCAAAAAAGGGTTTCAACTAACACTTCCCCCTTTTTTTTTGGGGGGTAAACTGTGTTTTTTTACATCCGGGTCCCTTTGTTGCCTTTTTTTTTTTCCATTTTTCCCCCCCACACCAAATCCTTTTTTTTCCACTGGTTTAACCCCCCCAAAAAAAAAAGCCCGCAACCCCCCCCCCCCCCCCTCAAGCAGAAACCAAAAAAAAAAGCGACCGCGTTGTTTTTTCTCGGTTCTTTTTGAAAAAAAATTGTTTTTTTTTTTTTTGGTTTTTTTGGTAAAGGGTATTTTTGAAAAACCAAAAATCTTTCTTTTTAAGAAGCTCTAAATTTTTGGAGGGAACCACATTTTTTCTTCTTTTCCCCCCCGAAAAATTTAAAAGGGAAAAAATAAGGGGCTTGGCTGCCTTTTTTTTAAAAATTTTTTTGGGGGGGGGGGGGGGGGGGTTTGGGGGGGGTTTTTTTTATTTTTTTTTTTTTTTTCTTTTTTTTGGGGTTTGTCTGGGGGAGGGGGGGGGGGGATGCCCTTGTTTTTTTTTTTCTTTTTCCCTTTTTTCTTTTTTTTTTTTTTTTTGTTAAAAATTTTTTTCCCATTAGGTTTTTTTTTCAAAGGGCTTTAAAAAAACTTTTTTTTGTTAATTTTTAAGGGGTTTTTTTTTTTTATTTTTTTGGCCCCCAAAAAAAGCTTTTCAAAACAAAAAACTTTTTTTGGTTTTTTTTATTTTTTTTTTTTTAACACCAACAAAAAAAACATCAGGCTTTTTTAACCAAACCCCTTTTTTTTTAACGCCCCTGTTCCCCCACCCAAGGTTTTTTTTATAAAAGGGGGGTTTTTTTCGCAAGACCCCGGGGGTTTTTCACACCCCGGTTTTTTCCGGCTTTTGGGGAGGGATGTGTGTTTTTGTGATTGGGGCTGTAAACTTTTCTTCCCCTGCCCTTTAAAATTTTTTTTGGGAAAAAGTGAAATTTTGAAAAGCTTGCCTTAAAATTAAAATTTTTTGGGAAAATTTAGTTTCTTTTTGGGAATTTTGTTTTTCAAAAAAATTTTTTTTTAAAAAAGTTTTGGTTTTTAAGTTTGTTTTTTTGGGCCCCCCTTTGTTTTGTTTTGTTTTTTCTTTTTTTTTTTTTTTTTTTTTAAAATTTTTTTTTTTTTTAATTCCCTAAAAGGGGTGGGGTTTTTAAATTTTAATTTTTTTTTTTGGGTTGTTTGTGGGGTTTATTGTTTTTAAAGGAACTCAGATAAGCCCAGTTAACAAGGGCCCTGGTGTGGGAAATTTTTTTTTCTTTAGGGGTATCTTCCTATGGGTTTGGGAAAGGTTTGGTTTTTTTTGGGTGGGTGTGTTGGTTGTTTTTTTTTTTTTGGGGAAGGAAAAAAAAAGTTTATTGAAAAATCCTGGGGCCAAAAATTCTGGGTAAAAAGTTCAATTTTTGGAAAAGGTTTGTTTTTTGGTTTTTGGCCTTTTTAACTTTTTCAAACATGTCTTTTTTTGAAAAAAAAAAAATCCCCCCCCCCCCCCCCTTTCCAAAAAACCCCCTTTAAAAAAAACAAAAATCCCAAAAAAAAAAACCCAAAAAAACCCCAAAAAAATGAAAAAACGGTTTCTTTTTTTCCCCCTCCCCCCCCCAAACACCCCCTAAAAACCCCCCCAAAAAAAATTTTTTCCCCCCCCCAAAAAAAAAAAAAACCCCAAACCCCCCTTTTTTTTTTTTTTTAAAAAAAAACAAAAAAATTCCCCACCCACCCCAAAAACCCAAACCCACCATAAAATTTTTTTTTAAAATGGGGGGGAAACCCCACCAAAACCCCCCCCCGGGCCCAAACAAAAAAAACCCCCCCCTTTTTTTTTTTCTTTTTAAAGGTTTTTATGGTTTTCCCCTTTTGAAAAAAAAAAAATAAATTTTTAAAAATTTTTTTTTTTTTTTTTTTTTTAAAAAAAATTTTTTTCAAAAAAAAAAAAAAAACCCTTTTTTAAACGTCAAAAAAAAAAAACCCAAAATTTTTTTTTTAGGGTTTGGGGAAAAAATTAAAATAGTGGAAGGGGGGTAAAAATTTTTGGTTTTTCCCTTTTTTTTCCCCCCCCTTTTTTTTTTGGGGGTAGTTGGTGGATTTTTTGGATTTTCCCCTTTTTTGGGGGGAAAATTAATTAATTTTTTTTAAAAATTTTTCACTGGGGGCCCGGGGGGGGAATGGGTTTTTTTCCTTTTTTTTTGGATTTAAAAATTTTTTGGGGGGGGAAAAAAGGGGGGGTTTTTCCCCTTTTTTTTTTTAAAAAAAATTTTTTAAAAAGGGGAATTTTTCGCAGGGTTTTTAAATCTTCATTTGGGGGGTTTTTTGTTAAAATTTTTTTGGGGGGTAAAGGGTTTTTTTGGGGGGGTTTTTTAAAAAAATTTTTTTTTGGGGGGGGATTATTTTTTAAAATAAATTGGGAAAAAAATTTTTTTATTTTTTTTTATTTTAAAAAAGGAAATTTTTTTTTTTTTTTTTTTAAATGGATTTTGGGAAAAAGGGGAAAAAGGGGGGGAGGGGGGGGGAAAGAGTTTTTTTTTTTAAAAGGTTTTTAAAGGGGGGGGGGGGGAAAAAGGGGTTTGGTTTTAAAAAAAAAATTTAGGGGATTTTCGAAAGAAAAAGAAAGTTTGTTTTTAAAAGGGAAACCCCTTTTGTTTAAAGGGGCGGGTTAAGTACCCCCCCAAAATTTTTTTTTAAATTTTTGGGGGGTTTACGGTTTGGGGGTGGTGAGGGGGTGAAGAGGTTGGGGGGGGGGGAAGGATAGGGAAAGGGGTGGGGGGGAGAAAAGAGATGGGGGTGGAAAAGTAAAAAGGGAAAGGGTTTTTGGGTTTGGGGTTAGAAGGGGGTTTTTGGGGGGGGGGGAATTTGGGGGATTTGGGGGTGAAAGGATGGGGGGGGAAAATTGGAAATTTGGGGGAAAATGGTGTTTTGGGGGTTTTTTCTTTTGGGTTTTGAAAATTAAATGGCGGTTCTGGGGAATTTTTTTTAAAAAAGGGGGTTTGAAAAATTTTTTAAAACTCCCCCAGGGGCCCAATTTGGGGAAACTCAATTTTGCAAAAGGGAAAAGGGGGATTTGGGTTTGGGAAAAAGGATTTTAAAAAAGGGGTTTTCCTTTCGAAAGGAATTTTTTTTTTTTGGGGTTTCTTTTTTTTTTAAAAAAAATTTTCTTACTTTTTTATTTTTTTTGGTTTTTGTTTTTTTTTTTTGAAAATTTTTTTAAAAAAGGCGGGCCCTTTTTTAAAAAACAATCAAAATCCCAATTAAAATTTCTATTTCCCCCGGGGGGCCCAAAAGGAACACCCCCCGGGGGTTGAAGGCCCCCCAAAACCCCCAAACCCAAAAAAAATTTTTTGGGTAAAAGTTTCCCGAAAAGGGGAAGGAAAAAAATATCCCGGAAAAACCTGTTTTTTAAAAGGGCCCTAGGCCAAAAAAAAAGGGCCCCGGGGTGGGAATAAAAAGGGGGAATCCCGGGGGGGGGCCCCCCGGGGGGGGACCGGGGGGGGGAAGGGATGGCATGGGCCCCGGCCAAAAAATTTTCCCACCCAACCCCCCAATAAACCCCCCGGGGCGGGGGGGCCCCCCAAAGGGGGGGGGGGGGGGGGGGGTGGGGGGGGGGGGGGCAATTGGGGGAAAGGGGGGGAAAGGGGGTGAGGGGGGGGGGGGGTTGGGGGGGGGGGGTGGGGAAGGGATTTTGGGGGAAGGGGAAAAGGGGGGGTTTGGGGTTTGAAGGGGGGGGGAAAGGGGGGGGAAAAGGGGTATGGGGGGGGGGGGTTTTTTTGGGGGGGGAAGGGGGTTTTATTTCAATGGGGGTGGTTTTGGGTTTGGGGGGGGGGGCCCCGGGGGGGGAGGGGGGTTTTTTTTGGGTTCTAAAAAAGGGGTGGGGTAGGGGGGGGTTTTTGGGGGGGGGGGGGTTTTGGGGAAAAAAGGAAAAGGGGGGTTTAGGGGGTTGGGAGGGGGGAAAAAAGGGAGGGGGGGGGGGGGGGGGGGGGAAAGGGGGGGAGGGGGGGAGGGGTGGGTGGGGGGAATTTGGGGGGGGGGGGGGAAAAAGGGGGGGGGGGGGTTTTGCGGGGGGGGAGGGGGGATGGGGTTGGGGGAAAAGAGGGGATGGGGGGGGGGGGGTGGGGGTGGGGGGAGGGGGGGGGGGGGAGGGGGGGGGGGGGGAAGGGGGGGTGATGGGGGGTGGGGGGGAGGGGGAGGGGGGGGGTGGTGGGGGTGGGGGGGGGGGGAGAGGGGGAGGGGGGGAAAAGGGGGGGGGGGGGAGTGGGGGAGGGGGGTGGAGGGGGGGGGGGGGGGGGGTGGGGGGGGGGGGGGGGGGGGATGGGGGTGAGGTGGGAGGGCGAGGGGGGAGGGGGGGGGGGGGGGGGGGTGGGAGGGGTGTTGGGAGGGACCGGGGAAAGGGAGGGGAAAAATTTAGATGCGAAAAAAGGGGGGGTTTTTTGGGGGAAGGATTAAGTTTTTAAGCCGGTTGAAAAAGTTTTTTTTTTTTTTTAAATTTTAAAAAAAAATTTTCCGGGTATTTTTTGGGTGTTTGTTTTATTTTTTTTGATTTTTGGTTAAGTAAATGTTTGGGTAAAAAAATTCCTTGTTTTTTTTTTTTTGGAAAAAGTAAAATTTAGTTTCACTAAATTTTTAAGGGATTCCATAAAAAAAAAGGGGAAAATTAATTTTTTTTTAAAAAATTTTCGGGGTCCAAACAAATATTTTTTAAAAAAAATCTTTTTTTCCCCCTTTTTTCAATAATCTGTAAAAACAAAAAACAAAACCCTTTTTTTCTTTTTTGTGTGGGGGGAAAAAAACCCAACCCATTTTCTTTTCTCGGCCGGAAAAGGCCCAAAACCCTATTTGCTTCTCCCCGGGGGAGGAGGGCCTTTTTTTGCCCCGGGGGGGGGGGAAAAAGGGGAGTGGAGGGGGGGGGACGGATACCGGGCCCCCAAAGGCCGCCCGCACCGAAGGGACCACGGCCTTAACCCGCCAAAGCCAAAAGGGGTAAACGAGGGGGGGGGGTTTCCCCCCTGGCCCCAAAAGGGGTTTTAGGAGGGGGGGGGGGGGGGGGGGGGGGGGGGTTGTGGGGGGGGGGGGGGGGGGGGGGTGTGTGGGTTTTTGGGTGTGGGGGGGGTGGGGGGGGGGTTTTGGGGGGGGTTGGGTTTTTTATTTGGGCCCGTGTGCCAGCGGGCTTGTTTTTTTTTTTTGGGTAAAATTGCTTGTAACGGTTGAAACACTGGGATGCTGTTTTATATTTTTTTTTTGCAAAAAGAAAAAAGCCAGGGTTTTTTTACCTTTTTTAGGGTTTTCCTTAGCCAACCGGGGGGGTTTTTCCCTGGGCTCCCTTTTTTAGGCTATCTTGGGAGTGAGCAAAAACCCCCTGGGGTGGTTTGGGTAAGCAAAAAAAAAAAAAAAACCCCCCTGGAGGGGGGTTTTGGAAACCGCACAGATCAAAACTTGGCTTTGGGGTGCGCCTCGCAGCCCTTTTTTTCCAGCCGGGTTGCCCACCCTGCGGGGGCCCTTTCTGAGCCCGCCCTTTTTCGTCTTGGCCCTCCCCCATCCAGTACCTTTTTTTTTTTTTTCTTGTTTTCTGGTCTGCCGGGGGTTTTTTGGGCTGTTCGGCTGCTTTTAGCTTTTTTGCCCCCTTTTTCCCTCTTTTTGAAATCCTCTCTTCCTTTTTCGCTTTTTTTAAAAAAATTTTTATGAAAAATTTTTGGGCCTTTTTCCCCCCCTTGTTGGGCCCAAGTTGTTTTCAGTGAAAAATTTATTTTGAAAAAAAAAAAAAAAACACATACTCCCTTCTGTTTTTTTTTCTCCTTTTCTCTTTTTCCCTTTTTTTTTCCAGTGATGCGTTGTTTTTAACTTTTTTTTTCCCCCCTTATTCTTGTTTTTCAGTATCTCACAACTTTTTGGTAAATTGTTTTGTAGCCTTCTGCCACAGTTTTCCCATAGTTTTTTTTCATTTTTTCCCTTTCTGTCTTTCTTGCCCCTTTCTTTGTCTTTTTGTTTGAATACAGTACTGCCGTCCTTATGTCCTCTCTTTTCTGGTCACTGCCTGATTTTTTTCCTTTTTCCCGTATAACTCTGACCCCCTTTCTTTTAAAAAATTTTTTACCCCCCTTTTCTGTTCATCTATTAATTAGCATTTATTTGGGATTTGGAAACAAACAACAACATCAGAAAATTTAAAAAAATTCAGCCCCCATTGTACTCCTTCCCTTTCCCTCCCACCATCCTTATAAATGAATTCTGAATCTACCAAAGTTGGTCGCTGGGCCTGAATTGTCGGTGCATAATGGCAGCGCAATGCTTTTTTTTATATGACGACAACAATAAATTTCTGTTTATGTTTGGCAATGAAAAAATTTTTCAAAGATTTCATCTTCTTCTTTGTTCGCATTGACCCATCATGGTTGGACCCATTTTTTTTTTAACAACTCCTTCATGGGCCCTATAGCTTGGTGTGAAGTGTATTTCTGTACATTTGTTTGTGACCCCATACAATTTTTACTCGCCCCCCTGTGGTCGTAACGAAACGGTGGGTGGGTTTTTTTTACAAACTCCCCTCATGGGGCCCTTAGCTTGGTGTGAAGTGTTATTTTCCCTACATTTTATTCATAGACGGCATACAATCTTCACGTCGCCGCCCGTGGCGTAAGCAAGGGGTGGTGTGGGTTTTTTTAAATCCCCTTTATGGGCCATTAGCTTGGTGTGAAGTGTTTTTCCTACATTTGATTCATAAAGGGTACAAGTTCATGTCGCCCCCCCTGTGCGTCGTAACGCAAGGGGTGGTGTTGTGTGCATGGCCCACATGGGGTGGGCATCTCGGGGCAGGGGGGGGCGGCGTGGGCCTCCGATACCCCTCTCCCCGTTCCCCTTACCTGGAGCCTGCTGTGGTGCACGGCCGCTGGTCCTCCTGCGATGTGCAATTCCTAAGTACTTTTCTCAAAAAACTTTGCTTTTACCCCCCTGCCACTTCTGGGTTTGCCTTCTTCTGTGGATTTTCTGCGCGGTAGGCGTTTGGGGGTTTTGGGAAGGGAAAGGGGGGGCGGGGTGGTGGCTGTGGGAAAAAGGGGGGGGTGGGGGAGGTATTTCTTCTCTTCTTAAGAAATTTTTGTGGGATTTGTTTACATACTTAAGATAGCGAGGGAGTTGCTTTTTTTTGTTTTTGTTTTGTTCCTGGGCTAGAGTGTGGGTTTACCGTGGGAAGTTTTTTTCTTTTTCCCGACCTTTTTCCCCCACCCTTTAGATAACCACATTCAGGCTTTTTGGAAGATGCTTTAAAAACAAGCTTTAAAAAAAAGTGGGGGGTTTCAGTCTATGATAAAAGCCATATTGTGACAGAAAAAAAAACCCCCTTTATAGGGCCCGTTTTCAAATGGAGTCGTCTACATTTCCATAATCTATTTTTTCCCCAGGGGAAATTGGTTGTTAGAAAAGGGGCCTGTGAACGCCTGTAAAATTTTTGAAAAATTGAAGGTTTTTGATTTGATTTTGTATATGCTGTGAGCTTTTCTTGTTTTCCCCTTTGTTTAAAGGGTTGGGTTGGAAGAGGAGGGGGGGGTGGGGGTAATAGAGTGTTGGTTTCTAAAGGGGGGGGGCCTGGGCTGTTTCAGACATGTTTGACCCCCTTTTTATTTTCCCGTACAACGTCTTTACACCCCCCTGCCCATCCTATTCTGGGGGACTTTGACCAGGTCAGTACCCCTGTATGTGTAGGAAATTAGCAGGTTTGAACATGTTACAGAAATGTCAGCTCTGGTGATGTGTGTGTATGTTTATTGTGTGTGTGTGTTGTGTGTGAAAAGTCAAAATCCAAAATTTTTTTTGCGACAGTACATGAATAATTAGGCATTTGCGTGGGTTTTTTTTTTTGTGTGTGTGTGTGGGTTGCTGTGGCATTTCAAAAAGAAATACCTACAGTTTTTTAAAAAAGTTTCCCACTTGGCTCTCCCTGCATACATTGTCAGGGGGCGACGTCATCCGATAAGGTTTAGCTGTAAGAACGTCTGACTTGAAAAATAGACTTAGGGCAGAAAGGGAAACCTTTTAAAAGCAAAAAAAACTTTTAAAATTATATATAATTATATATTTTTTTTAAATCTTAATTTTTCGACTTGAGTTCTTGAGGGGAAAAAGAAAATTTATAAAAAAAAAAAACGGACCATCAAAAATCTTTTAAATTTACAGACTTCGTACTTCACTTTTTTTTTCTCCCCTTTTCTAGCGCTTTTATTTTTTGCTTTACAAGATTCAGCGCTATTAAATTCCAAAACATTATTATTATTTTCTTATGTGTCTATGTTCCTTCACGGAAGGCTGGCGAATCCACTGTGTGAGGTACCCAGTTGATCTGCCGGGGCTGAGCGAGCTGTTAAAATCGGTGTTTGCTGGAGTGCACCCAAGGGACGTGTCCTCGCTCATCCTCTTTTTCTTCCCACGGGGACTATTACCTCGAGATGACGGCACGCAAGGCGGCCTGCGCTTTTTGGGCCCCTGGTGGCGCCCCGGTTGTGGTGTAATCTGAGGGTAAGGGCCCCGGCACAGTGATGTCAGGTCATCATGATGATCTTGATATTCCCCCCCGTGGGGGGTGCAGGGGCCCCGTCGTATAAAAAATAGCAAACCCCCCCTTTGGAAAATTCTGTTCGGGGGTTCCCTCTTTTTCTTCATGTCTTTTGATTCTGCCTGTTCTTCTTCTTCCCCCCCCCCCCCCCCCCCCCCCCCCCCCCCCCCCCCCCCCCCCCCCCTTACCCCACCCCCCCCCCAAACACCTGTTTCCTGTTTTTGGGGTTTGACAATGTGGCTTTTTTTTTGTTTTTTTGGGTGTGGATAGGGTTTTTACAAGTGGCGTTTCAGTGTTGGTGGGTAAAGGGGGGGGGGGGAATTTTGATAAATTTGGGTGTGTCAGTGTTTGGGTTGTTTTTTGATAATTGCGTTTCGTGTGTGGGTAGTGATTTTTTCATGGTCTGTTTTAGTGTTGTGATTGATAATGGGTGTGGTGTGGATATTTATTTTTATATGGCTGTGTCATTGGGGGGGGGTAGTGATTTTTTTAAATTGGCGTTTATTGTGTTTTAAGTGATTTTGAAAAGACTGTTTCAGTGTTGTGTTGATAATGTGGAGTGGTGTGGTAGTATTTTAAATGTGGTGTTATTGGTGTGGAAATATTTTTATTTGGGTGTTTAGTGTTTAGTATTTGAAATGTGGTGGTTGTGTGTGTTGGTTGTATTTTGAAAAGTGGTGGATGGTGTGGTAGTATTTTTTTAATTTGGGTTTTAGGTTGTGTTTTTTTTTGGGGTGTTTGTGTGTGGGATTTAAATTTTGCACTGTGTGTGTTTAGGGGGTTTGGTTAGTATTTTTGGGAAACGGTTTTTGTGTGTGTTAAATTTTTTATACCCTTTGTCACCGGATTTTCGGTAAAAATTTTTGGGTGCCTGGGGAGGCAAACCCCCCTCCCCCAAAGACCGCCCCCCTTTTTGGTGTCTTTTCAGTGTTGTTTTGGGTGTTTTGGTAGCAAATTTTTGGGAAATTTTGTGGTTTTTAGTGGTGGGAGTCATTTTGGGCAAGGGGTTTTTTTTTTTTGTTTTGGTTTTTGCTTTCAAAGGGGTTTAGCACACCCGCTTAACCCAAAGGACCAAACCACCTCCCCCTTTCCTCCTTTCCCCCCCCTTCCCCCCATTTTCTTTCCCCGCCCCTAAACCTTTCTCTCCTTTTTTCCCCAACCCCCAAAATCCCCACAAAGTTTTTAAATTTTAAAAAATTAATTTTGTTTCATAAAAAAAAATTTTATAAACAAATTTTTTTTAAATTATAAAATTTAATAATTTTATAAATTTTAATAGGGGTTTCGTAAAGGTTTTTCGGGAAGAAATTTGACCAGAACTGAATAATTGAATGCTGAAAAAGAAAAAAATTTTTTGACTGTGGGCAATTTCTTAGAATATTAAACCTTCCTTTTATCTGTCAAAAAAATTGGGCAACAACAACTTTGGAGGAAATGGAATGGGAAAAACTTTTTTTTTTGTTTTTTGTTCCACATTTTAATCCCCGTTTTTTGGGGAATTTCTAATTTTTGGGGAAGAAAAATGGGGAAAGTTTTTTAAACTTTGGAAAAAGCTTTTTAAGAAGAATTTATGACGCTTTTAGATTAAAACAAACCTTAATGATTCAGGGCACCTTGTTTTCAAAAAATGGTTTTTGTTTCCCAAAAGGGGGGGTTTTGGTTTTTTCCCCTTGCTTTCAAAAATTACGGTTTTTTGAAAACAAACTTCCTTATTTTACCATCAATTTTGCCATTTTTAATTTTTTTACCCCTTTGATTTGAAAAATTTTTTTTTGGTTTGGGAAAAAAAATTCGCTTTTTTCAAAAAACAGAAGTAAAAAAAAAAAGTTTTCCTTTTGAAAAGTTTTTTAAATTTAAAGGGAAAAATTTCCCCCTTTTCTGCTTAAGCTCAAACAAAGGTTTTTTAAAAACTAAGGCTTTTTCTCCTTTTACACATCCCCAACCTTTTTGCCCTTTCTGGGGGAAAAAAAAAAAGGCCCGGGGAAAACCCCCCCCCCCCCCCCCCCCCCCCCCCCCCCCCCTTTTTAAAAAACAACACTTTTATTATTTTCCATCGGGTGTAAAAGGTTTTAAAATTTATTTGTATTTGCATGGCCAACAAAGATATTTTTATGCTTTTGTCCTGACTTTGTAATTTTTTTTTTTAAAAGGGGAAGAAAATAAACTCGGAAAATTAATTTTTGAACGTCCAGGCAGGCCAGATGATCAGAGCTAGTGTCTTTGAAATATGGAGAATTTTACTTTGGGAATTTTTTTTTTTTACCGTTTTAAAAATTTGGGAGGCACTTTTATTAATTTCATTAAAAATTTTTCCCCCTAAGAATTTTGAATTTTTTTTTTTTTATTAAGCCTTATTTCTAATTTCAGTTTGGTAAAATGGTTTTCAGTTTTTAAAAAAAGCACAAACCGTTTTTCCCCGGTTTTTTCTAATTTTTTTTTTTTATTAAAAAAAGATTTACAACTTCCTGAATTTTTTTAAATAATTGACCTTTTTTGTTGTTTTTCCAAGTACATTTTCCAAATTTGCAATTCAGATACTTTACAAAATTGGGGTATTGGTGACAAAAGTTGGGAATCTGTCAAAATAGAAAAAAAAAAATATCCCTTTTGTCCCGTGGGTTCCCCCCAAACGACTTCAGGACACTTCAGCTTTTCCATCCCTCTTACCCCACTCCCCCCCTTAGCCTTACTGCAACCCCCCCCCCCCCCCCCCCCCCCCCCAACACACACCATCTTTTTTTTTATTCTTCCATCTTGGCAGGGGCTATGGTTGATGACAAAACAAAGCATTTTATTTCTGGTATTGAAAGTCATTGGCTTTACCAGATGTAGGGTTGGAGGTTATTTTATGATCTCCCTTGTCCACTTATTGCAGACCTGTTGATACTTTAATTTTAAGCAGAGGATCAAACGTGCCAGGGAAAGATCATAATTTTGATTCATGTTGCAGCTTTCAGTGGCTAGGGAAGTCATGAAGATGCCCGGCATGCATTGAGGCTTCACGTGCACTCTGTGTGAAATGATAGAGAAGCAAGTTTGTCAGTGGATATTTTATTTTTTACAAACGGGTTAAAATGTCTGGCAGGCAGAGACATCTCACTTGGGAAGTAGACGATTGAACCTTGTTAACCATTCTCTCCCCAGCCTCTATGTCGAAATGTTTTTATCATTGTTCAATTCCAGGCCATAATCATCGCTTAGATTTTTCAGATTTGGTGGAGAACGAAATAGGGTGTTTTTTTCAGAAAACATGCTGTTGTTCCAAAATTCTTTAATTCCGTCCGGTTACAAAGCTCTGTTATTTGTCGTCCATTGTTTCTTCTTAACTTTTGCCTGTCTGTTATTAAGAAAAAGGTGATATTACAGAGCACGTTTGTGAATTTTTTTTAAAAAAGAGGATAGTTAGACCTTATTTTGTGGTTATGGTTACAAGTACATTTCCCCACTAATGGTGCCATCTTTTGGTGTTCCCACAGAAATACTGTGATCCATTAGGCGTGCTGATGTGGTGGACGTGGATCATAGGTGCTGGTAGTCACCTCCTGTCCCTTCCCTGTTACAGCACTCAGTTTATCCCAGCACTTACCTCCCCTTTTAGTAGTCTCACAGGTGTCCCCCCCCCCTCCCCCAAACGACTTACTCCCCTAGTAATGAATGAAAGTGCTTTGATTTGTTTTTTGCAAGATATAGCGCTGTATAAATTCCGTGTATTATTATTTTTATTACTAGTAGTGCTCTGTCATATTCCCCCTAAAGCACTTGCATCCCCTGGCGAGATCAGCTGGCTTAGGTGTGCCTCAGAGGTCCACATGTAATGATGTTTTTTTAAAGTTTAAAACATTTTATTGTTTGTAGAGTGCCACATGTAATGAATTGGTTTCAAGGAGTATACTTCACTGTTATTTTTTACAGTATAGGGATGAATGGGAAGTTTTGGGGTCTTTGTATGTTTTTATTTTAACATTACTTTTTAATTAAGGTGTTTTTTCTGTCTTTGCATGGTTTTTCGGTTGTTATATATCATGTGTGTGTTTATGGGTGTTTCAGTTGCTGACTGCAACACATGAAGAGACGTCAGCAGTTACACATACTGTCTTTTTGGTCCAACTCTTATTTTTAGCCTTGTGTTTTTAACCTTCCAACCAGTTCCTTTAACCTTGTGTTTTAACATTTCATCCAGTTCCCTGCAAGGGATTTGTATCAGAGCCTTTGTGGGTAGAGAGAACGGTCATTTAGACAAGAGGAAACACTGACCGACCATCTCAGCTGCAGCAGATCTAAACTGATGTCCATCTAAACTGATGAATATCTAAACTGATTTCCATGTAAACTGATGTCCATCTAAACTGATTTCCATCCAAACTGATGTCCATTTAAACTGATATGATGTCCATTTAAACTGATGTCGAGAATTGGTGGAGGGTCCTTGGACAATAGTTTAGGGCCTTGTTGCCTTGTAGGCTGGAGGCAGGGGTGCCTCATAAGGGAACTGTCATCACGAAGAGAGATAAGAACAGGTGTTAGCATCACAAAGGGAGATAAAGAACAAGTGTGTTAGCATGACAAAGGGAGATTACCAACAGGCGTGGTTTAGCATTACAAAGGGAGATAAGAACAGGCATGTTAGTATCAAGGAACGGAAGAAATGTCATCTCGATTGTTTTCCTTCCATCCTCATCTGTGTAGTTCCCTTCGTTTGTTTCCCTTTTGCTTTTTTATTATTTTAGTTCTATGAACACTTGTCTGTTTTCAAATATTTGTTTCATTCTTTGAGTGTATCATTTTAATATTGTTTTCTGCAGACAGCTTTGTACCACCACATTTTTTGGTGTCTTCTCTGGGTAGAGAAGAGAAGGGACAAAAGTCTGTGAAAGAAGAGTTATGTGAATTTTTTTTTTTAACAGGATCTTGTGCAAAAAACGAAAAAGCAAAGATCTCTTTTCGCATGAGAATCATATGGATCAGCAGCTCTTACCACTGTTACAGACATTTTGTGAAGTGGCAGCGCACATTTGGGGAAAAAAAGTGTGTGGGACCATGAAACCTTCAACAGTTTTGTTTTGTATTGTTTTTATTTTGTTGTTGAACATTTTGAGCCGTGTTTTCTCATGGCTTCTTTTTGTTTTTTGGCTGAACATCAACACCAGCAGCTACCGCAGTGTGGTGGAGTCATGCAAAAAGAGCTTGGATGTTCAACACGCTTTGTTGACCGAAAACACAACATGAGGACACACAGTGATCAGTGTACAAGCTCTTCACAAAGACAGACATTCGTGTGTGTCAAGTCAGCAGCAAGACTTGTTGGCCTGCGGAAAACATCAGCACTAACTAAGCAAACAGCTAACTACTGATCAGCATCAGCCTTTGTTTGAGGCACTTGTTTTGTTTTGTATGTGTGTGTGTATATAGTATATATATATATAGTCCACTGTGAACAATCAGTGACAACAACAAGATATAGATGATTATGGATGGTATTGGTTGACATTATCAACATTGTGTGTGACGTGAGATTACAAGGTGTATTGTTTATTGAATGTTCTTGGTGTCACATGACATTTGGGGGTTGTTGTTGTTTTTCTCGTTGTTATGGATTTGGGAAGATGTGATTGGGAACTGTTGGCACTGTGGGCTCTCTTTTCTACACTGAAGTTGGCTTGATGATGTCTGTGTGTGTATGTGCGTGCATGCTTGTGTGATTGTGTGTGCATGCGTGTAAAAAATGACTAACAGAAATGATTGGATGTGTGGCTGCATCAACACCAAGGCATCCTATCTTGGAGGCTGAGAAACACAAACAAATCAGAGTCTCTATTTTATAAAAAAAGAAAAAAGAAAATTTTTGTCTAAATGCTAAATATATTCGTCTATAGCCTATTTTTTATGTTAATCTGCTGCTCTCAAAGCTATTTTGTCAAAGGATACTGTAGATGTCCTGTGTATTTTCGATCTGTTTGATGTCCAAATTGTTGAACTCTCTTGACCAGTGCCTGCATACATGTATATGACAGCAGTCATTTCATCTGACCAGTGGATGTGAAGCAGTCATAATAAATCATTAATGTCCACTGTTCTTTACTCATGGTATCTTGCTCCCTTTGCTTTACATGAATTATTTGTCATTGGCTCATTGATTTAAACCTTTCATTTTCTTCAGTGTTGCAGTCATCTTTGATTTGTTGTTTTAACATGTCAGTGTATTCAGTGTTCTTTAGTTTTCTTTGTTGGTCAGCTATTCCAGTATGTTACTTTTGTTCAGGTTTTTATAGATTTTTGTTGGTTGCCTTTTTATTTGATCTTCATCAGTGATCAGTTTTGGTTGAAACGTTTTGATGTTGATGGGATCTGCCTCTACTAGAAAAGCTGGATCAGCCTGAAAATAGCCAGCCTGAATTTTTTTTTTCAAAAAGGATGGAAGTCAGAATTTGTCTTCAGCTTTGAGTGCCCCCTCCATGTGACCTAACTACTTACTGTATTTTATGGGTTATAAGGTTTCTGATTATAAAACTCATCTCCCAAATTTGATACAAAAATCTTCTTGGAAAATTACATAAGATGCAACATATCATAAAGTGTTTATCAAACTGAATGGAAATGTTTGTGTGTTTTTTAAAAAGGTGACCAAGACTCAATCAATAACCAAAGTTGTATGTGACAGCTGTGAAGAAATTGATAGATAGTCATGATATTCTGGCTCCAAACCATTAAAAAAACAAAACAAAATCCAAAACCCCAGGAGAAGTGATAGAGCACTGTATTCATATTCACAATATTCCATTGGAAATCCTTTAGAATGACCTCTTTAGCCATTATCATGGAGAGTTTCCTGCAGCATCCAAGGTAAACATTTACACACTTCTTTTGTATTTCGGGGAGTATTAGTCACATTGCCTTCAACCTACAAGAAGCCACAAAACATCATGTAGTTTGCTCCTTCTGCCCATTCTGAATTTTCCTTTTGCCTGTATGAAGTTGCAGTACTTAGTCAGTTGGTTGATATGTAAAGAGAAAATTACACAAGTTAAAGGAAAAACCTATCAGTGCACAGTCAGTAAAATATAGGCGGTTGATTTTTTTTCTATCATTTTCAAGAAAAATTTTGCTCATTTGCATTTGTTTATTTCCCTCCTGATTTTCTTATAGCCTAAGCTTGTCAAGTGGTGAGAGGTACCAGCAACTGTCTGTGTGTATATCATTTGCTTTATAAGAAATGGGAAGGAAGAGATAGAAGTAAATGCACTTCATGGATTTTGTGTATGTAGTGCAAAAATAGTCCCATGTCATTCATTCAGTTTAAGCATCAACTGCTGTATTGTGGATGGTAATTGCTGTAACCAGGAACATCAGTTCTGTGTTTCACAGCAGGTTTTCCTCCATCTTCTGGTGAAGTTTTTGTTTGTAGTGATTTGTTGTTTTTGGAGAATAGTTTGTAGTATAATGAGATCAGCATAATAGAAAATGTTTTCAGGAAGACTTCATACAGGGACAGTGGTTGGCTGCTAAAGAATTGTTGAAATTCCAGTTTGGAGAAGCTAAAGGGCACTAAAAGATTATATTGATGATGTTTTTTGACTCCAGGATGTGTGATTGCAGATCTGTGTGACTAAGGTCTTCATTTCTTTATTCTTCATGGGAAAGCTTGGGGGTCTTCAGAAAAATGATCTCTCTACTTTCTGCAAGCTGTGCTAAAAATCGAGTCTTTTCTATTGCTCATTTCGTTTTTACCTTGGTGGTTTTTTTTGGTCTACCTGCCATCTTTTGCATATTTTTTTGCTTTCTCAGTCATCTATTCAGCTGACTTCCCCCGGCAAGCTTTAACTTTCTTATCTTATTCGATTGCTTAAAGAGTTTCCCTACAGTCAATGATATTTCATCCATCCATACAGTTTCATTCTGGCAACTAGGTTGAGATTTACACTCTGGGATAGGCAGGGGTGAGGAGGGGGGGGGGGGGGGTGTTCATTCTGCATTGTCAATTGCATGTAATATCATTTTTATTTACTTCAGAAACAAAACCCCATAAAAACAAACTAAAGACCCCAAAAGCTTTATGACTTGTAGTGTCAATGGTTGGGAAACAGCCCAAGTCGGTTGATATTATTGCATCAGATATACACCATTTACCCTAATAGTTTTTAGTATTTCTTATACCCTGGTACTCGATTTTATCATGCCTTGAAGGCAGTTTGAGTATAAAGGTATTGTACCTAGATAGTTAGCATTTTACTCAGGCTGCGTCCTTGGCATTGGGGCCTTAGCTTACAAAGGGGCCAGCCATTTGCTTACTGAATCCTGACCACCATTTTTCTCTGTGTTTCAGTTTTACCCAGCTACTTGCTCTTGGATCGGTTTTGTTATGTGTTGCTGAGTAAAAAAAAAAAAAAATCTGGTTCTGCTTTTAGTGATTCCATTTTGCCTTTTGCTTTACCCTGTGATGAGTCCCAGGCTGAAACAGTGCCCATTTTAAACGCTGTGCTTTCTGTGTTATGTGGACTCTGTTCATTATCAAGTAGTGTCTGATTTCTTTGGATAAAGTGACTGTGGCTTTTGGTGGTCGTTTGATTGGTTTTTTGGTGATGTCATCTTCAACGGCTTTTTTTTTTCTTTTCCAACCAAATCAACATTTGCCCCATTTGCTGAGGTTTTGTCATGCTTTTTTTTCTGTTTACAATAACTTTGAAATGATATGCAGATTCATGTGTTTAATTATGTACATATCTACCACATATAAAAGCATACATTTTTATGTGCATATGTATGTTCTCCTTATGTACATGTGCATATGCTGTTGTATGCTGACCACACAAATGAACACATATGCATTAAAAAAAAGCATATGAAAAGGGTAGTTTAAAGGTTGTGAAAATAATGTGATCTATATCAGCAGGTCCTTTCCTAACTTTTTGTTGAGAGAAATGGATTGTAAATTACCGCAGTTTTAAAGAAAAGTGTATTCATTAATACAGTTAGTGAATAAACATAAGAATATATATATCTCTGAACGGGTACTGAAGATTTATGAATGTCCATAGGGGATAAGATGATTGATGGTCTCTATCCACACACTTACAAGCAGAGCTTTGAGGGGGAACACGGAGATTTTGTTGATTTTTCTGTTGCATGATATAAAATGCATCTGTGGCATTCAGATGTTCATCTTCAGTTTCCCCCTCCCTTTTAAAAATCTTTGCTTAGTTTACAGTTTCCTGCCTCAGAATAGTTCTTTTTTAACATTCTTTTTTATTCTACTTATTTATTCATTTAGTTTTTACATTTTCCCCACAGAATATGATGTGTACTTTAATAATTAAGGATCTTGCAGGCCAAGAACTGATCAGTGTTGAAGTAAAGTGAAGTTCAGATTTTCTCATTCTTTGCAATTGAGGAGGCAAGACTTTCTTAAAGGTAAAGGTAAAGAGTTGGTTCTATATGGTTAAAACTCAGTTTTTGCTTTAGTAATAAATCATTGCTTTATTGCATTGTTTCTGAGACAGACGCACAAGGCATGCTGGCATGGCACTTGCACACACATGCACTCACATACAACCTCTCTCTATGTCTCTGTCTCTCGCTCTCTCTTTGTCTATGTTTCTCCCTGTCTGTCTCTGTCTGTCCCTAGATGAAAGCAAAAAGAACAAACATGCAAAAAATACATTGCTTCCAATAAATGGTTACTGTGCATGCAGTTGCTCACATATATACACTTATACACCTCCATAAATATATTTTGTGGCATACATTGCTCCATACTTTTCTGAATTGCTGAATTGATTTTTACGGAAAAGTGTAGAGTGCTCACACTCAACCACGTGACAGCCTAGAGCCTCATCTATATTCATTCTCGGTTTCTGATCTCTGCCAGTCTTATAGTTTTTGCTAATTTTGCATCGTCATGTTGACTTGTTAAAAATTTGTTTGTAGCTTGTATCCTAGTCGCCAGTAAAGGTGAACTTATGGTGTGCTTACCTTTTGTTAAAATCTTTTGCCTGTGCATATGTAGATGACTATTTCTTAAAAGTTAACTGTTGCACAACTCTGCCAATGAAAGTAACAGGAAAATAAAGGAGTCCTTATCTGCTATAGACTGTTTTGAGTCCTTTTGAGAATGACCACATCATTCAACTTGAGAGTATTTTTCTGTTATAGACATGAACGCTGTCATAAACTATACACACCACCACGTTTTTATTTATCAGTCTCACCAGCTGTCATCTTCATTACGGGGTCCTCTCAGCCAGAGTCAGGGAGGAAGTCAGGATGATGTTTTTTGAACACACAACATAGCTGAACCATTCCGACTGGTATTCTGCTTCATTTTCAGGTCTTGGAAAATGAGCTTGAGTGTCAGGAATTGTTGAGTTTTAAGGCATAACTGTCATTGGATTTACTCTCTGATTCAAGCTGACTGAAAGGGTTCCATGTTGGGGGTGACAGTTGATGAACATGACCACAGAACTCAGCTGAAAGATATTTTTCTGGTATGTACATTGGCAGAGTCAGGCCATGATCCACTCTTATTCTTCAAGAAATTATTTTGCTAACTAGTTGTATATCAAAAGGAGAAAAAGACCACACAGAGGAACGTGAAATTCCCTTTATGGTTGGTTATCTGTTTCCTTTCAGTTTACAGCTTAAAATGCACAGCTCAAATTTTGTCAGAATTATTTATCTCTGAAGTGGAATATGTTTTGATTAAAATATCAGAGTATCTATCAGCTATGTTGTAATCTTTGGATGTTTTTTTGCCATTTGCTTTTTCATATATACATATATCAGTATAATACAGACTGTCTGTGCATAATGATTTTTGTTAACAAAGAGAAAACTGACTACTGTGGGTGGCAAATGTTGACTTGTTTTGTAAATAGCACAAACGAATAATATCCTACTGTGAGGAGAAGTATTGTTGATCTAGCATTTTGATTTTGTGTTCATGGGGCTTGTGATACGTGTATCTCTCAAACTGTTGTATGTATGTTAGATGTAGTTTATGTGGGTGAAAAGATTTGTTGATGTATTGAGGATGTTGTTGTTGCTGAAAGTGTGTGTGTATGTGTGTGTTAGAGCAGCAAGAATGATGTCAAGGCAGGGACTAGGATCTGTTAGTTGTATGTAGGGAGAGCCGGCATGTAAGGATAGAATGGGTGTTGGAAAAGTAGAACAGTATGGATGGATGGATGGACCATGGAACGTTACGCTTTCAGAGGAATTATGTAAGGACAGAAGAGATGGTAAGGACAATGTAGATGCTAAATTAAAGGAACAAATGGAGAAAATAAAGCCAGAAGAATGGTCAACTACCACTCAAAACTGTTGAGGAAGTAACACTGACCATCAGCTGTGAAATAATCACAGATTTCTTGCACTGACGACAAAATTGAAAACTGGTATTTGTCACAGAGTAAAACCCCAAACATTGCTTTCTCTCTGTTATTACCTTTTACTTGAAAAATGTAGCTGTTGGTGTTTATTAAGAAAATAAAATTTGAAGTAAATGTGTAGAGGGGGAGTTGATGTCATAAAACTGACAGGCACAGGCTGTGTGCCTTTCCTTTACTTAGATAAACCACGCATACACTTGCTTCACTGACACAATCCATGGGATCAGAAGTCCTAGCTTTGAACAGTATGTTAGGAAAACATAAATGATAAGGACAATATAGATGTTGAATCAGTATGAATTTAGGACTGCTCAAGTGATAGTAGCAGTGTAGATGTATAATAGCTGTATAGATGTTGGAACACTTGTCAATATTAGGACAGCATAAATGATAAGGACAGAGTAGATACTTCAGAAGAGTGTGTGTGTTTGAAGAACATGGGTGATGAAGATGGTGTGAATGTTGGGACAGTGTTATTTTGGACTGTGCAGATGTTAAGAACACCTGTAAGAATACCAGGAATTCTTTCCGTGTAAACAATATCCTCCCTTCTGTAAATTCTATGCTGGCAACTGACTCTTATTCTGCTGCATTCTCTCTTTTGGTCTGCTTACTGTGTGCTATTTTTCTTCTGTCGTGTTTTCTGTTCATCTGTACTGTATGTTTACCCTGTTTTGTCAAGAGCTCTGCCATGGATGTGCTCATGGAATGTGTAAGGCTTTCTTTCTTGCTCTCTATCTTGTGCTGACTTTTATCTTTTTCTCTATGATGTCATGATATCTTCCTGTTGGGACAATATGTGTTTTGAGTAGTATTCAAGTGCCGTCAGCGCCTGGGGTTTATCACAGTTCTTGATTAAACCATTGACGCTGGGGGCAACAGCAAAGTGAAAGGCTGTATGACCAGTGGCTTTTCCACTCATGGAATTCCACTTTACAGCTTAGTCTTTAGTAGTTGACTATGACTCTCTGACTAGGAGGCTTTACTCGCACAGTCCTTATGTGCTGCAGCCCTGGGGGCTAGTTGGCCTTTGGAGAACATCTCCAACGCTGACTGTCCTTATGCCCGCTTGGCCGAGAGAGTGGGGATGTACCGTGGGCAAGGCATCTCCACTATAATCAAATTTCTGCCCAATTTCCAAAACAGCAGCTGCCTCCTCTGCTGTTTTGGAGGTCATCGTCGAACACGACGGACAAACATACACAGTGGGATAGTATTCTTGTTAGGACAAAACTTCTTTAGAATGCTTTGTATGTTGGGGTGATCTGCTGATTAAACCATTTGGACAACATGGACATTAGGACATGAATAATAGGATAGTGTAGATGTTAGGACAGCATGAATGTTAGGACAGTGTGACATTATGACAGCATGGATGTTGAAACTAGGACATCATGGTTGTTAAAATATCATGGATGTTAAAACACCATGGGTGTTAGGACCGTCAAAACATTTGAACCACATGGATCTTAGGACATCTTGGAAATGACAAAAAAGTAAGATAAAGCGTAAATGTGAGGACAAGTAAGTGTGTGAATGTTATTTTTGTTAGGACGGATAGTTTTAAATGCCAGGTCAAGGGCAGAGGTCACACGTGCGTTGCATGGTACATTGCATGCAACGCGGATATCAGGCATCAGCAAAAGTCAGCACAGATGTTGCTATGTTCCAGGAATATGTCATGAAAGAGTCGCAGTTATGCTTTGTGATCGCTCTCTGTGCTGTTTTCTCCAGGTTTTTCTTGTGGACATGCTATAGATAGATCATCTCTTCTTTCTTTGGCGTTTAGTTTTGCTTTTAAATATAGTTTTTATTGTCGTCATCTTCTTCATCTTTTTTTTCTTTTTTTTTGAACTTCTGTTCTTTACATCTCTCTTTAATCTTTTCTTGGTCTAGATCTTTCTTGTCTTCTTTTTGTTTTCTCTTGCTCTCTGTGTGTGTGCATGCATGCATGTGTGCGTGCGTGCATGTGTTCTTGAATGCTGTGTTTGTGCTTTATATGGTTCTGGCACTTTCAGAACCAAAAAAGAAAAGAAATATGCAAGTATATATGTAAACTTTCACAAAAGAATATCTTTTTATGGGATTCAGAATGCATTCATAGACATTGCCTCCTGTTTGTGAATTATGTGGAGAATACTAGAATACTTTTCCTATTGTCTGATATTTTTCCGGTTTTCACTTGGTAAAGTCCATTAATTGATATTATTGTTTTTATTATAGGGGTCCATAGAGAAACAGGATTTTGTGAGAAGGGGAGATAGACAGATTGGTGTTACGCATTTTGCTTCAAAAAGATCAATACTATTTCTTCTTGTGCTTTTGATTGTTTCAATATTTTAGCTGTTTTGAAAAATAAATCCTTTCAAGATATTTCCTCTGTGCTCAAATGATTGTTGTCAAGTAGCTACATATATTCAGACCTGTATGAAATGATTTTACAATAAATGATTCTATATTGTATATTGTCCCTTTAAGTCTTTCTGCAAGAAAAAAAGAATTATCAAATAAAATATCTGTTCTTTTGAAATGTGGTTTTGTACTTTAGACCACGTATTGAGATTGACTAAAATTGTGAAATCTTTCAGTGAATGCAAAAGTGGCTTTGTGTGTGTGTGTGTGTGTGTGTGTGTGCGCACAGCAATGTGTACATTGCTATAGGACTATATATTTTAATATTCATTCCCATCAAATTAAGGAAGAAATATCCAATTCATGAATATCAAATAAGCAAAAATATTCTTTTTGTAAAATTCCTATTTGGGGTCTAAAAAAATAATAACAAAAATAGAGTTCTTTGTCAATCAGGAAGTCCAGCAATATTTTTATTAGACAGCTGACTTTAAAATATACAGAAATAGAAAAAAGAAAGAAAAAGTTCGGGAAAAACAGTTTAACTGGTTCTTTGTTAAAAAAAACTGAGTGGCACAATAGAACATCGTGTTGGGCAGATCCGTATTATAGAAACTGAATGTAAAACAGTTACATGTTACATGTGCTTGCATCCGCTCTCTCTCATCTCTCTTCTTATTCTTCCTCTAAAATCTCTTCTCTTCTCTCTGAACAGAAGTTTGGAAACACACACACACACACACACCCAGAAAGGTGCAAAAGACAAGCAATGCTCTGGTTATGGGCTTGTCAAGCATCTGTAAAGCAGATTCCAGATCTGTCAAAAGGCTCAGTCCTGTTCTAACTCTAAACTCATCTTACCAGCTGATGTTGATTCTATAGGCCAAGAAAACTCAAGATCACCAAAAACCATTTGGTATGGTGACCTAGTTCGTCTGATATTTGTCTTTTGCTAATCATTTTCTGTATGAATTTCATCTTTCTTTTTTTTTTCTATCATGACAGATCTACTTTTGCCATACAGAGTTTGCTAAATCACTGCTTTTTGATTATATATACATCTCTTCTATCTCTCTCTCTATATATACATATGAAATGTTACTCCCCTGAAGGTTAAAAGCAAAAATATCTCCAGGCTGAACTTAGGAGTCTGATCATATATTGTCTTGATCAGTATTGTAATTGCCCTTCATGTGATGATTAAAGTGTTTTTGACTTGACTCTTGACTAAGGCAGAGTGGGCCAGCTCATTTTTAATTAATGTTTCATCATTTCTCTTTGCAGCTGAAAGGTAAATCTTTACAATTTGAAGACCAGTCTTTGCATGTGGAGAGAGAGAGAGTGTCTGTGTGTGTGAGAGAGACTGTGCATGTGTGTGTGTGACTATATGTGCATGTGTGTGCGTGCGCATGCATGCATGTGTGTATGAAAGATGGTGATTTCTAGAGAACCTGTTGACTCCTGAAAGTAGCATTCTGAACAGGTGTGAGAATGTGAGGGCCTGTCAGTCTGTATCATGCAGAATTTCAATGCAATCTGTTAATAAATACATAAATAAATATCATCTTCTGGAGCGCTGTCTCGGCTGTGACATGGGTCAGACATCTGTGACTGTGTGCGAGTGAGACGGTTTTGTGTGCGAGATCATCTTGTCTTAAGTTGCAAAATCTGTGAAAACATTCTGGAGACACATACTTCAGTCAACAAAATATTACAAATATTTTTACACAATCACATGCACACACAGGAATGCTCACACATACACATGCACGCATGCACACAAGCGTGCACACACACACACACATTCACACACACATACACACCGAGAAGGTAAGCAACATTCCAGTGTTTTCGAAGAGACACCATTGCATGTGTAACATTCCACATACACTACACCATAACTACCAAAACATTTACTCAGCAGATGTGTTTGTTCAGCTGCAAAACCCAGTGTGCTGGTTAAGCCTCGATACATGCTGGATGGGATCAAGCCACCATGGATACACCCATGTAAGGGAATTTTACCTTGGAGTTAACATCAGTACTGACTCCACTCCCCCAAAGGTCCTTCAGATGAGACTATTAAAACCAAGGCCCTCTGTGCGAATGCATGCAGACCAACTTGCACACATTAAAAATCTGTTCTGCTTTTCAGAGTATGTTCTTTCGAGCCAGAAGGCCCATAGAGCCGGAGCTTATCTGGGTTTCTGTAGCGTTAAGCGAACTGCATGTTTTACCACCCCAGTGACAGAGCCAGTCTGTCAGCCAGTAAACTCCAACAGCAAGCTGGTCCCTTTGTACCCTCGGTGAGTGGGAAAATTAGGAGAAAGTGTCTTTCCCAGGACACAAAGCCGAGCTGAGGGGATCGAACCGCGACCTCTGGATCGAGTTGACCCGCCTAACCACTCTGACCACTCGCTAACAGCCATGTATTCATAAGTGGGAACAGATGAGATTATTGTTAAAAAAACCAATCAGCATAAACAAAATGTGTATGCTTGAACCTAAGGTTGGAATGTGGTTTCTTAACGTTGGTAAAAATCATATACACCAATCTCTTCTTCTTCTTTCTTCTGTCATCTGCCGCTGGTGCCTTTTGGCGTCGCAGGGAGACACAGACGTCTGTCTGCAGCAAGGCGGGAGGCTTGATGTAGTGTCAGGTCATGGGCTCGCAGGGTGTCGGCCACGGAGTCGCTCCATCGTCTCCTTGGTCTACCTCTGGCTTTCCAGCCATTGTATTTGGTGGTGTATGCCCGTAGGGCTGGTTGGTTGGGCGGCATTCTAGTGAGGTGACCAAACCACCTGATCCTTTGTTGTTCGATATGGTGAAGAATTGGTGTTAGTCCGACCATGTCTCTGATCACCTCATTCTTGATCTTGTCGCGTCTGGTCTTGTTGACAGCTTTTCTCAGGCAGCGCATTTCACATGTGACCAATTTGAGAAAATTGGAGAAAATTGGTCACACACAATCTCACCATTGGTAAACCTCAGAGCTCTAGCTAAGGAATGGAAAAAACAAGTCTGGTATTTTCATGTTTATATCTCTCAACAAACACTGACTTGAAGTATTGATGGGTCTATACAGACACATTGTTTGGCTTCTCTTTTACATCAGTTTCATCTTCAGATCAGCGTATGACCTCCTGTCCTCCAAAACAAACCCATAAAAACTAATTGTGAGAACAGATGATACTGCATTCCCCTCTGCCTCGGCAAACATGGTAGAGCTTGTCCTGAACTCGTCTCAAGCAACACTAACACATAGTCCAGAGTGACTCCCTAAAGACATGAGTGCATGGAGGCATTACCAAGTGCTGAAGGACATTCCAGACACTGTCAGTATCTCCAGAGGGCAGGCAACTTCACCAGAGGCCATGGCAACATTCTATACAGCAGAAGGCAGCAGAGGATGGCCTGAAAAAGCTATGGCATCCGCAGCACAAAGCAAGGTCTGCCAACTGAAATGAATTGTGCGCACATGTTAAAACCCGTTCCGCTTTTTAGAAGAGTAGGCCATTGTGTGCCGGTGGGAATGGATGACAAAATTTACAAAACTGCACCCACACAGAGGGACTGGATTAAAAAAAAAAAAAGCACATGACTGCTCGTTCTATTATTCTTGAAATAAAAGAATAAATACATAAATATAAAAATAATGACAAATTAGAAATCATCAGCTTGAGTTTGTGGTCTGAAACAGCTGTGGGGAGGTTCTGGTATATATCCTAATGATTATTAGGATCTAGACATCCCTCCCCTCCATCCCCTCTTGTCAGGCCAAAATACTTGCCAACTGGTGCTTTTTTCTCTGACGATCTTCATCTGATCAGCTCTTCTCTTTCTTCTGCACGCTTGATCTTTGGTGTGCATGCATACATGATGCAGACAGAGCAAGGTGCAAAACCTCACCAAGGGTGTAATAGTAAAAATCTGTAATCTACCCTTTTTTAAATACTTACAAACAGAATCATTGTAAATACTTGAAAGCAACAGGGGACCAGGACAGAACCTTGTGGCATTTCATGAAGAATCATTTTCTCAACATTTTGATCACATCTAGCTGGTATGACAGGTGTGTGTGTGTGTGTGTGTGTGTGCGTGCGTGCGTGGGTGCGCATGTGTGTGTGCGTGTGTGTATGCCAGTCAAACTTTTATTTTATTTTCAGATGGTACATTGAATAAACAGTGCATTTGCTTTTTTTCATCAAGCCATCTGTGTGTGTGTGTGTGTGTGTGTGTGTGCGTGCGTGCGTGCGTGTGTGTGTGTGCCACTCTCAAAATAATCATTAGCTAACTAACCCCTTTCTTCCCTGCAAAGCCACACAAAGCCCAGTTAGCTGTAGCCTAAGTCTCACTGATACTGGCCTGTGCTAATATTTTGTCGTCTGCTGCTCACACACAGACCAATGCACGATGCTCCTCTCTTCTCTAGCGAAGCGAAGGCTCAACCCCGACATCTATAGATTTGCATGTCTACAGTTATAGGTGGACATACATCAGACTTGCGCAATACAAAACTCCAAGAAAAATGTGAAACACCTAGTTTCGGTTTCCGTTGTAAGGGTTTTCTCCCTTGATTCCCCCCCCCCTTCTCACTGTAATTAAGATTTGCTTGGCTAACGAAACACTCGTTAACAAGCAATTATCACCAAATAATCGCTTGTCAGTTTAATTGTGAATATAACAGTCGCTTGCACCAAAGGCATCTGCAGCAAAGGGAAATTTAGCGAATGGATCTATAGTCTTTGTGACGTCACAGAAGGGAAATCCCCGGAAAAGTTTTTCCTGTTGTGTGTAAGCTAGGCTCTGTAAACCTGAACAAAGGGAGATCCTGCAGCCTTCGTCTTGAGCCTAACCTGAAGCAAAGCGGAACTGCTGTTGTCCAGTTTGCCTTCACCATTCATTGCACAGTAGGCCTAACGTCTAAAGAGGCTCTGCAATAAGGGTAAGGAAAGAGATGTTTGATCAAATGCATTCGTATGTAAGCATACATGAATTTTGGAACTGAGCATAAAAGTGCGCATTAGCCTATAGGCCAAAAGTACAAGAGAGAATGATGTCTTGTTTTGTGTACTACGTATTTATGTATTTATCGTCAATGTCAGTATCGCTCATGCTTTTCATTCTTTTGTCGAGCAAGAACACATGCACGTGCATCGATGCATATTATGGGCACAGTTTGCACAGTGCAGTAGTAAATGTAACCAACACACTTCTCACCCACCCACAGTCATGTGAGTGAACACAACATGAAAAACACTTATATCTCATTATCTGATATAAAAATGAAATGGTTTCAACTGAGAATCATCCATAGATGTTTAGGCACAAATGTTATATTAAAAGAAATGGGAGTAACAAATAGAAATCTTTGTAGTTTTTTGCAACTTAGAAATGGTATCAGACATGTTTTGGCAATGTACAGTTAAGTGACAGTTATTCAAAATTTTTGGCAAGCACTAACAGATGCAGTAAATGAAAGATTTCTGAATGTGTTTAATTTGCACATAACAGAGCCTTTAGAAACAGTTGTTTATTTATCCCCTCATTTTTTCCATTCTTTTCTTTTCTTCACTCTTTAAAAAAAAGTCTCACATGGGGTAACCCAGGAGGAGGTAAAGCCCTAACTTAGGTCTTCACCCCAGTTGTTGTGTTTGTATACATGTGTTTGATACCACTTACCAGGCAAGTCAAACTTTTATTTTCAGATGGTACATTGATTGAACAAGCAATGCAGTTGCTTTTTTTTCCCCCATTAAAAAAAAAATACATGCATACATTATTACCTATGATAAAATCTGTAAACAGTGATAACTTAAGCCATACATGTATGATGTATGTGTGTGCACACATGTGTGCATGTGTGTGTGTGTGTGTGTGTGTGTGTGTGTGTGTGTGTGATGACAATGTGTGTGTGTTGGAGGTGGGAATTTAGACAGATGGATGCAAATAAACTTTAACTAAATGAAGAAAGTGGGATACTATGAATGATGCTTGTTGGGTTGTTCTCTGTTCATGTCCCTAATACTCCACCGCCCCTCCTCAACTACTAACATGCCTTTTCTTTTTGAGGGATGGATGTCATTAACAATATACATGTACAGCTACACACGTACAAGATACAACATATGCCGTCACAAATATTGTAATTTCAGATTATACACTCATCTGAAGGACATGCTGGAAAATGGAGTCTAAATAAGACTGGAGAGGGGGAGGGGGGTGGGGGTGGGGGGCAAGGAAGAAGAAGTGAGAGAGTTAGGTAGGTGGGTTGGGGAGAATCCATTTTCTTTTTTTTTTGGTGCTGCTTTATCTTTTGTGACTTTCCTGTCATGCTGTTTCCATGCTGCACAGTTCAATCTCCCCACCCCAGCCATACCCAGATGTGTCGTGTCGCATTCTCAGTGTTGGACACCCACAGGGATCCTATCAATGTCAGGCTGCCTTTAGGCCATCAGTCAGAGGGGCCCTGCATTTCTTCAGGGCCATTTTAGTGTAGTGTTAAGTGGTGCCTTTTGAGCTAACATAGGTAGGACACCACCTGGTTGGGGGAGGGGGAGGAGGACCGTTTTACTTACGGTGTGGACCTGGGTGTTCAGTTCTTGCTGAGGTCATGATCAATGCATTTTTCTCCTCACATTGTGAAAGATATATCATTAAAAAATGGTAGAGGAGGAAAACAAGTACAGGTACATACAGATACAGCTCCGTCATTGTGAAAATGGTTTATCAAAGATTTCTTTAAAACAAAAAAACAACTCTAGAAAATAGTATCTTCCAATGACAACATTTAAAGCATTTTTGAGTAAGGAACATGCCTTTGGCTTGACCTGACAGCTCAGTATCTTTCACTGAAGCCTTTTAGGCATTTTTTAAAGGTAAATTGTGAAAGCTACTTACACAAATTTTTGTGAGGTTTGTCCTAAACAAAAAACAACCTAAAAAGCTATTAAAAAAAAATCCATTAAAAAGGAAGACAGAAATAATTTCAAGGAGAAGATTCCAGTTGACAAGAGGGGTTCAATATTATAATGATAGTTGAGCACAAATGAGCACAAGCCGTTAAATGTTTCCCAGCGTGTTGCTGAATTATTTCCTCATTTATTTATGCAATACAATACATAGAATGTGCACAGTAATCTTGTAATATATTATTAAATAATTGTGGAAACGGCAGACACAGAACAATAGCTTGACATATGTCCTGATGACTGATGCGTATTGTTTCAAGAACATGTGATCTCCAGTTGTGGAGGCATTGTGATTGCTATTCTGTGTCACTATACAGTATGATTGTTGTACTATGCACTGTTGTGCTGTTTGCATGTACCATGTCAGAGAGTGGTGTGCTGGTATGTACTACTGCTCATTTTACAGATGTACTATCACCAAAGTCAGAATAAGGCCAGCTTAAGGGTGGGCAAGAACAGTCGCATACGCAAAATCTCACATTTGGTGAACCTCAGAGCTCTCATCAAGGAACAGGGGGGAAAAACCCCAAACGAACAGATGTGCAGCATTATATGAGTGGAAAGCTGATTTTCAAAATGAGACCGTACGACAGACAACAATAGCTGCTGTCTTATCGTTGGAAGAAAAAGAAGAAGAAATGAGACGAAGAAATGAGGTCCAATGTGCGTCATACATTTATTGCTCGTAAAAGAACCCATGGCAGCGAGAGTTGCTCCTGGTTAAGTTCTGTAGCAGAATGCTTCTCTCACACTGTCACTGTGATAAGAAAACGCAAAACCACCTGCAGATAGGAAACTTTATATGAGTGGCCCAGAAGTAGTTGTGGCAAGCAACTCCAGTGAGATCAGCTCAAATGACATACAGATAAAACTTGTGATAGCGGTTATTTGTTATATTGCACTAATGGTTCATCATTTTTGTACAGCACTGATACTGGTGTTAAACTGTACAGATGTTTCATTACTTTAAAAGTTTTATGCTGTACTGATGGTTCATTAGTGTTATGCAGTACTGATTGTTCATAAGTGTTATACAGTAGTATTGTTCATTATTGTTGTACAGTACTGATGGTTCATAAGTGTTGTACAGTACTGATGGTTCATAAGTGTTATACAGTACTAATTGTTCATTATTGTTGTACAGTACTGATGGTTCATTAGTGTTATACAGTACTGATGGTTCATTAGTTTTAAACTTATACAGTACTGATGGTTCATTAGTGACATTATACAGTACTGATGGTTCATTAGTGTTATACAGTACTGATGGTTCATAAGTGTTATACAGTACTGATGGTCCATTAGTGTTATACAGTACTGATGGTTCATTATTGTTATACAGTACTGATGGTTCATAAGTGTTATACAGTACTGATGGTTCATTAGTGTTATACAGTACTGATGGCTCATAAGTGTTATACTTATACAGTACTGATGGTTCATTAGTGTTATACAGTACTGATGGTTCATAAGTGTTATACAATACTGATGGTTCATAAGTGTTATACAGTACTGATTGTTCATTATTGTTGTACAGTACTGATAGTTCATAAGTGTTATACAGTACTAATGGTTTATTAGTGTTATACAGTACTGATGGTTCATAAGTGTTATACAGTACTGATGGCTCAAAAGTGTTATACTTATACAGTACTGATGGTTCATAAGTGTAATACAGTACTGATGGTCCATTAGTGTTATACAGTACTGATGGTTCATAAGTGTTATACAGTACTGATGGTTCATAAGTGTTATACAGTACTGATGGTTCATAAGTGTTATACAATACTGATGGTTCATTAGTGTTATACAGTACTGATGGTTCATAAGTGTTATACAGTACTGATGGTTCATAGTGTTATACAGTACTGATGGTTCATTAGTGTTATACAGTACTGATGGTTCATAAGTGTTATACAGTACTGATGGTTCATAAGTGTTATACAGTACTTGATTGGTTCATAGTGTTATACAGTACTGATGGTTCATAAGTGTTATACAGTACTGATGGTTCATAAGTGTTATACAGTACTGATGGTTCATAAGTGTTATACAGTACTGATGGTTCATAAGTGTTATACAGTACTGATGGTTCATAAGTGTTATACAGTACTGATGGTTCATAGTGTTATACAGTACTGATGGTTCATAAGTGTTATACAGTACTGATGGTTCATAAGTGTTATACAGTACTGCTAGTTCACGAGTATTATAATACTCTGTGTTTGAGTGAACGCGCATCTACACACATGCACAAGAGTAAGTATGTGGACTGTACACATGAAGGGTGCATGCCCTCTGGCGGGGTTCTGTGTGCAGGCAGGGGACTGTATAACACAAATTCCACATCATGGACTTCGTCTTTGGACTTGGGAGGTCCTTAACTCGAATGGTCAGGACCGCAGCCGGCAGAATTATGGGGGTGAGAGTTCCATCATCAGATTTGCTTAACCGCCTTTTGTTTACTTTCAGTGTCACACTTGAATGAGTGAATGAATGAATGAATGAATGAATGTTTCTTCTTTATCTTTATTTTTCAAGGGTTACAGATAAGCATTCACAGACTTTTTTCCCCATTCGACCCTTGAATGAATGAATGAATGAATGAATGAATGAATGAAAAAAAGAATGAGGGAATGAATGAATAATTGCATGAGTGAATAAATGAATGAATAAATGAATGATTACATGAATAAATGAATGAATGAATGATTACATGAATTAATAAATGTATAAACAGGATGATTAAATGAGTGAAGAAATGAATGTGTGAATGATTTAAAACAAAGAATGAAAAATCTTCACAACCAAAAGTATGAAGTCAGTGCAGTGCTCAGTGCAGAAGTTTTTGTCAATAATCTCCTGAAGTAATGTCAGAGTTATGTCTCTTGTTTCATTTTCAGTTTTAGGTTTCGAAAGTACATGATTCATGGAAAGGGACATTCTTAAGCATTAAAAATATGTTCAACCGTAATAAAGCTCACCTCTGTCACATGTATCATGGTGATAGAGAAGATATTTTGGGGTAGTTACCTTTTAAAAGTGAGTTTAGGAAAGAGATTTATCAACAGCTTGAAGTCAAATTGGCAATAAATAACACTACGATGTAGAGATTTTCCAAGAGTATGCTAATAATTACTATGTCTGCTTGAGTGTTTAGAATCTCTTTGTTGTTCAGTCAATTGTATTTAGATTATTGTTCACTAATGGTTTTAGATTCTGTTTTCTAATTCTGTATGTGTGTGTGTTTGACTCTCAGAAATCATCTAATGGAGAATATGGTAAGTGAACTTTTCATTATTTTCTGAAAATGATTTCATTGAAATATCAAACAAAAGTTCTGTTGTAAGATATTCCTGTTGCCATGACAGTTATAAACAGCATTGCTTTTGACGGGGCGGGCCCGCTATTGCACGGTCCGCTATTGCGGGGGCCCGCTATTGCGGAACGAAGAAGCGGAAAAGTTCATTTTGTCCAGGTTTTCGGAAAATGCGAAAAATGACTGGCATTTCCTCATGTATTAATTTTGTTCTTCCAAGTTACTTTAGCTATTTTTTTATTGAGAAGTTGAGAAGACGAAAGATGATTTCAGGATGCCGTGTTATGTTTTGAATTTATTTTCAAGATTCGAATGAATGCAATATCAACATTTTCTTTGCCAGTTTATTTGTTGGTATCATATTATGACCACCTGAGATTTGTTTATAAGGTAGTGGTTTTGAGCTCGATGCTTTGAATGTTGGGATTGCAAAAGTGATTTTGTGGAATAAAAAAACTGTGACACCTCTTTATTTCCCTTTATTGTTTAAAAATATGCATTGTCTTTGCCATGAAGATTAGCAGCCTAAAGTATAAAACGACAGTGTCACCTAAGGTATAATATACGTTGCAGCCTTACTGCATCGTACGTAGGCTGCAACGTTTACTACACCTTAGGCGGCCCTATACCTTAGGCTGCATCGCATATTATTGTCAGTACAGTATTTCCCAGGCTGCGTCTACACTGTCGCGCAATAGCGGGCCGACCCTGCTTTTGACCAGGCTTTGTTTTTGTAGGAGGCACCGTGGTTGAGTGGTTTAGGCGGTCAACTCGTGATCCAGAGGTCGCGGGTTCGATCCCCGCTCGGCTCGGTGTTGTGTCCTTGGGAAAGACACTTTACTCCTATTTTCCTCACTCCACCCAGGTGTACAAGTGGGTACCAGCTCTGCTGGGGAAGTATCTGGCGACAGACTAGCGTCCTGTCACAGGGGTGGTGAAAAACCATCAGTTCGCTTAACGCTACAGAAACCGGGATAAGCTCCGGCTCTATGGGCCTTCTGGCTCGAAAAAACATACTTTTGTTTTTGTATGTATTTTATGATGCACTGAAAATTTACATTAACTTTTTTAACTGTTGTCAGTCTTCTTCTTCTCTTTCTTCCTCTTCATCATCATCATCATTATCTCTGTCTTTTCTCATTCTCCTTTTTCTTCCTTTTCTTGTTTGAGTTCATCTTCATCTTTTTGTTAGTCTCTGTCTTCTCCTTCTCCGTTTTGTTCTGAATATTATTTTTCTTGGATGCTGGGATCCGCAACTGGTGATATATTTGTGTATGCCACCTTTTGTGTTCCCTGTCATTTAGGTAGACACATTCCGTCATCAGGAATATTCCCTGATTCATTTTAGCTGGACGCATGCCATAGCTGAGTGGTTAAGACCATTTAACTTCAATCTCATTGGTCTTCGTGGCATCTGGAGAATTAACGGAGGGGATGTTGATGATCTCCCAGGTCAATTTCAAGTGCAGACCTGCCAGTGCCTTTATTCCTTTTGTGTATATATATATATACATATGCTGAAGATTTAATATGCGTATTAAAGATCCCGTAATTCATGTCAGTGTTTGGTGGGTTACGTAAACATGAACATACCCAGCATACATCCCCAAAGTCGGAATGTGGCTACCTTCATGGTGGGCAAAACAACCGTAGCATATTCCAAACCCCCCCCCCCCCCCCCCCCCCCCCCCCCCCTCCCCCACTGGTGAACCTTGGAGCTCTAGCTGAGGAACAAAAACATATTTTAGCTAAAAAGGAAAAAAAAAAGTCTGAGATGGATCCTGTCCGTACTATCAGTAGCTAATGACTGAAACCTAAACAGACAGGGCAAGTACAGCTCACTGCCCTGTTGTGTTGATGTGAAGTACCTGTGTTGTGTGCTGTTCGCAGAGCAGCCCAAGTACACTTTCTGGGACACCATCGAGGAGTTCGGTTATCACTTTAACGAAGGTAAGTCATGGTCTTCAGTGCTCTTGCGTTTTCATAAAATGTTTGTGTATTTTTTCTCAAGGTTTTGTTTGGTTATTTTTGTAGTGTTTGTCAACGTGTGTGTTTTATACTCTATTTGCTTTTGTGATTTCTTGTACGTGGCTTTATGTTCAGATGAACTGAGAGGAAGTTTTCATGATTCCTAGCTCACCTGACATGGTTTTAGAAGGTGCGACACTCCCCCACATGATACGTCGCTTTGCACCAGAGGTCAAGGTTTAGTTATTGACATGTAATTAATCTGTCATAAAAAGGCTATTCAGTACCAAAAAAACCCAGGTTGAAAATCGGACATTCCTATGACAAGTTATTATGATTTGAAATGATAAACTGCAGGAAGTGACAAAATGAGACATTGACAAGTTTAGCATTGTAATAGGTGGTCAGAATGAGGGCTTTGGTATTTTTAAAACACGTTTTAACGCAAAAGAAACCAAAATTATGCCTTGATATTTCATTACAAGGTAGAATAAAGGATAGTTTTATGATCAATCAACATCTCAAAATCAACAACCTGACCCCCACCTGCCTAAAATGGCTCCTAGCGGAAAAGTGGGTCAGATGCTAAGCGACTCATTTCGTTTTGGAGCGTCACATATGTCCCTGGCTTAAACACCCAGGCATCCTCCAGGATGTCTCTCATTACACCTGGGAATTATTGTGTGACCATAAGTACACATTGGATGAAAAGTTTGTGTGGTGTATTTTTTTCAAGTACCTCACCATATGGTATAGGTAGCCATACTCCAACCTCAGAGAATTTTTTTCTTCTTTGAGTGGAGAATACAGGTAGTTATGCTAGGAGCTTGTTGTGGATGAAGACAATCTCAACGTACCATTTCAAAAACATTTTAAATATAGGCCTTGGCACTGTGCTAACATCAATAACTGATACAGGTTTTTCTGTCTGGGCCATAGGAGACTATCAGAATCAAATGTGCTGGGGTTTTTTTTCATTTTTTTCCCCAGCAGAGTCTCATTGTCATAGAATCACTAGCTCTGTCATCAAGTCATATCTGTTAGTTGGAATAAGAACGTGGAATAAAACAAAACAATCCCCCCAATCCCCTCCCCCCCCCAAAAAAAAACCCCAACAACACACACACAAAAAATCCTACCCACCCCCCTCCCATAACACAACACACACACTCACACACACTCACACACACTCACGCACGCATGTGCGCACACACACACATGTATGCACGCAGAGTAAGTTTGTTCTCATAATACTGTGTTGACAGAGGGAAAGCTGGTTGATAACGATGGTGGTGGATACAAATTCTTTGTGAAAGAGGGGGACCGTCACTACAACCAGCAGCACTACGATGCCCTGGGGGAGGTGAGTGTGCACTCTTTGTCATTGTGTGTGTGTATTCCCCCATGAGGGGGGGCATGTCAGTATAAATAGCATCCCCACCTTCTTGAAATGTTCCTTGTTTTCTATCCCTCTCCTTGTTTCTGCCTTAGTCCTTTTCTTTCTGTCACCTCTTTCTTGTCTATTTTCTTGGTTCATTCTCCTGTTTTTTCCCCGCAGAAAGACTTAAAAAAGATCTCTCCCATGCTTAAGTTGGATATGCAGGGCCTGACTTGTCAGGCGCTTAAAAGCAGCGCAGGTCATTTTCACTCATATGATAGACAATAATAGTTGCTGCCTAAGTGTTAGACGAAGAAGAAGAGTTGTGTGTGTATATTTTTTTGTAAAGCAGGAGAGGAGATGGGTGCTGCGCTCATAATGCTGGTTCCTAGAGAAGCTGAGGTCTCTGACACCTCGCTCCTCAACTACAGCATAGGTTGTGGGAACACCTTTACCACCTTTTAATGATTGGATTGTGTTGTAGTGTAAGTCATATAGTAACCACTCTAAGAGATATAGACTTTCTCTTGTCATTTTGTGATTGAATGAGTTCAGCTTAAAAGTCCTTCAGTTTCTTTGGCAATTGTCTCGAGTAATTTGAACCTGGTGGAGCCCACCCTTCCCCAGGTAACGGCTTGCATGCTGGGTATATTTGTGTTATCCATGCTACTCTTCTACGAGAGATCATGGAAATTAACATGTAGGCAAGATGGTGTGTGTGTGTGGATGTGTGTGTGTGGGTGTTTGTACATGGGACCTTGGTTTATATTCTCATCTGATGGAGTTGTGTGGTATGTCTTTTTTGATTTACCTTTTTTCAAAATTATTGCAGAGAGATCAAATCAAATCAAATTCTTTTATTTCAGGGGTAATGAATAGTTGCATATATGCATTTGTCCATGTGTGTACATTTGTGCATTCATTTATGTGTATATGCATATATGAGCATGCATTTGTAGGCATCTTTGTGAATGTGTGGACATCTGTGCACTAGCAGATGTGTACACAGTGAAACATACTGTGGTAAATATAGTGGCAGTGGTGATAACTAGAAAAATGCTGTTATAACGAACACTCTTCATTCTCTTCAGCTGGTTACAGAATACCTGTACAACAAAATGGAGACAGACCTGGGGCTACAGAAAATTTTTATTCCGGTGAGTTTTCCTGCCCTGGTTTGTGACTTTCCTTCTTGCTGTTGTAGAAAGCTTGAGCTTCTCTTTTCTGGCAATCTGCTGATGATCAACTTGTTATTTGTAATTATCTTCCATTACGTCTCTGAAATATGTAAACACCATGGGTTTATATCAAAATTGATTCTAAAGCTATACATGTGTTTATCTTAATTTTGAGATAAGAAAGCTTTTTTTTTTTTATACAAGAAAGTATTCATATTTGTAGACATCGCAGCCAGTATTGAAGAAAAATGATTATTATTTATGCTTTTGGGATTTATTATTTTTACCCTTCATTGTCCTCTGTATTCAGTGCAACATTTTTTTTCACAAGGCAGCTTGTTTTTTCATATGAAATGTATGATTAAAATTGCCTTAAAAACTGTATTGTTTCTCTAACTCACTGACTGACCAACCGACCGACTGACAGACCCACCCACCCACCGACCCATCCATCAACTGACTGACCAACTGACCGACTGACAGACCCACCCACCCACCGACCCATCCATCAACTGACTGACCAACTGACCGACTGACTGACTGACCCACCCACCCACCCACCGACCCATCCATCAACTGACTGACCAACTGACCGACTGACAGACCCACCCACCCACCGACCCATCCATCAACTGACTGACCAACTGACCGACTGACAGACCCACCCACCCACCGACCCATCCATCAACTGACTGACCAACTGACCGACTGACAAACCCACCCACCCACCGACCCATCCATCAACTGACTGACCAACTGACCGACTGACTGACTGACCCACCCACCCACACACTGACCCACTGACTGACCAACCAACCAACCAACCAACCAATCAACCAACCAACCAACCGACCAGCCGACCAACTGACCAAACTGATTGATCAGCAAAATCACAATCCCACCAAAGTGGCGTTCGTTCACGAGCACTGTCCTTGCCTGTAGGTGGACGCGGAGAAAGCGGAGCCCCAAGGGTTCGTCTTCACCAGCCCTCAGGCCATGCAGGGCCAGAAGCTAATGGTCGTCATCAACGGTGTTGGGGTGGTGCGGGCGGGCCAGTGGTCGCGCAAACTGATCATCAACGAAGGCATCGAGGTCGGCTCCCAGTTCCCGTACATCCGCCGAGCGCGGGATGCAGGCTTCGAGGTGGTCGTGCTCAACACCAACCAGAACCAGCAGGTCATCAACGGCAAGACCTTGGACATCAGGGTAGGTGGGTGGGTGGTGTCAGGGTGGGTGGGTGATGTCAGGGTGGGTGGGTGGGTGGACATCAGGGTGGGTGGATGTTAGGGTGGGTGGATGGTCAGGTGGGTGAGTGGGTGGACATCAGGGTGGATGGGTGAACATCAGGGTGGATAGGGTGGGGTGGGGGGGTGTTAGCTGATGGAACCGATGCTGATGATGTGGTGTTGATTATGATCATGCTGCTACTGGAAATGATGATGTGGTGTTGATTATGATCATACTGGAAATGATGATGTGGTGTTATGATCATGCTGCTACTGGAAATAATGATGTGGTGTTATGATCATGCTGCTACTGGAAATAATGATGTGGTGTTATGATCATGCTGCTACTGGAAATAATGATGTGGTGTTATGATCATGCTGCTACTGGAAATAATGATGTGGTGTTGATTATGATCATACTGGAAATGATGATGTGGTGTTGATTATGATCATGCTGCTGTTGGTGATGGCAGGGCAGTGAGACAGCGGAGGATCATGGGGTGTACGTGTGGGAGCACATCATCCGCCAGGCCAAGGCCAAGGCCATTGTCGTTGTGGCTCACAGCTACGGGGGCATCGTCACCTGTAACATGGTGAGCACACGTCGTGTTCAGCACAGGCAGCTGGCCTCTGCAGAGAAACTGGTGTCGGTGTTAGAGAGGTTTTTTGTCAGTTGGTTTTGCTGAATGTTTGCATTTTTTCTTTTCTTGTCTTGTCTTTCGTTTCTTCTTTTTTTTTAAAAGAAAGTATTGATTTTTCTCCAAATTTTTGCACTTCAGTCAGTATTGGTGAAAAGTTAGACATGTATTGATTTTGTTGTTCACTTCTGACTAAATTCTTGTGTTCTTAGTTTGTATTTTTGTTCTTAAATTTTTGTACTGTATTTATTTTTCAATTCTTGATTCATTTTTTGTATTCTTCTTCTTTCTTCCTTCTCCTCCTCCTCTTCTTTTTCTTCTTCTTCTTCTTCTTCCTCTTCTTCTTCTTCTTCTACAAATGCTCAGACAGCAACTATTGTTGCCTGTCATATGAACAAAACTGTGTTGCACTTCTGTTAAGCCCCTGACAAATCAGGCCCAGCGCATGGTCTTGATTCTAGTGCTGTTCTATAATCCTGTTTTGTCATTGTTAGTTTCTCTGGTCAGGGCACATGAGTCTACTCTGATCGTTGCTCTTTTGATTTTCTGGCTTCATTAGGCAGCAAGCGTTTGTCTGTAATGCACCAGTAGTGTGTGTACAGATTCTCTCCCTTGCTTGCAGGTGGAGCAGTTCCTGGAGGATTTCAAGGAGCGTGTGTTCTGCATCGTCTTCACAGACTCCGTGCACACTGTGGGCAGAGACCAGTGGTCATCACCTGCCAGAGATTTCCTGAAGGAGGTCGGTGTATACACTGTGACTCATCACAGCGGTCAGTTTTCCCCCACTTTCAGCTGCTGTCCTTTTCATCCCATCCCAGCCCAGTTGGGGCAAGCTGATGCTAATTATAGCAGGAACGAGGTAAATGGAAGGGGTGCATTAAACTGAGCGCTTTTGACTGAGCGATGGTGAGTTTGTGCGCTGTGTCATGGATCACTGGGCAACATGATTTTGGTTTTATTAAATTTTCACCTGTATCCTGTATGATATGGTGTACCTTGTGTCAGGACAAATATCTGCAAAGACTTTATTATGAACCAATTTGCATCCAAGCTGACCGTCCCAAGTAAATCAGTATGGAGCACTTGGTGACAGTCATTTTAGATCTCTGTATAGACCTTGTGCAAATACTGCTGCTTCTCTGTTGGCCTATAAGCATTTACATTGGCCAGAGGAGGTTTTGTCCAATAGTGTTCATGCTTCTGTCTTTCATAGGCTGAAGGTGAAATAACCACTACTAGCCTGAGAGCAGGTGATGACATTTATCATTCAATGTTGATGAAATTCTCTATGATAGCGGCTGTGGAGATTAATTTGAAAATTGTCTTCAGTATACCATGACTTTTTAGTAGTCTGCTTTCCATGACTGCACACAGTTCAAATGAAAACTGGGACCTGGGAGGTTGTGATCATCCGTCATTGTCATCAAAGCCAGATCTTGTGACCTGGCTGTGGAAGATGATGTTTATGTTTGTGACCTTTGGCAGATGTTTCCAAAATTACGCTGGCGAGATTTGAAAATAAAAGTTGTGGGAAAACATTGAAAGGAATCTGTCATAATTATAGTGGTAGAGAAGAAAAAGTGTTTCCTTTTGTTTTAAAAGCTTTGTTTTTAGTAAAGATTACTATGGGATAACAAACAAACAAAAGATCAAAAAAAGAGAAGAGAGTGGTTACAGTTTGTTAAATGGTGTAGGATCAAACATATGTGTGAGTGAGTGAGAGTGTTGTGTGTGTGTGTGAGAGTGTGTGTGCGTGCGTGCGCGTGTGTGCGTGTGTGTATGGGTGTGTGTGTGTACACATACATACTTGCTTCACTTGACAAGCAACCCTTTAGTTACTGCTCTCATTTATTTTACCAGCCCTGCATACTGAAATAACACAAAGTACATATCCAGGAGTGTATTTACCAAAGGCTTCATCTTCCTAGCAGTGTAGTCGAGTGGTGCATGCACAGAGGTGTGTGGTGATGGCTGTGTGTGGGTCTTAAGGTCTTCCTAGCAGGATCATGATGCTGTCGGGTGTGGTGAGCTTTTTGGGGTCTTAGGTCTCCTAGCAGTGTAGTCGAGTGATGCATGCTCAGAGGTGTGTGGTGATGCCTGTGTGTGTGTGTGTGTGTGTTGCAGAGAGCGGTGAACTTTGCCTCCACCTACGTTCCTCTGGATTACATGATGCAGGCCTCCAGCCCTGATGACTGCCTCTCTGTCTCTGCAGGTCAGTAGAGAGCTCTGTGAGTCAGTGTCTGTCTCTGTCTCTGCAGGTCAGTATAGAGCTTTGTAGGTCAGTGTCTGTCTCTGCAGGTCAGTATAGAGCTTTGTAGGTCAGTGTCTGTCTCTGAAGGTCAGTATAAAGCTTTGTAGGTCAGTGTCTGTCTCTGCAGGTCAGTATAGAGCTTTGTAGGTCAGTGTCTGTCTCTGAAGGTCAGTATAGAGCTTCGTAGGTCAGTGTCTGTCTCTGAAGGTCAGTAGAGAGCTTGTAGGTCAGTGTCTGTCTCTGCAGGTCAGTAGAGAGCTTTGTAGGTCAGTGTCTGTCTCTGCAGGTCAGTAGAGAGCTTTGTAGGTCAGTGTCTGTCTCTGCAGGTCAGTAGAGAGCTTTGTAGGTCAGTGTCGGTTTCTGCAGGTCAGTAGAGAGCTTTGTAGGTCAGTGTCTGTCTCTGCAGGTCAGTAGAGAGCTTTGTAGGTCAGTGTCTGTCTCTGCAGGTCAGTATAGAGCTTTGTAGGTCAGTGTCTGTCTCTTCAGGTCAGTAGAGAGCTTTGTAGGTCAGTGTCTGTCTCTGCAGGTCAGTAGAGAGCTTTGTAGGTCAGTGTCTGTCTCTGCAGGTCAGTAGAGAGCTTTGTAGGTCAGTGTCTGTCTCTGCAGGTCAGTAGAGAGCTTTGTAGGTCAGTGTCTGTCTCTGCAGGTCAGTAGAGAGCTTTGTAGGTCAGTGTCTGTCTCTGCATGTCAGTAGAGAGCTGTGTAGGTCAGTGTCTGTCTCTGCATGTCAGTAGAGAGCTGTGTAGGTCAGTGTCTGTCTCCGCAGGTCAGTATAGAGCTTTGTAGGTCAGTGTCTGTCTCTGCATGTCAGTAGAGAGCTGTGTAGGTCAGTGTCTGTCTCTGCATGTCAGTAGAGAGCTGTGTAGGTCAGTGTCTGTCTCCGCAGGTCAGTATAGAGCTCTGTAGGTCAGTGTCTGTCTCTGCAGGTCAGTAGAGAGCTCTGTGAGTCAGTGTCTGTCTCTGCAGGTCAGTATAGAGCTCTGTGAAACAGTGTCTGTCTCTAGGTTAGTCTGTCTCTTTAGGTCAGTGTCTGTCTATTTAGGTCAGTGTCTGTCTCTTTAGGTCAGTGTCTGCCTCTTTAGGTCAGTGTCTGTCTCTTTAGGTCTTTCTTTTTTAGGTCAGTGTCTGTCTCTTTAGGTCAGTGTCTGTATGTCAGTCTCTGTAGGTCTCTCTTTATGTCAGTGTCTGTCTCTTTAGGTCAGTGTCTGTCTCATTAGGTCAGTGTCTGTCTCTTCTGTAGGTCTCTCTTTTGGTCAGTGTCTGTCTCTTTAGGTCAGTGTCTATCTCTTTAGGTCAATGTAGGGCATAGAATCTCTGAGCACATTACCCCTCTCTTGCGATCTCTCCACTGGCTGCCTGTGCCACAAAGAATAAACTATAAGATCAGTACTCTCTGTTACAAATGTCTCCACAAAACAGCACCTTCCTACCTCTGTGAATGTCTCCACCTGTACACCCCTTCTCGTTCCCTTCGCTCTGCTGCAGATTCCTTGTGCTTACAAACACCTAGATTCAACCAGTCCACTGTTGGCCGTCGCTCTTTCTCTGTTTCTGGTCCATCGATTTGGAATGGCCTCCCTATCTCTCTTCGCCAAAGGTCTTCTTGTGACTCTTTTAAATCTGGCCTCAAGACATATTTGTTTCAAACCTAAGAATTTCCTCTTCTGTTTCATTTCATAGCTATCCCTGCTTTTCAACAGCCAAAAATTCCATCACCCTGCCAAAGTGTATAACGTGTGTTGTGTTGTGTGTGTGTGTGTGTGTGCATTTGGACTTGTTAGAACTATTACTTGCTATTGGTTGCATGACTGTGTAAGAATGAGTTGAGTGCAAGCGCTTTGATTTGTCTGTGCAAGATACAGCGCTATATAAATTCCATTTATTATTATTATTATTAATGTCTGTTTCTGAAGTTAAGTGTCTGTTTCTGTAGGTCGCGGTGTCTGTCTGTGTAGGTCAGCGTCTGTCTCTTTGGGTCAGTGTCCCTGGACCTGACTGAGTTATGCTGGATTTGCGTGCTTGTGGCAGGTAATAGTGCTAAACATGAATGAAGCAACAGTATTTCCAGCTGAACCTGAAAACACGGCGGTGTCTGTGTGCAGGAACGGAAGAGCACGAGCGCACCTCCCACGCCTGCATCGACAGCGCCTTCCGCTTCATCCTCAGCAACCTCGCCAGCTGGACCGCCAACAGGAGCATGGCCCCGCACCACTTCATGCCTCTGCCTGACGACCCCTCCCAGGTCAGCAGCAACAGATGGTCCCGCACGAAGGGGAAGGAAGGGAAAGAAGAAGAGGCTTCGGACACGGCCGACGCGCCTTCTGCGTCAGGAACAGGGAAAAGGAATGCTGCCGATGTGGAAGAAGCAGCAGCGTCTGTGTCAAAAAACGGGGAAAGAGGCCCAGACGGAGGAAAAAGTGGCGCCATGAAAGATGAAGAGGTTTTGTCAAAAATTGGAGAAACAGGCCCAGACAGGGGGGAAAGTGGCGCCATGAAAGATGAAGAGGTTTTGTCCAAAAACGGAGAAAGAGGCCCAGACAGGGGGGAAAGTGGCGCCATGAAAGATGAAGAGGTTTTGTCCAAAAACGGAGAAAGAGGCCCAGACAGGGGGGAAAGTGGCGCCATGAAAGATGAAGAGGTTTTGTCAAAAATTGGAGAAAGAGGCCCAGACAGGGGGAAAAGTGGCGCCATGAAAGATGAAGAGGTTTTGTCAAAAATTGGAGAAAGAGGCCCAGACAGGGGAAAAAGTGGCGCCATGAAAGATGAAGAGGTTTTGTCAAAAATTGGAGAAACAGGCCCAGACAGGGGGAAAAGTGGCGCCATGAAAGATGAAGAGGTTTTGTCAAAAATTGGAGAAACAGGCCCAGACAGGGGGAAAAGTGGCGCCATGAAAGATGAAGAGGTTTTGTCCAAAAATGGAGAAAGAGGCCCAGAAAAGGAAACTACTGGCTCAGTGAAAGATGAGGAGTCTCTGTCAAAAGTTGAAGAAAGAAGCCCAGATGGCACAAAGACTGAATCGGAGACAGAGAGTGAGGCAAAACCGGAGGTGACCAGCCAGGGTGAAAACGTCACATTGGACACCGCAGTCAAGGCCGAGGTCAAACAGGAAGCAGGTCACAACCCTGAAGCCGCTGCCAGCAGCCCCAAGGCAGCAGAAGACCCTGACCATGAAGACACCAGAGTGAAACAGGAAGACACAGACAGGGGGGACAAAGATGCAGAGGGGGCAGACAACCAACGCCAAGACACAGAATCTGAAACCAAAGGTCTGGACAGTAAGGTGAGAGATACCAGCTCAGAATCAAAGGAAGAAAGAGAAAAATCGACATAATGCGATACCTAAATTTGTTTCTGAGGTGTGCTTATCTTTCGTTACAGCTGCAAGAGCCATTGTTGAAATGATGGCGATGGAAGGGACTGAGTGTGATGATTGTAACTGTGTGTACAGACTGAAGTCCGGTTCTGGGTTGGTTGTGTGTTAATGGTGTTGGTGCTGGTTGTCGCTGGTATATATATATATATATATATATATATCATGATTTTGCTGCCATGGCTTTCCTTGTAATGGCTTGATTGAGTCTCTTTCAGAAAGAGCATGTTATTTCTGCTTAACAAGATGGTTAAGTGTACAGAATATGTCAGCAAGGACACACACACATATGCATGCATGCACACATACAGTCACACACACACACTCTCTCTCTTACTCACTCACTCACTCAAATGCACATTATGCACACACACACACACAACACACACGCCCTATTCAGTTTTCATTTCTTTTATCATCCCTTAGTCACAGACCTGAAAAGAGCATATCCTGCAAAAGGCAGACAAGTCCCTCCCCCCCACCCCTCCCGAAAAAAAAATCATCAAAAAAGAGAAAAACCCTGAAAAGATATCTTCCTGTATTGTCCACGTGGTGGAAGGGTGAAGAAAATATGCATGTACAGTTTTCAGTGGCTGGGTGCTGTGCCTTCCTGCTTATTTCCCTTGATCTGCTCAGTGCTGCATATATATACATGTACACTGTTTCCTGTAAAACATGGGCCTCCAGAAATGCAATAGGACTCCAGAAATGCAATATATGATCGGTCTTAACCCTTGCACTCTGGATATAATTATTAGTGCTCACAGGAATTGCACTTAAAACCAAGAATTTTTAGCAGCGGCTACCTTCGTTCTGTGTTAGGGTTTTTGTATGCTTATTTATAACACCAGATAGGTAAACCTATACATTTTTGGAAAGTAGAGACAGTGTAGAATGTGATACAAACCCCCCCCCAAAAGACATTACCTAGTATGTAGCAGGAGATATCCCACAAATTGTGTGGAACAAACTCCATGACAGGTAAGCCACCCCACCCTCCACTCCTCATCAACTACACCCCTTTCATGGCAGAGACACAAAACAGGATGAACAACAAGGCAAAGCAACATGTGTTAGAGGCATTGGTAGTGTCAAATTAAGACTCCACTTCATTCACCATCCTTACTTAAGTCACTAGCCTATCACTTCCAACTGACTCCTTTAGGGTGGTGTCCGCAACATTCCTTTCAAGATCATCATCACTCTTAGTAATGCTAATCACACAAAGGAATGGAAGTTAAGACACTTGACAGACACTACCAAATGAAAACGAGGTAGTTTTTGAAGGTTTCCAGTGATAGTTGAATGATGTTGAACCTGACGTATCAACACCACGATCGTGGCCCATTGCAAGCAGTTTACCAGAAAGCCATGATCGATCGCGGGCCAATTGTGCCGTACAGGTTAGGTAATTTAATTCTTTATATGCCATTCTAGCTTTCTCTATAGGCACAGCTGTCAGTTTCCCCCACTTTCAACTGCTCTCAGCTACTATCCATTCCATTCCCATCCCTGCTGGGGCCAGCTGGTGCTAATTACAGCAGGAACTGACCACACTTTAGACTTGGTGTAAGGAAGGGGCGTGCTAATTTCAACTTTGGACCCTTGACTGTGTTATGTTAGATTAGCGTGCTGTGTATGTCTTTCTAGCTTTCTCTATATATGCCATACTGGCTTTTTCTATATATGCCATGTGAGCTTTTTCTATATGCCACTCTAGCTTCTCTATATGCCATTCTAGCTTTCTCTATATGCCACTCTATCTTTCTCTATATGCCATTCTAGCTTTCTCTATATGCCATTCTAGCTTTTCTAAATGCTATTCTACCTTTTTCTATGTGCCATTCTAGCTTTCTCTATATGCCATTCTAGCTTTCTCTATGTGCCATTCTAGCTTTCTCTATATGCCATTCTAGCTTTCTCTCTATATGCCATTCTAGCTTTCTCTATATATGCCATTCTAGCTTTCTCTATATATGCCATTCTAGCTTTCTCTATATGCCATTCTAGCTTTCTCTATATGCCATTCTAGCTTTCTCTATATGCCATTCTAGCTTTCTCTATATGCCATTCTAGCTTTCTCTATATGCCATATTAACTGAATGTGTAACCTGAAGAGGCAGTGAAATTACCGTGGAAGATGAAGCCGTTAACTAGGAGTAACATTATGTTTCAAAGGAAGTTATTCAGATGTAAGATGGGGAAACAGATACACACGCAGACCGGAAAAAACCCAACAACAACAAAAATAATGGATGGCGCTGCTCTTGTGGCAACATGCTGTCCCTGGGGAGAACAGCCTGAAGTTTTACACAGAGAAATCTGCTGTGACTTAAAGTGGTATACAGTACAGTACAGCATAGTACTATATAGTACAATGCAGTACAATACAATGGAATACAATACAATGCAATGGAATACAATTCAATACAATACAATACAATAGATGGAGCTGTTCATTTAGACATGCGATGGAGGTGTCTCATGTTTAGTTACTACAGCAGGTATGTTTATATATATATATGCCACACCAGCTATATGCTAAGCTGGAAAAGGCTACTACATTGACAAAAGAATTAACACTGTGAGTTGTTAGGGATTAGGAATCTAGAGAAAAAAAACCCTACCTCAAACTGTTGAAACAAATAAGGAGATGGAAAGATGTAGATTAAGTATTTGAATCCAACTGAATTTTGAAAGATTTCTTGGGTGCTAATGTTGAAAAGGTGCATTAAAAAGGGGTTTTATGCAGATACTCTATGCAGATATTTAGAAAATAAAATGGTGATCTGTGGATTATTTTGGATTGATTGCTGTATCGGTAAATTACATCTGTCATGTGATAAGTTGTGACATAATTATATAAACTCATTTCATTATAACAGCTGTTGTCATACTTTTTCCCAAGTTTTACACAAGTTTAAGTATATGAAAGTTAAATGTGAAAAATGAAATGAAGTCATGACTACACGAGTAGACAAAAACAAACAAACAAACCAAAAAACCCCATGCATAAAGAAAACATTCTTGAGTTGCTGAACAAAGTATTACAGACATTGGAATAAAAACTATTAGTTTTTAAAAAGTTTTTACACAGTCAGGAGTCATGTTGCATGCTTCCTAGCTAAACATCCTTGGGAGTCTCTCAGAACATGCACTTGGTCTCATTCAGCACACTGGGAATTTCTGTGAGACGTGCATACACACTGGATGATAAGGTTGCAGGTATGACTGTTTCCAAGGGCATGACCATATAGACAGTCATACTCTGACTTCAGATAAACAAGGAGTAGCTGCTATAATAGGTACTAATATACAGAAATGACATTTAGCTATCTGTATCTGTATCTCTGTCTGACTGTCTGTCTGTCTGTCAATCTATCTACCCGTCTGTCTGTCTGTCTATCTATCTATCTATTTACCTATTCATTTATCTATGTATATGTATCTTTCTATAAATATATCTCCAAGGTTTACCAGTGGTGAGATTTTGCACATGCCGCTGTTTTTGCTTGTTTGTTTTGGTGCTTTTCTGCTTACATAGTCATTGATTGATGAGTTCAGCTGGTTTTATCTCTGTTTATTTTGTTGTTGTTTTGTCTAGTCCATTTTGGAGGGTCATTTCCAATCTATTTGTACCAATTTTTCCATGTGTGTGTATGTGTGTGTTTTACTTTTTAAATTTTGATATACCATTTATGACATCTTGCAAAAAAAAAAAAAAAAAAAGGAATTTTTCTGTTTTTGTTTTGAGTGGAAATTAAAAATTTTAAAAAATTATTATTTGTTAAACAAACATAGTAATTGTTTACATTGATTTGCTTTTTGAGGTGAAAATTTTCATATCTAAAAATAGAAGAGTAGCCTTCTTGTTTGCTTTGGTGGCGGACAGTTTTTTCAGATTTGGATAAAGATTTAAAGACTTTATAATAATTTCTCTTATGGCTTTGATGTAATATAATAATTTCTCTTATGGCTTTGATGTACTGCTAGTGGTGGGTGAGAAGACTGATGTGAACACTGATGGTGAAGAGAACTCACATATGTACATGTATACATGTCAGTGTTAAAGCCTGTTGTTCACTGTCCACTGCAGATATGTTGTCCAAGACGCTTGATGTGATATGCAGATCATGTATAGACATATTGCCAATCATGGTGCATATATATATATATATATATATATTATATATATATATATATATATATATATCATGTATCATTGTATGCATCCAGTATATATATATATATATATATATGTATATATATGTGTGTGTATTTTTTTTTTTTTAAAGAGATCTGTCCAAAGCATGAAATAAAATTATTGGTATTACCAAATTTGATGTATATTTTTTGTTGTTGGTTGTTGGCATTTCTTGTGATGTGTGTGTGTGCATGTGTGTGTGTGTGTTTGGGCGCATGTAGGTGTGTGTGTGTGCATATGTGCATGTGTGTGTGAAGTCAAGTCAAGTCAAAATGATTTTAATTGAGGGAAAAGATGAAGTTTGCACATCTTTTATTCATTCTGCCCTCACAAAAAAGAAAATCAATTTCTAAAACCATTCAGAAGACAGTGTTAATCTACATTTGAAAAAACCCCACAATGAATTAGGAAACATTTGTTTAATTCCAGACCTCACAATAATTATATGATAAAAAGTAAAGACAGTACAACACAGCTAAACAACAATGGTAAGTCCTTCGGATGAGACTATAAACCGAGGCCCCGTGTGTGAACACATGCAGAACATCTTGTGCACACGTTAAATCCTGTTCCGCTCTTCGAAAGAGAAGGCCATTGTGTGTCGGTGGGAACAGATGACAAAATTAAAAAAACCGCATACACACGCATAATAAAATAAAAAAAAGTCATCTGAGCGCTTTGATTTGTTGCTTTACAAGATTGAGCGCTATATAAATTCCATACATTATTATTATTATTAATATCAATTTTCAACACACACACACAGCCTAGTCTTTTGTATGAGACTATAAATTGAAGTCTGTGTGCACACATTAACCTGTTCCACCTTTCAGAAGGGTAGGCCAGTTGTGCTGCCAGGAATGGAATACAAAACTGACAAAACCACAAAAAGATACTGACTGGATGTAGCCCCCCCCCCCCCCCACCACCTCCACCCCCCACACACACATACAAACAAAAAACAACCCACATGAGTGCTTAGTCTTTTATCCTCGAAATAGAATAATGTAAAAGACTATATATATAGTATAATATGTAGTCAAGTCAGTCAGAGAAGTTCTCTGTTACTGCTACTGGTATCCATGTAGCCCAGTACAACTTGTCGCATGTGGTGGAAGAAACCCCAATAGAAAAAACCCCAAAACATATGGAGACTTGGAGAGGAGATTGGCGCCACCAAGGAATATCCTAAGCCCACAGAAAATACATAAAAGACAAATGCAAAGCCAATATGATACCGGATCGGTCGAGGCCCGGGTTACCAACGACCGCGCTTTCCATTGATCAACACCAGGGTGGAAGTGACAAGTCAGCTACTGGAGTTAAAACATTACTTAAGCTCCCTAGAGAACAGATCACCATTGGTACATGGAACGTCCGTACACTCTACCAGTGCGGAAAAATCAAAGAACTAGAGTATGAGCTTAGCCGCTATAAATGGGGCATTATTGGACTAGGAGAAGTGAGATGGACAGGATTTGGTGAGACAATGACTGAAGAAGGCAACAAGATCTGGTACAGTGGTCAAGAGAAACATCACCAACATGGAGTGGCATTATTAGTGGGGTGCATTATCAGCTGTAGACCGGCTTCCAGCAGGATTATCAGCATCCGGGTGTCGGCCAAGCCCAAGAACATCACCATCATACAAATCTATGCACCATCATCTGACCATGCAGATGAAGAAGTTGAAGAATTTTATGAAGATCTTGAAGAGACCATTATGAAGATATCCAAGAAAGACATCATCATCATTCAAGGGGATTTTAACGCCAAAGTAGGTCCTGACTCTTACAACCAATGGGTCGGAACAGTTGGTCAGTTTGGAACTGGAGAGACCACGACAGGGGACACGTCTGCTGGAGTTTGCCTGCACACACAGACTTACCATTGTGCCAATACCCTCTATGCCCACAAGCAGTCAAGGACAACCTGGCATGCGCCAAACGGCAAGATCATAACCAAATAGATTTTATCTTAACACCACGGCGCTTCAAATCCAGCATCAACAGAGCCAGAACAAGAACCTACCCTGGAGCTGACATAGGCAGCGACCACGACCTTGTGCTGCTGGTATTCAAAGTGAAGCTGAAGAAAAACAAACAGCCTGCAAACCCACGTATCAAATTTGACGTGGACAAACTGAAAGATCCAGATGTCGAGGAGATCTTCCAAGCTAAGCTCGGCAGACGTTTTGCGGCAATAACCATCCTGGACAATGACATCAATGACCTCACCAACAACTTTAATGAGGCAGTCCGAGAAACAGCAGAGGAGGTACTCGGTCAGTAGAGGAAATAAACACCAGCCATGGACTACCAATGACATCTTGGACCTCTGCGATACAAGAAGAGCACTGAAACCAACCAGTCTTCCCAACCCTAAAGAATAACACGGGAGGCCAACAATCTTGTGAAAAGTCAATGTTAAAGGCCAGAGAGATGTGGATCAGTGATCAATGTGATGAGATCGAAAAAAGCATGAAGTGGGCAACAGTAAAAAGGCATACAACACCTGAAGAAACTCACAAAACCACTTCAAACCAAATCATCAGTCATTGAAGACAGCTCCGGAAACCATCCTCACAGAAAGCTCAGCTGCATTGAACAGGTGGTCTGATACTGTCAAGAACTATACAACTACCCAATCCAACCTGACAAGAGCATAATAGAAGAGGAAGCAGCAACATCAAGAGTACCCTTGCCATTACCTATACTGAGGAAGAAGTGGAAGAAGCCATCCGCAGTTTACCAGTAGGAAAGTCCCCAGGAGCAGACAAACATACCAGCAGAGCTGCTCAAGCATAGTGGCGAAACAGTTATCACACATGTTACAGCTATCTGTCAGAAGATTTGGGAGACAAAACAGTGGCCAACAGAATGGACACAATCACATCATACCTCTGCCCAAAGGGATTTACGCCAATGCCAAAACTATAGAACAATCAGCCTCATCAGCCCACGCCAGCAAAGATCATGCTCAAAGTTATTTTGAATCGACTAAAGAAGGAGGCAGAAGAAACACCTTGCAGAGGAACAAGCTGGTTCAGGCAGGCAGGAGCACAATCGAACAGATTTTTAACTGTCACATCCTGATGGAAAAACATCTTCAACATCAGAGAGACTTGTTCCACAACTTCATCGACTTCAAGAAGGCTTTCGACCAGAGTAATGGCACGAAGGCCTGTGGCAAGGTCCTCAGAATGTTTGGCATTGAAGAAGGACTAGTGCAAACCATTCAAGCACTATACAACACGCAAGCAGTGCAGTCCTTCTGAACAATCAGTCGGAGACTACTTCAAACCACATGGTCCGACAAGGAGCCTGTTATCTCCTGTCCTGTTTAATCTGTTCTTGGAAAACATTATGAGAGAGACCCTCCATGACTTCCACTCTACATCTCCATTGGCGCAGACCCTCAACAACTTGCGGTTTGCCGATGACATTGACCTCATGGGCGGAAGTAACTCCAGAGCTGCAAGATCTTACAACCAGACTTGAGAACAGAGCTGGAGAGCATATGGAATGGAGGTGAGCTCGGAGAAATAGTAAAGTACTTGTGAACAGCACGAGCAACGCCACTGCTAAAATTTACATGAACGGCCAGCAACTGGAGGAGGTAGACGCTTTTAAATACCTTGGCGCTACACTCACAAAGACGGCGATCGACGACAGAAATCAAAGTCAGACTAGCCATGGCAACATCTTCCATGACAAAACTCACCACCATATGGAAAGTAAGAGATCAGTTTCCCAATCAAACTAAAGCTCTACAAAGCCCTAATTCAGACTATCCTGCTGTACGGAGTGAAACCTGGACACTGACTGCTGAAACAGCAAAGCGAATCCAGTCATTGAAAACAAATAGCCATAGAAAACTGCTGGGCATATCCTGGAGAGAACGAAAGACCAATGAAATTTGTCAAGAGCCAAATAACACGGCTGGCAGGTCCACAGGAACCCCTTTCTCACCATCGTCAAGAAAAAAAGCTGACATGGTTCGGCCACGTCACCCGCCACAACACTCTGCCAAAACAGTACTGCAGGGAACACTCGAAGGTGGCAGAAAGAGGGGAAGACAGAACAAGTCATGGATGGACAACATCAGAGAATGGACCAGGATGAATGACTCGGCACTACTGCGCAGAGCCGAGGACCGAGATGGATGGAGGAGGCTTACCACGGTATCGTCTCTCGTGTCTCCTCCACGACCGCCAAGGTCACGGGACTGATGATGATGATGATGATGATGATGATGTATGTAAATATGTATGTATGTTTTAAATCCAGTCCCCGCCCTTGTTAGGGCACATAATCTCGCACATCCAGCACATGACAACAGAGGCAAATTGGCTCCACAGACAGACAGACAGACAGACAGACAGACAGAGAGAACAGAGGCTAAGCAGACTTTAAGTCTCTCTGTGTGCCAGACAAACAAACACAGTCACTGTTAGCTGCAGACAACATGGAGCCGCGTGGAATCTGTGAGTCTTTGGACACGCCCCATCTTGCCAAGTCTGACGATGGGACATGACAGATGTCATGCCGGAGGTTTTTGTTTTTGTTTTTGTTTTTATTGTTGCTTTTCTGTCTGCTTGGGTTTTGTGCTTTTTTCAATTTATTGTTTACCCTGGCTGGAGACAACTGTCCACCAACTCATAACCCCCCCCCTCCCTCCACCCCACCCCGCCTCTTATGTGCCCGCGAAAACTGTCTTGGTCAAGGGACTGATTGATGGATTGATTGACTGATTGATGGATGGATTGACTGATTGGCTGTGGTTGACTGATGGACGGATTGACTGATTGGCTGTGATCGACTGATTGATGGATGGATGGATGGATTGATTGACTGATTGGTGGGTTTACTAATTGATGGGTTGATTAATGAATGGATTGATAGATTGACTGAATGACTGATTAATGGATTGATTGATGAATTGACTGATTGATGGGTGGATTGACCGGTTGATGGATGGATTGGCTGGTTGACTGAAACTCGGCTGGAGGGGCAGTGACTGAGTCATGCTGTCTTCTTGTGTGGTGTTGGTTTTTTATGTTGTTGTGGTGGTGGTGGTGGTGTTCGTCCTAGCGGTAGTAGTGGTGGTGGTTATATTTTAAGTCCAAGTATAGACTTTATATCCATTTAGAGACTGCGAATCATGATTCAGGTAGACCTATCTATGACCTAGTGTGAATATTTGACAGCCCCCCCCCTCCCCCCCCCCCTAAAAGAACCCCCAAACCAACGAAAAAATGAACAAACAAATAAACAAACACCCCCCCCAAAAAAAAAAAAAACAACCCCCCCCCACAAAAAATAAACAAAACCCAAACACTTACAACACACACACACACACACACACAACCCCACACACACCCACACACACACACACACACACACAACACACACACACCCCACACAAAACACCACGCACGCACACACACACACACACGTTAAATCCTGTTCCGCTTTTCGTAAGAGTAGGCCATTGTGTGCCGAGGGGGAATGGATGACAAAATTTAGAAAACCGCATACACACGGGGACTAGATGTAAAAAAAGCACATAGTGCTTCTTCCATTATCCTGATAAAAAGAATAAATAAATAAATAAAACACACACACACACACACACACACACACACACCACACACAACCACACACACACACACACAACACACACACACACAAAACCCCCACATACACAACACACACAAACAACAAAAAGCAAACAAACCAACCAGCCGCACACGAAAGAAAAGTTTTTCGACAGGAAAATAAATCAAAATGCCCCACCCAGTAAAGTTTCATTGAAGGCTTATCTTCTTTCCATTCATAGACTTTTACTTCTTCATTTAACTTTTCTCGTTTTTCTTTCACACGGGAAAAAATCCCCAACCGATTTAGATCCATAGAGGAGGAAAAAAAGTTGAAAAAAAAATCACTTCACTGTTACAATTGTCACCCTGATTTCCCAGTGGAAGGCTCAGTCTCTCGTTTAAGTGGCTTAAAAATGAAGACTAAAGTCACAGCCAATACTCATACACGCGCGCGCGCGCGCGCACACACACATACATACACATACACACACGCGCGCGCAAGCACGCAAGCATGCACACAAACATATACACACACGCGCGCGCACGCACTCAAGCACGCACACCCATACACATGTAACACACAACACAACGCGCGCTCGCGCACTTCACCCCACTCACACACACACACACACACACACACACACACACACACACCACACACACCACACACACACACGCACCCACACCACGCAACGCACGTACGCACGCACGCACACACACACACACACACCACACACACACACACCACAACACACACACACACACTCACATGTGCGTACGCCAACGTGCGTGTGTACGTGCGTGTGCCTTCTACTACTGTGACTGAAACTCAGGTGCTTTACAAAGAGGCAAGGTGGCAGGATGGTTAAGACGTTCGCCTGCTAACGAGTAAACCGTGAGGTTCTGGGTTCAATTCCCAGTCTTGCCTGTTCTACCCAGTTTGACTGGAAAATGAAAGTCTTTGTAAGGAGACTCTAAACCAGTCAGAACAGTGTGCTTACAGACTTATACACGTAGCCCGTTTTTTTCCTGCCTTCAACAGCCAAGATTCTATTGCCTTGCCAGGGAGTGTAACCTCTGTGTGTGTGTGTGTGTGTGTGTGTGTGTGTGTGCGTGCGGGGCTGCACATTTGGACTTGATGGAACTATTTCTTGCTACTGGTTGTATGACTGTGTAAGAATGAGTTGAGTGCAAGCGCTTTGATTTGTCTCTGCAAGATATAGCGCTATATAAAATCCATTTATTATTATTATTATTATTATTATTATTATTATTATTATACACGTAACCCACCCACCCCCACCCCCAACCCCCATCCACCACCACCAAAAAAACCTATGCCTGTTGGCAATCAAAAAAAAAAAAAAAAGCAAGAAAGTACCTCCCGAGTAACCTAGCAAAAGTGGTAGACTCCGTTCCCAATTGTATCCCTGAAGTCGTTACGCTACCTCATTGGTGGGGAAAGAAAACGGTCGCATACGCAAAATAATTTATCTATTGGTAAACCTCGGAACTCTAGTTGATGAACGGAAGACACCCCCCCTCCCTCTCCCCCCCCCCCCCCCCCCCCCCCCTCCCCTCTCCTCTAGATGTTCCAGCTGTCGATTGAAAACCACCACAAGAAAACCAAAAAATGATACCGCTGTGTCTTTGCAAGCTTGAAACCAGATAACGTCGTATCCCATCCAACACTCTGGCATCGACAGAGATGGCCCGTCAGCTTCCATTAATTTTGCTCACAACACACACACACACAACCACACACACACACACACACACACACACACACACACACAAACACACACATACACACACTCATACACACACTCACAAAACACACACACACACAACACACACACACACACACACACACACACACACACACACACACACAAAAAAACACACACACACGCACACACACACACACACAGACACACACACACACATACACACACCCTACACACACACACACACACACTGCCTAAAAAAAACCGAAATTCCATGCAGTGCCGCAACAACTTCTCAAAGGACTTACGAGAGAAGAGTTAAAGGGAAAAAGTCGAGCCAGAATTATTCTCTCACCAAGAAACAGATCGAACTTCGATCATTTATCGTTCATTCCCAAATGACAGACACATGCCATCAGCTCCTCGCGCGCTGAGGGAGCGTTGTGCCAGACGTTGGTCAGGCACTGGTCAGATCTGAGGGGACAGGGACACGTAAGCAGTCCATTTCCGATGTGTCCGGTCAACATGGGGGACAGCCAGAGTTACTTCGATAAAGATTTCCCGAGTGGTATAGAGAAACACACAGGAGAATAACCTCCTATAAAGATTTCAGAGTCTTCTGTTCCATTATTTTCGAAGTGGCAATTCCCTGTCCAGCCAGATACACAGACAGGTGGACAGACAGACAGACAGGCAGACAGACAGACAGGCGGACAGACAGACAGACAGACAGGCGGACAGACCTCACGGTGTTATGTGGGCGGCTAGGCTGTTGTTACATAGAGTAGCAGAACTCATGATGTTTCTGTGTCTTTTCTGGGGTTTATTTTCTTAGATGCTTTTTTCTTCTTCTGATAAATTGCTTTTGTTCTAAGTATATAGTCTCAAAGCAAAATGTTATAAAAGAATATTGTGTCTGATTCGGTGTTTCACAGAAGAAGAGGAAAAAGAAGAAGAACAACAACAAACACCCCAAAAAATCCAAACAAGCAACAGCAAAAACAACAAACAAAACAAGTAAAGCAACAAAAGAGCAACTTACCATTGGTGAACCTCAGAGCTCTAGCTGAGGAACGATAAAAAGAAAAAAGAGACCACCCTAGTGTGTAGCATGAACAATAATCGAATGTGTCACCAGCCGCCATGGCGCAGTGGTTAGCGCCTTGGGTTACGGACTGGAAGGTCGCGGGTTCGATTCCCATAAGAGTCATAGGGATTTTTCGGACTCAGGCCGGCTCCTACCCAGAGTGAGTGTGCTGTGGGCTCAGTGGGGCACACAGTCGAGCTTCATCCACTTAACGGATGCGAGTTTGAGAGTGTTGCTCAAATTACCTGACCAACACTGCAGGTGTTTGTATCTCTCGGGCCCGGTTGACCCCGGGATATATTATGATAGTAAGCGTAGAGTACAACCCTGTCAAGTAGTCTCAAAGCATATGCACTTCCACAGCAGCATCATTACGTCATCCTCATTGTCATTGATCATCATGCAATTAAAAAAATTGCCTCTGATTCGGTGGTCCCGGTTTCTCTGGTCTCATGGCGACCTCAGATTCGGTTTCCCCAAACACTTATGTGCCTGTGGTGAGTTTGTGTCAAAGCCTTTGGGGTTGGAGGTTTGCGGGGGACGGTCGTTGGAGGGACGTTGTGGTGGTTGCCACCTCGGGTGGGCAACTCACTCAGTCTGGCTCCGCGACTGAGCTAATACTGTCGTTAGTAGGGAGCTTAGTAGGTGGTGTCCTGCGTATGTTAGCTCAGAACAGGCACCACTGAACACCACCAAAGTGACCCAGCAGCAGTGCAGGGCCCCCCCTCTGGCTGGAGGCCCCCACGGCGGCCTGATAGTGATGGGCTCCCTGTGGACTTCCGACCCTGAGGATGAGACATAACAAATCTGGGCATGGCTGTGGCGAGGAGATTGGAATGAGCGGCGTGGGAACAGTAGGACGGGGGACGTCACAGAAGATGAGGCAGCAAAAAAAAAAAAAATCGAATGTGTCAGGCCGAGCCTGCAGGAGGACATCCAAGTTTGGGCAGGAAGGGATTGAAGACCCCCACCCCACCCCACCCCACCCCACCTCTTATTCCCCTTCCCCCCACCCTCCCCCCCAATCACACAAACCCACAACATGTCATCAACGGCCTACCGTCCCAACCACAGCGCCAAGATGGCTGGTAGATTTAAAAAATATGTCTACACTCAATCCTTTTTTTTTTTTTTTGAGTCAGTATTGACATACTTTCTCCTCTCTTCCCCTCCTCCCCTATCCCCCGTATTTTTTGTTAAAATCACACATTCCCTTCGATCTGTCTCGCTTCCTTCAGTGTTATGTGATGTGATCTGTCAGTTTTCTCTTCATAGTAGGTAGCAGTGACTATAGCCATGGACATGAACACGGACAGTTCTCATTGTGCCTGTCAGGCATAGGACAATGGCAGACACACACACACACACACACACACACACACACACACACACACACACACACACACACACACACACACACACACACACACACACACACACACAAGTAATTGTTTGTATGGTTGAAGGTTTGTGTGTGTAAGTGTGTGAGGGGGGTGGGAGAGAAGCAGTTGATGTGTGTTTTTTTTTTTAATTAAAATTTTTCTTTTGTTTTGCCTTCTTTGTTTGTTTTGGTTTGGTTTTTCTTTGTTGCTTGTTTGTTTGTGTTATGACGGATATTTTTTCAAAATATTTGAATTATTTGAATTGTATGGTTTAATATTTTTCTGGGTTTTTGTTTTGTTTTTAATTCCACATATGCATATGTTATTGTCTTTTCTTGTTTGATTTGTATAGTTTACCATAGATTAGATTTTTTATTCTATGTCTGCATATACATTATCTTTTTTTTCTCGCTTTTTTTTTCTTTAGATAGATGGCTTGATGAAAAAAAGCAAATGCACTGCTTATTCAATGTACCATCTGAAAATAAAAGTTTGACTTTGACTTTGACTTTGACTTTGACACACAGAGAGTAGTCTTAGGAACTTTTTTTTTTTTTTTTTTTAGTTCTCTAAACCTGCCATGTTTCCCATTCCTCTTCTCTCCACCCCTCTTTTCCATCTTCCCTACAGAGTTTCTGTCCTCCAGTTTGAAATAATATAGTCTGCCAAACACTTTTCTGATAGTGAGTTTTTGAGCCCCCCCCCCCCCCCACTTCTCTCTCTCTCTCTCTCTCTCTCCTCTTCTCTCTCTCTCTCTCTCTCTCTCTCTTCTCTCTCTCTCTCTCTCTCTCTCTCTCTCTCTCTCTCTCTCCCC
>CM054147.1:15454477-15494477 GCA_028751875.1 Rapana venosa
TTTGTTTAATGTTGTTTTTGTGTTTGTGTGGATTGGAGATTGTGTATGTGATAGAAAAAGGAGAGGGATTGTTTGTTGTGTTGTGGATGTTTTGACATGTGCTGTTAGATTCTATGTTTCTGCGGTGTGCTGGCGTAGACCTGCTGAGTCTTTGTCTTCAGATATGATGTATTGTCATCTTATCCCGTGTGACTACACATTCTTTGATTTTGCTGAGTTCCGGTTGGACAGTAGTGTGAGTGTGTATTTGAGGGTGAGTGTAAATGGAGTAAGAAAATGTGGTGATAGGGGTAGAAAGAATAAGTAAACTTTTATTCAGTGTTGTGTGTGTGTGGGAGTGAGTCTAATGGTGGCGGGAGAAGTGTGTACCTGTCTCATGGTGCTAAGTCTTGGGATTGGTGCTGTCTGTCCTTGTCTCGACTGAGTCAACAGACAGTTACAATTCTCACAGTGTGACATACGTTAGAGTGATGTGGTGATCGTGCGTATGTAGGTGATGTTGGTGAGGAGTAAGATATGAGTGTGATGGTGTGGAGAGTGTGGGGGTGGGGTGAGTGGTGGGGTGGGGTGGGTGGGGTGTGTAGGTGTGAGTGAGTTGGTGTGGGTGTGTGTGGCGTGCTGGTGCGGGAGGGTTAGGCGCGTGGAGGGTTGTGTGACAGAGGTAACATGGGCTGGTGGGGGGGTGTTGGTGGTGTGTTGTGGTGTGTTGTGGTGGGTGGTGTTGTGGTGTGTGTGTGTGGGTGTGTGGGTGTGGGGTGGGTTTGGTGGTGGTGTGTTTGTGGTGGGTGGGTTGTGGTGGTGTGTGTTGGGTGTGTTGGTTTGTGTGGGTGTCGGTTGTGGGTGGTGTGTTTGGGTGTGTTGGGGGGTGTTGTGTTTGTGGTGTGTTGTGTGTGTTGGTGTGGTGTGGTGTGTGTGGTGTGGTGGGGAGGTGTGGTTTTGGTGGTGTGTGGGGTGTGTTGGTGTGTGTGGTGTGTGTGGTGTGTGTGTGTGGTGTGGTGGTGTTGTGGTGTGTGTGGGTGGTGTGGTGTGGGTGGATGTGGTGTGGTGTGGTTGTGGGTGTGGTTATGTGTGTGGTGTGTTGTGGGTGTGTGGTGTGGGTTTTGGTGTGGTGTGTGGGGTGTGGTGTGGTGTGTTGTGGTGTGTGGGTGTGTGTGGGTGTGGTTGTGATGTGGTGTGATGTGTGTGGTGGTTTGGTGTTGGTGTGGTGTGGTGTGTGTGTGTGGTTGTGTTGTGTTGTTTTTGTGGTGTGGGTGTTGTGTGTGGTGTGTTGTGTGTGTGTGTGGTGTGTTGTGTGTGGTGTGGGTTTGTGTTGGTGTGGTGTGGTGGTGTGGGGTTTGTGTGGTGGTTGGTGTTGTGTGGTGGGTGTGGTGGTGTGGGTGTGGTTGTGATGGTTGTGGTCTTGTGGTGTGCTTGGTTGTTTTGTGGTGTGGTGTGTGTGGTGTGTGTGGGTGTGGTGTGGTGTGGTGTGGGTGGTGTGTTGTGTGTGGTGTGGGTTGTTGTGTGGTTGGGTGGGGGTGGTGTGTTGGTGTGGTGTGGTGTGGTGTGGGTGTGGGTGTGTGTTGGTGTGGTGTGTGTGTGTGGGTGTGGTGTGGGTTGGTGTGGTGTGGTGTGGGGTGTTTGTGTGTGTGTTGTGGTGTGTGGTTGTTGGTTGTGTGTGGTTTGGTGTGTGTGGTGTTTGTGTGTTGTGTGTGGTGTGTTTTGGTGTGTGGGTGTGGTGGTGTGGTGGGTGGTGTGGTGTGGTGTGTGTGTGGTTTGTGTTGGGGTGGTGTTGGGTGTGTGGTTGTGGTGTGGTGTGGTATGTTGTGGTGTATTGTGTTGTGTTGTGGTGTGATGTAGTGTGGCGTGGTGTCGTGGGGGTGTGGTGTGGTGTGGTGTGGTTTGGTGTGGTTGTGGTGTGGTGTTTTGTGTTGTGGTGTGTTGGTTGTTGGTGTGTTGTGTTGTGGTGTGGTGTGTGGTTGGTGTGTTGTGGGTGTGGTGTGTTGTGGTGTGGGTGTGGGGTGGGTATGGTGTGGGTATGGTGTGGGTGTGGTGTGGTGTGGTGTGTTGTGGTGTGGTGTGGTATGGTGTGTTGTGGTGTGGTGTGTTGTGTTGTGGTGTGGTGTGGTGTGGTGTGGTATGTTGTGTTGTGTTGTGGTGTGGTGTGTTGTGGTGGCGTGTGTTGTGGTGTGTGTGGTGTGGTGTGGTGTCGCGTGGTTTTGTGGTGTGGTGTGGTGTGAGTGTGGGTTTGTTGTGGTGTGGTGTGGTGTGTTGTGTTGTGGTGTGGTGTGGTGGGTGTGGGTGTGGTGTGGTGTGGTGGGGGTTTTGTGTTGTGTTGTGTTGTGTTGTGGTGTGGTTGTGTTGTGTGTGTTGTGGTGTGGTGGGGTATGTTGTGGTGTATTGTGTTGTGTTGGGGTGTGATGTAGTGTGGCGTGGTGTCGTGTGGGTGTGGTGTGGTGTGTGGGGTGTGTTGTTTTGTGTTGTGGTGTGTTGTGGTGTGGTGTGGTTTGGTGTGGTGTGGTGTTGTGTGGTGTGTTGTGTTGTGGTGTGGCGTGGTGTCGTGTGGGTGGTGTGTGGTGTGGTGTGGTGTGGTATGGTGTGTTGGGGTGGGTGTGGGTGTGTTGCGTTGTGGTGTGGTGTTTGTGATGTAGTGTGTTGTGGTGTGGTGTGGTGTGGTATGGTGTGTTGGGGTTTGTGGTGTGGGTGTGTTGTGGTGTGGTGTGGTGTGTTGTGGTGTGTTGTGTTGTGTTGTGTTGTGTTGTGTTGTGTTGTGGTGTGGTGTGGTGTGATGTGGTGTGATGTTTTGCAGTTTGGTGTAGTAAAGTGTAGTGTGGGTAGTATGGTGTGGTACGGTGAAATGTAGTGTAGTTTAATTTATGTGGTGTGGTGTAGAAAGGGAGAGAGAGAGAGAGAGAGAGAGAGAGAGAGAGAGAGAGAGAGAGAGAGAGAGAGAGAGACAGAGACAGAGACAGAGAGAGACAGAGACAGAGAGAGACAGAGGCAGAGACAAAAAGGGACAGAGAGAGACAGAGACAGAAAGAGAAAGAGAGAGACATACATACATACATATGTACATACATACATGCATGCATGCATGCCTGCATGCATGCATCCATCCATCTATACAAACATTTATACATATAAACATACATACCTACATACATACATACATACATACATACCTACATACATACGTTACTGTTACTGTTACTGGTCCCTACATACATACGTGCAAACCTACAGACTACATCCATCCATCCATCCATCCATCCATCCATCCATCCATCCATCCATCCATCCATCCATCCATCCATAATTATATCCATCCATCCATCCATCCATCCATAATTATATATACACCCATCCATCTATCCATCCACACACACACACACACACACACACACACACACACACACACACACACACACACACACACACAAAACACACACACGCACACACACACACACACACACACAAACATACATTCAGACAGACAGACAGATAGACAGACAGACAGATAGACATACAGACAGACAGGCAGACAGACAGATGTGAAGATGTGAAGTTTTCGTTGTGCCCCTAGTTGAGAAACAAGAAGTCCAGGGTCACCCTTCCCCTTCCAACCTGGTCTGTATCCCACCATTCCCGTTTGTCAGGATGGCTTTTCTCTGTCTGATATCCTTTTGTCTGTCTCTCTGTCAGTCTGTCAGTCTGTCAGTCTGTCTGACTGTCTCTCTGTCTCTCTGTCAGTCTGTCAGTCTGTCTGTCTCTCTGTCAGTCTGTCAGTCTGTCTGTCTCTCTGTCTGTCTGTCTGTCAGTCAGTCTGTCTGTCTCTCTGTCTCTCTGTCAGTCTGTCAGTCTGTCAGTCTGTCTGACTGTCTCTCTGTCTCTCTGTCAGTCTGTCAGTCTGTCTGTCTCTCTGTCAGTCTGTCAGTCTGTCTGTCTCTCTGTCAGTCTGTCAGTCTGTCTGTCTCTCTGTCTCTCTGTCAGTCTGTCAGTCTGTCAGTCTATGTCTGACTTTATCGTCCTTTCTTCTGACCCTCTTTTCTTTGGAAGTCTGTGTCGTATCCTTACACACACACACACACACACACACACACACACACACACACACACACACACACACACACACACACACACACACACACACACACACACACACACACACACACACACACACACACACACACACACACACACACACACACGCACACACACACACACATACATACACACACACATACACACTCATAGACACACACATACACACAGAAAGACACACACAAACACACACACACACACACACAAACACGCAGAAAGACACACACACAGACACACACACACACAGACACACACACACACACACACACACACACACACACACACACACACACACACACACACACACACACACACACACACACACACACACACACACACACACAGAGAAAGACACACACAAACACACGCACGCATGCATGCATGCACGCACACACACACACACGTTAAAACCCGTTCCGCTTTTTGGAAGAGTAGGCAATTGTCCTGTGGGATCGGATGACAAAATTTACAAAACTGCATACACACGGGACTGGATGTAAAAAAGCACATAAGTGCTTATTTCATTTTCATTGAAACAAAAGAATAAACACACACACACATACGCGCGCTCGCGCACGCACGCACACACACATACACACACACACACGTTAAAACCCGTTCCGCTTTTTGGAAGAGTAGGCCATTGTGTGCCGGTGGGAACGGATGACAAAATTTACACAATTGCATACAATCGGGGACTAGAAGTATAAAAGCACACGAGTGCTTATTCCATTATCCTCTAAATAAAAGAATAAACACACACACGAGATTCAAAATCCAAGATTTAATTCCTTTCACCCCTTTTGGGGTATGGAGGATTACAAACAAATTGAACAGGACAAGAAACCTAACAGCAGTACACCCCAAAATAATGTGAATACTAACAGGAACTGAAAAGCAAGAGTTCATCGCATAATGATAAGCAAACAGTATTAATGACTCAATACTAGTTTTAAGTACACACATTTCTTTAAAAGACATAATCTACACTTGTGAAAGACAATTGAAATTTCAAGAAATACCCGCAAATCTTATGAATTTTGAGAGCGACAGGAGAACTTTTCGAGATTTGCATTTCATTAGCCTACAAAAATTATAACTAAACATGGGTTGAAGAAAATGTCGGGGAATAAAATCTTTTCGTAAATGTTTGAAGTGGGGACATTCCATGATAAAATGAAATTCATCCCCTTAAACAGACATATTGCATTTTGAACATATTCTTTCTTCCCTTGGTATATTATGGAAACGTCCAACCTCAATAGGAAGCTTGTGACAGCTACAACGAAACTTCATAAGAGCGTAAACATATACATCTGGTAGACAAGCTATATATTTTTCCATACCAAAATCGACCTTATAATTTTTATAATAAAGGCATCAATTATTATTCCACAGATAAGATCTCCATTCATTAACAAAACTTTCTATTAAGAAGGCTTTGATAATTATGTGAACTTGTAGAATCAATACTTGAACAAAACTGTCTCTCCCACAGTCAAATCCGCTTTGTACTAAACTATTTTGTATCTTATTTAGCCATGATGAATGAATCAAAGATTTGTCATGTAAATCTTTCATCATCTGATACACATTTGACTATAGGTTTTTCAGACTGGATGTCAAGCAGCTGCATCCAGAAACGAACCATTGGAGCAGAGACCAAAATAGACAAAGGATATCTGCCCCTTTCTCCATATACTTGCGAAGTTGACGTTGTACGCTTTAAACGAAAAATATACTTTAAAAATCTGAATTGAAACTTATCAATTATTGTCAGGTTTTCATATCCCCAAATTTCACATCCATACAACAAAACAGATACAACGATTTTATCGAATAAATCAGTGTCACATGGATAGGTAGTTCTTTTTGCCGTGCAGTCCTTATCAAACTAAACATAAGTTTAGTAGCTTTATCATAAGCATTTTTCTTGCATTTTGCGAAATTACCACTCTTACTAAAATCAATTCCTAAATATTTAAAACTATTAACAACTTCCAATGCTTTTCCACTATACGTAAACATTTTACGAGATCTATTGCGGCCGAATACCATTATTTTTGTTTTTATTGGATTCACAAGTTTCCACTGAGAACAGTAAGCATATAAATTGTCTAAAGCATCTTGTAACCCCTTCTTTGTATTAGAGAATAAAATAGTATCATCAGCATATAGCAAAATTAAAAGCTTTACATAGCTGGTCAACATTGTTCCATTCGATGAAAGTTGAATATTCAATGACAATTTTTGTCAAATATTGTTCAAATCATTCAGAAACATAGAAAACAAAACAGGAGAAAGACTATCCCCTTGACGAATGCCAGTAAACCTTTTGAAATAGCCTGAACAGACTCCACCATTAACAAAAACACAAGATTTTACATTTTCATATATAATCAAGATGACTTTCAGTATTTTTACGTTTACATTTTGTTTTGCCAGTTTATAAAGGCACTACGCCATACATAATCAAAAGCCTTCTGATAATCAACAAAAGCTCAGTATAACGGGGCTTTTTATACTTAGAAATATATCCAAAAGACATTTTAAAATGAAACAATTATTTGTAGTAGAGTGATACTTTCTGAAGCCTGTCTGATTTTCCCAAAAAATCTCATTTGTCTCAAGAAATGTTGACAACCTGATGTTTAATACAGAAGTGAACAGTTTTCCAATACAACTCAACAGAGTTATGATGATTATGACATTCGTATTTATCTCCTTTCCCCTTATAAATAGGTTTTATCAGGCCAGCCATCCAAACATCTGGTATCTTTCCAGTATCCAAATCTCTATTAAACAGTTTGTAGTACAACGTTTTTAAGCACTGATTTGCTACACTTGACACAATCAGAATAAACATTATCTAGACCTGCTGCCTTATCACTTTTTATTAAATCAAGTACAGTTTCCACTTCTTGTTCAGTTATAAATATGTTAAATCTGGAAGGTATTCAAATGTACTAGTATCGTCTGTAAATTGAGGACTGATCGGATTTACATAATTTAATGTTTTTAAATGTTCAAAAAGAGTAGATAAACTAATTGGACAGTCATCAAAAGAGTGCACCTTTACTTCTTTCCAAAAATCTTTAGTATTGCTTTTTTCCTTATTTTTTTTTTAAAGTGTTGACACCCTTTTTCTTTGCTTTCTGACATGCTTTTCTGATTGTATTTTTGTATTATTTACTGGCTGTTTACAGGAGAAAACGTGTTTCTGGAGTGTCTCTGCCTTTACATACAGTTTTACTGTTTAGATACAAACGTCTTTTATTAGAGCATTCTGCATTGAACCACACTTTTGATGACTTTTTACGATTATGTTTTAACCTGTGGACATGTTTTTTTAAAAAGTTTTCTTTAAAACCAAAAGTAGAATCTGCAGCAGTCAGAATCATTGACGTCAACTCATCATTAATTTCGTCAATAGTGACAATATTCTGTTCAGTTTTAGCACTTCTAGATTTATGACGTTTAGCTTTGATAGCTCGGGAATGAAGGAGTCTTTAAGACTATGTTCGAATTGCTTCACACACACACACACACACACACACACACACCACGTTGTTTTGAGAGCCCCCCATCCACCCACCCACCCACACACGTCATTCTATGGAAACAGACAGACAGGGAGTGGATATTCCAGCCACTCCTACGCATTCCTAAAACAGGTAATTAATTAATTAATTAATTAAAAAACACTTTCAACTTTCAGTTAAATAGCTCTCTCAATCCATTTTCTCACCTACTGAGATCTATCACAGAAAAACCCCACAACCCAAACATCTGGAGTGAAAATGACTTCACACAGTAGTTAATGATTCTTGGTCTCCAATAACGGCCATGGCCCCTGCCCCAGTAGCGAATCAATAAAAGGTTTCCCTCTGAAGCCCGAATGCGGTTACCTTAATGGTTGGGAAAACGGCCGTACAATCAGAAACTTCACCATCGCTGAACCTGATTTCTAGCTAAGGTAGGAAAAACAAACACCCCCTTTGTCTGTATGTCTATGTATGTATGTATGTATGTATGTATGTATGTATTTATGTATGTATCTGTTTCTAACTATGTATGTATGTATGTATATGTGTGTATGTATGTATGTATGTATGTATGTATATGTATGTATGTATGTATGTATCTATGTCTCTAACTATGTATGTATATATGTATTTATGTATGTATCTATGTCTCAATATGTATCTATGTATGTATCTTGTATGTATCTATGTATGTATTATGTATGTATCTATGTACTCTATGTAGTAATGTATGTATGTATCTGATGTTATCTATATATGTATCTATGTATGTATCTATTAGTATCTATGTATGTATGTATGTATATATGTATATAATGTATGTATCTATTTATGTATCTATGTATTGTTATCTATCTGTATATATATCATATTTATGTATCCATCTTTGTATTGTATCTATGTATCTCTATCTACTATGTATGTATGTATGTATGTATGTATGTATCATATCTATTATTCTGTTATCTATTATCGTATCTCTTTGTTCTGTCTGTCTGTCTATCTCTCTCTCTCTGTTCTCTCTCTCTCGCTCTCTCTCTCTCTCTCTTGTCGCGCTGTGATGCTTCATGATGTATAAGCTTATCAGCTTAGAGCAATAACAATGTCGTTATCGTTATCAAACCTCATCTGTTTCACTCGGGGGAAAGAATGATCGGTTTTTCACAGTCGTTAACAGCGTCTGTTCGTTGATACACACACGGGAATAACTCTCAAGGACGCTGTCAAGAACAGAACAATTAAATGACTACTCAACTTTTGGGTATGGCAGTTTGGTACATTTTAAAAATTCTGTCACAAGAATATCAATAAAGCTACAGAAATAGAGGTAATCATTAAAGTGTGTGTGTGTGTGTGTGCGTGTGTGCGTGCGTGCGTGTGTGTGTGTATCTATCTATCTATCTATCTATCTATCTATCTATCTATCTATCTATCTATCTATCTATCTATCTATCTGTCTGTCTGTCTGTCTGTCTGACTGTCTGTCTGTCTGTCTGTCTCTCTATCTATCACGTTAAATCCTGTTCCGCTTAGAGTAGGCCATTGTGTGCCGGTGGGAACAGATGACAGAATTTACAATACCGCATACACACGGGGACTGGATGTAAAAAACACATAATTGCTTATTCCATTGTCTTCGATATAAAAGTATAAAATAAAATAAACATTAAAAAATCTCTGTCTCTGTCTCTGTTTCTCTATCTATCTATCTATCTATCTATCTATCTATCTATCTATCTATCTATCTATCTATCTATCTATCTATCTATCTATCTATCTATCTCTCTCTCTCTCTATATATATATATATATATGTATATGAGTGCGCGTTTGTGTGTGCGCGCGCGCACCAGCGTGTATGCCTGCGTGTGTGTGTACGTGCGCGTACGTACATACGCAAACCAGGAAAATCAAAGCAGAAAAATCCTTGCAGCCGGAATACAGCTACCTCAATGGTTCGGGGGGGGGGGGGGGGGGGGGGGGGAGGGGGAGGGGATCGGTCACGTACGCAAGACATGTCACCATTGCTGAACCTGGGAGCTTTAGCCAAGCAACAACAGACCCAAAAAAAACCCCAAACAAACAAACAAAAAAAAGAAAACGATATTTTGAAGAAAAAGACACAGTTAATCCAGTTTCTATCCTGACAGACCGTAGCAATAGAAGACCTAAAAAGACCTCCCCTTGGAAACCTTGCAGAGCAGACCCTGCCACACGTTCTCTGTATTCAGAGCCCATCTTCATTCGCCCCAACTCCCTCTCCCCCCCCCCCCCCCCCCCCCTCACTGCAGACATACATACGCAAAGCTGTCTCATCGTTATATTTCTTGTTCTTTCTTTTTTTTCTCTGGTGATTTCTGAACTGCCTGATTGGGCAACGTGAACACACGTCTATGGCTTCTCTGTTGTCGCATGATATACTTCACTATGGTATGGTGTAGAGTGGAACTTTCATTGATACTAGTGTGTGTGTGTGTGTGTGTGTGTGTGTGTGTGTGTGTGTGTGTGTGTGTGTGTGTGTGTGTTGTGTTTTCTCTCTCTCTCTCTCTCTGTCCCTCTCTCTCTCTGTCTCTCTCTGTAACCCTCTCCCTCTGTCTCTCTCTCTCGCTCTCTGTATCCATCTCTGTCTCTCCCTCTCTATGATGTGTATGCGCTTGCTCTCTGTCTCTATCCCTCTCACTCGCTCTCTCTCTCTCTCTGTGTCTCAGTCTCTTTTCTGTATGTCTCCCTGTTTCTGTCTCTCCTTCTTCTTTTCTCTCATCCCATCCTCTCTCTCTCTCTCAAGTCAGGCGCTTTATCTCTGTCTGTCTGTCGGTCGTCTGTCTGTCTGTCGGTCTGTCTGTCTGTCTGTCTCTGTATCTCTGTCTTCTGTCTATCTGTTTCTCTGTCGCTGTATCTCTCTGTGTGTCTTTGTTTCTGTCTGTCTGTCTCTGTCTGTCTGTCTGTCTGTCTGTCTCTGTCTGTCTGTCTGTCTCTGTATCTGTTGTCTCTGTTGCTTGTCTGCTGTCTGTCTGTATCTCTCTCTACGATGTGTATGCGCGTGCTCTCTATCTCTATCCCTCTCTCTCTCTCTCTCTCTCTCTCTCTCTCTCTCTCTCTCTCTCTCTCTCTCTCTGCCTCAATCTTTTTTTCTTTGTCTCCCTGTCTCTGTCTCTACCTATCTTGTTCTCTCACTCTCTCTCTCTCAGGTCAGGGGCTTTATCGACTCTGTCTGTCTGTCTCTCTTTCTCTCTCTCTCTGTCTCTTTCTGTCTTTCTGTCTGTCTTTCTGTCCTTCTGTCTATCTCTCTCTCTGTGTCTCTCTCTGTCTGTCTGTCTGTCTGTCTCTCTCTCTCCTCTTTCTCTCTCTCTCTCTCTCTCTCTCTCTCTCTCTCTCTCTCTCTCTCTCTCTCTCCCCCTTTCTCTCTCCCCCTCTCTACTCCATCTCTCTCAGAGGACAGATCAGAGTCTTCATCGGTCAGCATGCAATGTTCACATCAGTGTTCACAGTCATTCTCTGACAGGGGACAGTCCTACCCACCCCTTTCTTTTCTTCTGTTGACCCCCCCCCCCCCCACTCCCCCCTCCTCCCTCCCGCTCTTTCTGGTTACGGTACAGACCAAGTCATGATGGTACTACCCATCTATATCTGTCTGTCTGTCTATCTGTCTGTCTATCTGTCTGTCTGTCTATCTGTCTGTCTATCTGTCTATCTGTCTATCTGTCTGTCTATCTGTCTGTCTATCTGTCTTTCTGTCTGCTATCTGTCTATCTATTTGTCTATCGATCTATCTATCTATCTATCTATCTATCTATCTATCTATCTATCTATCTATCTATCTATCTGTCTCGTCTGTCTGTCTATCTATGTATCTATCTATTTATCTGTCTGTCTGTCTGTTTGTCTGTCTGTCTATCTATCTATCTATCTATCTATCTATCTATCTATCTATATCTATCTATCTATCTATCTGTCTGTCTTTCTTCTGTCTGTCTGTCTGTCTTCTATCTATCTATCTATCTCTGTCTGTCTGTCTGTCTGATCTATCTATCTATCTATCTATCTATCTATCTGTCTGTCTGTCTGTCTGTCTATCATCTTCTTCTATCTCTTCTATCTATCATCTATCTCTATTCTATCTATCAATCTGTCTGTCTGTCTTCTGTCTGTCTGTCTGTCTACATCACAAACTAATTAATTTCTTCTGTCTGTCTGTCTGTCTGTCTGTCTGTCTTTTGTTGTCTGTCTGTCTGTCTGTCTGTCTATCTATCTATCACACAAAACCAGTTTGAAGTATCTTCATCAAAGATACGAGCAAAATTAATGCCAGGTAGCATTCTCACCCTTAATTCCTGTTAATTTCCTTTAAACCACTTTTATTAAGAGATGAAACACGCAATAAACAACAATAACAGGAATAATCACAACCCCGACAGCAACTACAGTACCAAGAAGAAACATTTGAATATGAATTTGAAGAAGGAAAAGAGGAAGAAGAGGATGAAAAACAAGAATTTGAAGAAGAAGGAGAATTTGAAGAAGAATTGAAGAAGAAGAAGAATTGCGAAGAAGAATTGCAAAGTAGTAGTAGCAGAGAGAAGAAGAAGAAACAACAAAACACAACACACAACAACAACAACAACAACAACAACAACAACAACAACAACAAAAACAACAACAGTAAACAATACATTATTCGGAACTTTGTTTTTTTCAAAGAAATCTGTATCATTGCTTGATCAAAGTGTCGATGAAGATTCAAGGAAGGAATCAACGACACACACTCTGCAGGATACTCACTTTCTGTTACTGATATTAAACCCCCCAGATGACCTATTTACATAGTTTTTAATTGATCTTTTATCCCCGAAATCGGAATGCAGCTACCTTGATGGTGGTAAAAACTGTTCGCATACGCAAAAAAAATCTCACCATTGATGAACATCGAGTTCCAGCCGAAGAACGAAAAGAAAAAGATGTTATTACCTTCATTGACTTGAAGAGATATGGGGTGGCATGCAAAAAAGTACAGTGCACATATGCTAGACATTGGAAAATGGAAAGGGACGTGTCATCTGTATTTCAAAGTCATCAGTTGTTTCTTCCTATATTTCATTTTGTGTCAGGAGTGTTATTCCAACAAAGGTGATAACTATTTACCCCAATAATAAACCTTGGGTTACAAAGGACCTAAAACGTGTATTAAACAAAAAGAAAGTAGTATTTTATACAGGCACAGAAGAACAAAAGAAACAAGTGAATAAAGAAGTTAGAGCTTCTGTTGCACAAGCTAGATGTGACTATGAAAATAAGATAGAAGACAAGTTTGCAGGGAACAATTTTCGTGCTGCCTGGCAGGGAATAAAAAAAAATGTCAGCAGTAAACAATGGTAGCTGCCCCACATAGGTCGAAAATTAGTCTCCAGGGGGTCTGTGATAACAACTTACGAGACCATTTAAATGCATTTTCTACTCGCTTCGAAAAGCATAATTTTTCGGATGAAATAAATGGCCTGAAGCAATCTCTACCCTTTGAGAATAGCGTTGTTCTTGATGACACAGTTATTTGTAAACACTTCAAGGCGATACATATCAACAAATCTCCTGGACCAGATGATATATGCGGCAGAACCCTTAAGTTCTGCGCTACTGAGCTTGCCAGCGTCTTTCAGCACCTTTCCAAGCCTCGCTGGACACTAGCCAGATACCAGTTATTTGGAAGACTTCCAATGTAATACCTCTTCCAAAAAACAAATCCTTCTCGGCCTAACGATTTCAGACCTGTAGCCCTCACAGCACTTGCGATGAAAACATTAGAAAAGATCGTAAAATCTCTCATTCTTTCCACTACAGAGAAAGACCTTGATCCCCTACAGTTTGCCTACAGGATAGGACGAGGTGTCGAAGATGCCAAACTGTTCATTTTGAACAAGTACAACCACTTAGAAACACCTGACTCTCATGCCAGAATATTGTTTGCTGACTTTAGTTCTGCTTTCAATACAATGCAGCCTCATGTTCTCGTTCACAAAATACTTTCAAAATTTGACGTATACTTTCAAATTGTTCGTTGGCCAATTGAATTTTTTACTAACAGACCACAGCGCGTTTTTGCCAATAAAATATCTTCATCAGTTAGATTTACCTGTACGGGTTCTCCACAGGGTTGCATTCTCTCGCTACTTCTGTACATTTTATACACAGATGATTGCAGAAGCAGCTATGAAAATTCCTTTCTTGTAAAATTTGCTGATGACAGTGCTCTTTTGTCTCTCTTATCTGGATCTGTCCAAAACCATGGTCCAGCCCTCACTGATTTCGTCAGTTGGTGTGATGAGGCATGTCTGGAGCTAAAAGTTTCTAAAACGAAAGATCTTCCTATCGATTTCAGAAGATCGGGTCACACTTCTGAGCATATTATCATCCACAGTCAAGAAGTTGAAAACGTTTCGAATAACAAGTATCTGGAAACTATTTTTGATCACAAATTAAACTGGGATGCTAACACTGACGCAATTGTCAAAAAGAGACAACAACGGATGTATTTTCTAAGGAAGCTGAACTCATTTTTTGTTGACAAAAAGATTCTTTCTTTGTTCTACAAGTCCTACATAGAGAGTGTTCTAAGTTTTGCGTTCATCTGTTGGTACAACAACCTTAGTGTTTTAAACAAGAATAGTCTTCGGAGAATTGTTAGAATCTGCTAAAAAATAATTGGAGAAGAACAAAGAGATCTCAAGTCGTACTGCGATCAGCAGCTTGTGCGCAAAGCGTCTGCCATCTTGGCTGATCCTTCCCATGCTATGTCTTCGGAATTTCAGTTGTTGCCTTCAGGACACCGTTTTCGGTGCTCCAACAGTAAAACAAATAGAAAAAGAAATTCTTTTGGTCCAGTAGTCATTCCAATTCTAAATTCAAAACAGCACTGACCAAACAGTTACATTCTCTGATATACCCCCCGATTGTCAAGTGTGTTGGGTTGGGTGTGTGGTCATGAAAATTAATACTCCTGTACTTACTTTGGCTTAAATGATTTTAAATTAGTGTGTGTGTGTGTGTGTGTGTGTGTGTGTGTGTGTGTGTGTGTAAGTTTATGTCTTTACTAGTCAATGGTCATTATGGTGCGCGCGCGTGTGTGTATGTGTGTGTTTACTAGTCAAAAGTCTTTATAAAATTGTGTTCATATATCGGTGCGTGTGTATGGATGTGCACATGTGTGCGTGCGTGTGTGAGCGCGCGCCTGCGTGCACGCGTAAATTATAAGTTCATATGTCTTTTCCAATCAATGTTGTTGTTTTTTTTTGTTTTTTTTTACAACATTGTATTCCTACATTGGCGTGTGTGTGTATGTGTTGTGTGTGTGTGTGTGTGTGTGTGTGTGTGTGTGTGTGTGTGTGGTGCGTGTCGTGCATATGCCGTGCGTGTGTGCGTGCGCGCCTGGCTTTGTGTGTGGTTGATATATATATATATATATATTTTTTTTTTAAAGCTATCTTGGAATGTTCATAAAAATTTGAAATGCATTTTTCTTGAGTTTTTGGAGATACTTATAAGTATCAATGTGCCTGTCAGTATTGTTATTGCCCTTCATGGGATGATTAAAGTGTTTTTGACTTGACTTGACTTGACTTGACTCAGTGTCACTGCTGGCTCGTCTAGGTATCTCTGGAATAGATGTATTGAACTCTTTTGTCTGTGTTCTCCCAGTCTTTTTTTGTTTTGTTTTTGACATAGATTGAGGAAGCAAAGCAAAGCAAAGCACAGAACAGAGAGAGAGAAAGAGAGAGAGAGAGACAGAGAGAGAGGGAGAGACAGAGACAGAGAGAGAGACACAGAGAGAGACAGAGACAGAGAGAGACATAGAGAGAAGACTGACAGGGACAATATATACATACATACATACATACATACAGACAGACAGACAGACAGACAGACAGACAGAGACAGTTGCAAAGGTACCGACCCGGACAGAGCTATGCCAAAAAAAAAAGAAAAAAAGATTGATGGCTTTTGAAGTGAACACAGACATCTTGGATGTCTGAGGTTTGTGATTTAATTCCCATCCAACCTGCCACCCCCTCCCCCCCCCTTACCTCACTTTCATTCCCAGTCCACTATTATATTTTCTAAAATTATTTATCAGAATAGCAATTTCTTAGATGAAGTGACTTTTCAGATGAGGTGGTGAAAGTGTCGAGGTCATCGGAACATTCCATATACGCTCACATCACATCAGCCTCTTGGCAGATAGATGCTTTATCATCTGCATAACCCAAGGCGCTGACGAAGCATGCTGGGTACTCTTGTATTTTATGTCATCTATTGTAGATATCTTCGTACTTTTATGCAGTAAAAATACTCATAATGTGGAACTTGAAAGTCTTCCACGAAAGATGAATAGGTTAACGGGGAGGGGGGGGGGATGAGATAGCCTAGTGGTTAGAGTGTTGCACTCGTGATCTGATGGCCCGGGTTGGAGCCACCACCCAAGCACTTATTCAAGGAGTTTCCCCACTGGAGTTGACATCAGTACCTCCTCCACTGCCCTAAACGTCCTTCGGAGGAGACTGTGAACCGAGGTCTCGCGTGCCAAAGCACGCAGAATATCTTGTGTACACATTAAAACCCATCTCGATTTTTGGAAGAGTAAGCCATTGCATGCAGGTTGAAACATATAACAAAATTTATTTTTGAAAAAGCACATCGCACACTGGGGTCATCGTGTTTAGACACCCTCCTCGAAGTACCAATGTCGCTACCTTCATGGCGGGCAAAAAACGGTCGCATACTCAAAATCTCACCATTGGTAAACCTTAGAGCTCTAGCCAAGGATACCCCCTCTCCCCCCAACCCCCCCCCCCCCACCAACAACAAAAAACCAAAACCAAAACTAAACAAAACAAACAAACACACAACACACACACACCACCACACAAAAAAACCTCCAACAAAACAAAAAAACCCAAACAAACAAACAAAATACAACAGGGCACCTTGGAGTAAAGACACACTTAACGTCTTGCAACGGAAGGTATGTAGCCAGGACCTATAATTAACTGATCAGCTTTAGAGATAACACGTTCTCAGTATGACTGCCCACCCTCGACTTGAACCCAGAACCTTCAGATGACAAGTCTGGTGCTCTGAGTTCGCTGCTTCTCCATTCCATTTTTTCAAGGAGGGAGGGAGGGTGAGGAGTATAGTGGATTCCCACTGGTGTTTTTTGTACCTGAAGAACCTAGATCTTTTTCTTTTTGTCATAGCCTGGCGGCCATTTTGTATTCATGAGCTTGACGCTCATTTTGTATTCATGAACTTCGGGGTCATTGTGTATTCATGACTGTGGAGATCAGGCTGTATTCCTGAGCTGGGGAGGTTTGTAGTTCTAGGTTTGTGGGTCACTTTTGCTTGCGGAGAGAATGGGATTGAGTTGATGTGTATGTGTATTTTATTGACGGTTAGTTTGTATTCACAGTTACAAGTTGTACAAGTTAAAAACAGAGAAATCAATAAATCTGTTGTGTGTGTGAGTGTGTGCGCGTGTGTGTGTGCGCTCACGCACCCTTGCCCCACCTCAAACAAACAAACCCACCAATAAACAAAATTATATCCCTAAACCCAAAAGAACAACACACATAAAAGAAAAAGCCCGGCAACCCTTCCACCTGCTTGGTTAATTCTTTTTCTTCATACTGTATGTACACTTCCAGTTCTGAGTTGTTGTCAGACAGAACAAGTTTCCTTCATGATATCAGTTACATGACACTTGTTTTTTTGTTTAACAAACCCACAGACAGCTTCCTACGCCTAATACATTCCGGCAAAAACAGCACAGCGAAACGATGATGGTTAAAAACCAGTTAATCAAATCCCTAACTTGATTTAAACATTGTTTACCTCAAAGGCACCAAGCTACAACTTATCTTAAGCTCCACTCCATGGCAAATTTACAATGTTGCTTATGTAGATAAGGTGACTTTTACAATTACACAATCGTAAAGTAACGTTTTGACACATACAATTACAACTACAAGAAAAAAAGAAGAAAAACCTACAGCAATACGAAATTAAAAGCTCTACATACCCTACATCAATACATTGAATAAATGCATTGCTTATTTAATGTTCCATCTGGAAATAAAAAAGGACTTTGACTCTGACACCAAACACAAACGGACAAGAGAAAACAGCAGGATGCCATAAATCATCCTTGCACTAATCTCTAGAGACAAGATGAAAGACTTGAGATCAATTCTGGTCAGACCATCTCTGACGGAGGCGATGGCGAAAGGCATGGGAAATGAACCGGTGACTGGTCGTGAGGACATGTCCCCTGGGAAGATCTGCCAGTTTTTCCTCTGTGTTCCATCTCCTATGTTCGTTTGTGATGATGACCACTGGTATGCAGTGTGGAGTGACCACAGTCCCCGTGAATTAGCTGTTCTGGTTCTGACAGCCAACATGTGCTGTCCGGAATGGAATTGATGTAATGACCACTGTTTTGACGTAATATCTCTCTCTTAGTTCTGGTTCTTCCCTGTGGGGATGCAGGGGGTCTGTCAGTATAAATAGCATCCCCATCGTCTGGAAATTGTGTGCTAGATATTCCCTCTTTTCTATCATTCTCATTGTTTCTAACTTGTTTCATTTTCTTCCTGTCTATTTTCTGCCTTCTTGGTCCATTCTCCTGCCTTTCTTTTCCCTCAGAAAGATTTTAAAAAAATGACAATTCTCTCATGTCGAAGTAGGATATGCTGGGCCTGACTTGTCAGGTGCTGAACGGCAGCGTAACGTGTTTTCGCTCATATGACAGACGACAGTAGTTGCTGTTTGAGCATTCGACGAAGAAGAATTCCACAGCAATCAAATCAAAATGGATTTCTGATTATTTTGTGCTTTCAGGTCTTTCTTTTTTTCGCACTTTTTGGTATTTTTACCGCCATTGTTTTTGATATACGTATTTTCTTTTCTCCAGCTTTCTATTTCAAGTTGATTTTTTGATTTGCTATGACAGTAGCAGTAGTATCGTTGTCGTTGACATTGTCACTTTTATTATTTATCTCTAACAGCTTATTTTGTTTGTTTTTACCCCTCAAACCTTTTAATAGAGAAAATAACATATTGAAAAAATCGAGTAAAATAATTTTGTTTTTAAACTCTGATGTTCGATTTTTGTTCTTCTATTACAATTTTTGATGTTTTGTGTTTTAAATACATTTTATGTGTCATCATATTATCTATAAAGTGTTGCTTATCTTGCCGTTATGCATTCATTCATGTACATCAGCTATGTGTAAGGAGGTAAAGGTAAAGGAGTCCCATAACCTATAAGGTCGTAGGGGAGCGAGGTGTCAGAGACCTCACTTCTCTAGAGGCCAGCATATTGAGGGCGGCGCCCATCTTCTATCCCTCGCTGCTTTACCTTCCCTGACCCTAAAGAGGCAGGTACCCATTACAGCTGGGTGATCAGGGGGGCCTGTATGAAGCCAAGGGCGCAAACGGTCACCCCCAACTGTAACCAACGCTCGACGCTGCTAACTTGGCGGGGAAAGCGAGTGCTCCGACACGAGTATCCCGTCCCCTTGCTATGTGTTGAGAATGCAAAAACCACATTCATTTTCTCGGTAAACATTTAAAGTAAACATTCTGACTAACGTAGAACACCCTAGATTAAAAAAATCTCCAGGGGAGAAATCCCACAACCAAACGCTGGAACCGAAAAGCAAATTAACGAGATGAAACCTGTAGTGTGGGGACAAATCCACTCGTTTCTGCGCTGAATTTATGCCACCAACTCTCTAAGTCTCCTCTTCCGCTTATCAATACCCAACCACCATCTCCCTCTCTCTCTCCTACTACCACGCTCCTTCAACCACTCTAGTTCTGTCGCTGACCCCTCCCCTCTATTCGATTCCCGTTCAAGGGGATATTTTCCTCTGGAGTTAACATCAGTGCAGACTCCACTCTCCCCAAAAGTCCTTTGGATGAGGCTGTAAACCGAGGTCCCGTATGTGAACGCACGCAGAATATCTTGCGCACACGTTAAATCCTGTTCCGCTTTTCGTAAGGGTAGGCCATTGTGTGCCGGTGGGAACAGATGACAGAATTTACAAAACCGCATACACAAGGGAATGGATATAAAAAAGCACATAAGTGCTTATTCCATTATCCTCGATATAAAAGAATGAAATAAAATAAAAAATAAAAATAAATGTTTCGATCCAACTTTATGGCAAAAACTGTAACATCTAGGTAATATAAGGCTTCTTGTTTGGAGTTTAAGCATAAGGAAATAAGATTCCCACAAGACCGTTAAAAACCGTTAATCGTTGTTGGTTGCATGTGTAGAACGGAAGCGCTGTGATTTGTTTTTGCAAGATATAGCGCTATATAAATTCCATGTCTTCTTCTTCTTCTTCTTCTTCTTCAATGTTCCTGAACAATCTCTTCTGTACAAGTTACGTTTTACTCAAGACCTGGCTTCTTTTTTGACTTCTTCCACGTTTATTCACTCTACGGACGGATGCTATAGCCGAGTGGTTAAGACCGCTAGACTTCAATCCCCTGGGTCCACGAAGTCGTGGGTTCGAATCTTGGCGGTGTCTGTTGAATAAAGGAGGGTGGGGTTACCATCTCCCAAGTCAACTTCAAATGCAGACCCACCAGTGCCTTAACTCCCTTCGTGTATATACACAGGCAGAAATCAAATACGCACGTTAAAGATCCGTAATTCATATCAGCGTTTCGGTGGGTTAAGAAACAACGAACATACCTAGCATACATCCCCGAAGTTGGCATTCGGCTACCTTCATGGTGGGCCAAAACCCCAGCCAAACAACAACAAACAAACAAACAACAAAACGTTGCATATGCAAACATCTCCCCATTGTTGAACCTCGGAGCTCTAACCAAGGAACGAAGGCTCCTTTCTGGACTCATCCCAGAGTCATGTGTTTACTGCACCCAACTATTTCCAGCATTTGTGAATATCAATGTTGTCTACGGTCCTTCCAGTGGAGGCCTTCTGTTGAAAAAAAATTGACACTAGTACGAAATGTGTAAAAACACAGACAAACCTGATTCTGTTTTAGTGCACAGAATGTATAGCAACCGATCATGTCATGCCTGTATTGAGCTTTGTGCCCATTTGGGACCTCTCGGTCAGTCTGTCTGCCTGTCAGGCTGTCCCTCTTTCTCTCTGTCTCTGTCTGCTTACCTGACAGTCTCTCTCTCTCTCTCTCTCTCTCTCTCTCTCTCTCTCTCTCTCTCTCTCTCTCTCTCTCTCCCCTGAAATACACACACACACACTCTCTGTCTCTCTGTCTCTGTCTCTCTCTCTCTCTCACCCTTTATCGTCCTGCTTATAGTCATAGTATATCCTGATGAAGGATTCATATTTTTATATTTTCAATACTTTATTGGACTTGCCTCTGTACTTAAGTTTTAATGAGTGCCCTATTTCAATATCTTAAAATTATGTGTAACAAGTATGTGTACCATTTGACAATGTATAGATGTTTATCTTTATGACTTATTAAGTTTGGTTGTGTTATTTTTCTTGGCTTTGTTGTTGCTCTTGTTCTTGTTGTTGTTGTTTGTCTGTTTTTCTCTTTTTTATCATCTTTTGTTGGTTTGGATTTTCCTTCTCTTTTGTTTGTTTGTTTGTTTTGGTTAGGGTTTTTTGGGGGGTGGGGGTAGGGGTGGGGTATTCTTAGGATTTCTTTTAATTGCTTGCTTGGGGGGGGGGGGGGGGAGGGTTGTTGGGGGGAGCTGTTTTGAAAAGGGTTATTTCCCTTGTTTTTATTGTGAGACTGTATAAGTATTGGGTTATTATTATTAAGATGTATCCCTAACGGGCGGGGACTGGATGTAAAAAAGCACATGTGTGCTTATTCATTATCCTCGAAATAAAAGAATTTGTCATTGTCATTGTCATTGTCATTGTCCCCCCCCCCCCCCTCTCTCTCTCTCTCTCTCTCTCTCTCTCTCTCTCTCTCTCCCTCCCTCTTTCTCTATCTCTCTCTCTCTCTCTCAAATATGTTTACATGTTTTGCATCCTTATAACTGTGCAATGTAAAAAAAAACTGAATAAAAAAGTTAAAAAAAGAAATATTTCCAGCAGTGCATTCTGGGCGAGTTGAGTCAGGTGAGTCTCATCCTTCTCCATAGATTGCATGCTGGGTATGTCTGTGTCATAATGTCACTGGCATGTAACTGGCCTACATGTCTACTACAGATGCTGGATGGATTTTTAACCTGTCGGCGAAAGATGACGCATATGTTCAAACACACACGCATGCACGCACACATGCACACGCATGCACACACACACACGCACACACACACACGCACACACATACACACATGCACACATACACACACAAACACACACACATACACACACACACACACACACACACACACACACACACACACACACACACACACACACACACATACACACACACACAAAGAGTGCCATGGTTTTATAATCTCATTTTAAGAACTTACAGGAGAATGAAACTGAAATCAGTGTTATTCCAGAAGTCGGAATGCGGCTACCTTGATGATGGACAAAAAACGGCCATATACACAGACATCTCACCATTTGTGAACCCCATAGCTCTAGCCCAGGAACGAAAAAAAAAACCCCAACAAAAAATAAATGTGTCTACACATGAGGGACCCCCCACCCCCCACCTCAAACCAAACAAAAACCAAAAAACACATCAGTGTGGATTTGAACATGCAACCCTCAGTTACTGTCTGAACATAGTTTGATGCCATAAACACTCGGCCACATTCCTTCACTGTCATCCTTCGGTTGAGACTATAAACGGAGGTCCTGTGTGCGAACGCACGCAGAGCATCTTGCGCACACGTCAAATCAGTAGAAAGAGTAGGCCAATATGTGCCGGTGGGAACAGATGACAGAATTTACAAAACCGTATACGCACGGGGACTAGATGTAAAAAAACACACATGCGTGCTTATTCCATTAACCTCGACATCAAAGAATAAAATAAAAAATAATAAAAAATACATTATTGACTTTTACTGATCTCCAATCTGTCCTTTCCACTCCTGCCTTCTGTGCATGCAGAGATAGATGCCTTTTGGATGGCATGCGCGCGTGAAGATATGAATGTCTTGGAGAGTGCTGGGAGAAATTTGTAACGGTATATACACATCACGTAGCTGCTTTGAATCAGTTTTAATAATTATACTCTACCCTCAGCTCGACCAGGGAGTCCAAACAAAGAAATATTTCAGCTTTATTTATTTATTCATTTATTTTTTTAATAAAATTATTTATTTATTTATTCATTTATTTATGAAAACATTTATTTATCTATCTATTTATTTATCTCATTATTATTATTTTCTTCATTCTTTTATATCGAGAATTGTAGTCTAAGCTCTCATGTGCTTTTTTTAATATCTAGTCCCCGTGTGTATTTAGTTTTGTAAAGTTTTGTTATCGTTCCCACGGCACACAATCTACTCTTTTGAAAAGTGGAACAGGTTTTTAAACCTGTGCTCAAGATGTTCTGCGTGCGTTCGCACATGGAACGTCCATTTATAGTTTGATCCGAAGGACCTTTTGGGTGGGTAAGTGGGTTGAGGGGGGGGGGGGGGGAGGGGGGCGAGTGGAGTCGGCATTGATGTTAACTCTAGGCGAATAAAATCCTCTTGAACGGGATTCGCACCCGGGTGAGCAAATTGCAAATTGTGCGCATGCACGCGCGCGTGTGGTGTGTATGACCTGACACTTTTAACTTGTCTTCATGTTCATGTTAGGCTCTCCATAATAAAGGCCAGCAATAAGACCAAAGCAAGTGATGGCTTCATTTCACCCTGTCATGCCCACACACACTTCAGCTGATCAGCGGAATCCGTGGAGTCCTGATGGTGCCATCCCACGAACAGTTCCCCGTGGGGTGCCGGAAGCTGTTAGTGTAAACAGCATTCCCACCTTCTGGAAGCTCTGTGCTAGGAATTCCCTCTTTTCTGTCCTCTCTGTTTCTGCCTTGTTCCTTTCTTCCTGTCACATTAGTCTTGTCTATGTTTTGCCTTCTTGGACCATATTTCCTGCCTTTTTTCAAGAAAGACTTAAAAGATAACAATTCTCTCTCATGCTAAAGTTGGGTAGGCTGGGCCTGACTAGTCAGGCGCTTAACGGCAGCACAACGCATTTTCGCTCATATGACAGACAGCCGTTGTTGCTGTCTGAGAGTTCGACGAAGAAGATGAAGACTGAACTGCCTAACCTTGGGGATAACCAAACTTGTAATCACAGCATTTGTTTCATCACCTTGACTGCCTAGGGTTCGTATCATTGTTAATTCCTATCTGCTTGTCTTCTCTTCTAAAGGCGCTACCTGCTGTCGCATCAGAGACAGACATTTTTTTAGAAAGAAATCTCATTACAACTCTGATATTGCCTGTGGTTAGGTGGGCTGTAAAATGACATCGCTTAAAAAGCAAATTAAAATATTGCTTTTTTAAAAGCTGTCTCTGAAGCGTTCGCATTTCCTGATTCACTGTCTGCTTTAAATGCCGTTGTTGGCAGGACTTGTTCATTATCCCATGCTGGCTGAATTCCACGTGGCAAAACTGTAAGAAAGGAACGTTCCACCATTGTTCTGCTCAAGATTCTTGACCGCAAAAGTGTCAATGATAAAAAAAAAGAAGAAAACGTTGCAGGATTGTTGTTGAATTGTTTTTAAAGGTCACATTGTGTTTCATGTTTTGAGCTAGTTACCTGCAAAACGTAGCACTTTCATGTATGGCTAATGGGATCAACTGGGCCTTCACTGTACTGATCTGCATGACTGTCATAACGTGCTAAAAAGCTCGGCTGATGTCATATTTCATCTTGGCAAAGTGTGATAGCTCTAAATAGACAAGATAAAAAAAACCCGGTTCTAATGACAGTAAACATATTATTATCCTCCTCTCGAATAGATTTTTTATACTTTGTTTATATTTATACTTTTTGTTTGGTTGAAACTCATTTTTCTTAGTGTAATTTTAGTCCTGCTGCGTCTTTGTAACTGGTTGTGGTATAAAAAAATAAATGGGAATAAACTTTTCCAAAAAAAGACAAACCAGAGGTAGGAGGCCCAAGAAAGAAAACAACAGCCTCGGTAGTCTACCGTCTGAAGCATACAAATGACGGGCAGACATTGCAATACATAAGCTCTGTCAACTCGTAATTCAAGTTTTGAAATCAGGTTACACAAGATTGAAAAGTCTGTAATGGAGTTACTGCAAAAAGCTCGAATTCTCTTAATTAGTTAGTGATATGTATTAAGTCTGGAAGTTTCCACCTTCTTGTCAGCTTTTTCTTAAATCCTGTTATGTTATTATTGCTCACATTGAATTCACTTTCCAAAATAATCCACGAGATTTAATTGAATATTGATCAAATTTGAAGAGTGTAGTTTTCTTCACAAGGAGCTGTGAGTCTTCATTTACTTAGGTTTCAGATTTAACCCAGATTTGCCCAACACTCTGGAACAGAACTACAGCAGGAATAAACAAGCAGGAAGCTGTGCACAGACAAACAACAAGCTGTGCTCAGACAAACAACAAGCTGTGCACAGACAAACAACAAGCTGTGCACAGACAAACAACAAGCTGTGCACAGACAAACAACAAGCTGTGCACAAACAGGAAGCTGTGCACAGACAAACAACAAGCTGTGCACAGACAAACAGGAAGCTGTGCACAGACAAACAAGGAGCTGTGTACAAACAAGAAGCTGTGCACAGACAAACAACAAGCTGTGCACAGACAAGCAACAAGCTGTGTACAGACAAACAACAAGCTACATACAGACAGACAAGCAAGACGCTGTGCACAAACAGGAAGCTGTGCACAGGCAAACAATGTGCATATACAAACAAGAGGTTGTGTATACACGAACAAGAAGCCGTGCAGAGACAAACAAGAAGCAGATGTGCACAAACAAGCCATTGTCTATGTACCCCAGCGAGAGAGAGAGAGAGAGAGAGAGAGAGAGAGTGCTGCACATGCTGTTGAAGTCCGTGGATGGGGCTTTAAACCAAGGTCCCCTGTGCAAACGTACACAGATCATCTTGTGCACACCTTAAAATCTGTTCCACCTTTTTGCAGAGTACTCATTGTGTGCCAGTGAGAGTGAATGATAACAAATTTGACACAAACTATATGCACACGGAGACTAGATGTAAAAAACCGCCCTTGAGGATTTTTCCCATTATCTTGGAAGTAAAAGAGTAATAAAGAATGTAATGAAAAGAGGTCAGTCATCATCACAACGTTTGCATTCATCTCACGGGGCAAATAAAGTGCTGTAGTATTATGTGTGGCAGGAAGAGCAAGCAAGCCAACGTTGTAATATTTTTGTGTCATTTTGTAGTGACAAATGAAGGTTCAATTTTGTTGTTTTTTTAAGCCTGTCTTTCAAGTGACGTCTTGATGTGCTCTGCTGGGCAGATTGAACAATTGGGGCAGTGAAGATTGGGTCATTCACACCTCAGATGAAGTGTGTGGAGGCAATCAGCTTGACTACATTAAAATGTGTGTGGGGGTTTTAGGAAAACATTTTCGCCCTCAAAACAGTCACGATCCATGTTTAATCATTGACATTCTGAATTTGGAGATTTTTGCTGGTGAACCAAGATTCAAATAAAGGAAACATAGAACTAAAGTTTCTTTGTCACTTCAAGTCATGGGCGACTTTGGATATATTTGATATTGGTCTGTCTCTGTCTCTGTCTGTTTTTAAAAAAAATTTTTTTTATTCTTTTATATCGAGGATTTTATTTTATTTTATTATTTATTCTTTTATATTGAGGATAATGGAATAAGCACTCATGTGCTTTTTTACATCCAGTCCCCATGTGTATGTGGTTTTGTAAATTTTGTCATCTGTTCCCACCGGCACACAATGGCTTACTCTTTCGAAAAGCGGAACAGGATTTAACCCGTGCGCAAGATGTTCTGTATGCGTTCGCATACGGTGCCTCGGTTTATAGTCTCATCCGAAGGACTTTTATTTTCTTATTTCTTTCTTTTATATCGAGGATAATGGAGTAAGCACCTAAGTGCTTTTTTACATCTAGTCCCCGTGTGTATGCGGTGTTTGTAAATTATGTCATCTCTTCCCACCGCACACAATGGCCTACTCTTACGAAAAGCGGAACAGGATTAAACGTGTGCGCAAGATGTTCTGCGTGTTTATCTGTCTGTCTGTATGTCTGTATCATGTCAATATATCTCAATATTGATATTTTATTGACGTTTAAATTGAAAAATTCGCTTTTGTACATGTGAACATCTGGCTAATCAAGATAAACCCCCCAAAAATAAACTTAATTGTTATGTTTTATTTGTTAAGACAGATGCAAAAACAGGTGTATAGAAAACAGAGAGCTAAAACCACAGGCACAACTTTCTCAAAGCTGGAAAGTCTGGACCTCATCAAACAGGCTGTCATTCTCTGTGTGTGTGTGTGTGTGTGTGTGTGTGTGTGTGTGTGTGTGTGTGTGTGTGTGTGAGGAGAGAGAGAGAGAGAGAGAGAGAGAGAGAGAGAGAGAGAGAGAGAGAGAGAGAGAGAGAGAGAGAGAGAGAGAGAGAGAGAGAGAGAGAGAGAATCAATATTAGTTTACAAGAACTATCTTCTGCATAAGAATATTTGAAACTTTCAAAGTCTATCAAATTAAAAACAGATACTCTTTATGGTTATTTATTTATTCATTCATTCATTTATTTTTTCCTTTATATAGAGGATAATGGAATCAACACTCATGCGATTTTTTTTTACATCCATTCCCTGTGTGTATACGGTTTTGTAAATTCTGTCATCTCTTCCCACCAGCACACAATGGCCCACTCTTTCGCAAAGCGGAACAGGATTTAACGTGTGCGCAAGATGTTCTACAAACGGGGCCTCGGTTTATAGTCTCATCCTAATGACTTTTGGGGGGGAGAGTGGAGTCTGCACTGATGTTAACTCCAGGGAGAAAATATCCCCTTGAACGGGATTCGCACCCGGGTCGTCAGATTGCGAGGGCAATGTTCTAACCACTAGGCTATCCTGTCTCCCCCTATGTTAGAGCAGTCAGCTCGTGATCTGACGGTGTGGGTTCAGCCACGACCCAGGCACCAGACGCCCTTTCTAGGGGAGGTTTTTCCCTTAGGGTTTTCTCATCAGTACCCACTCCACTTCTCCTTAAATCCTTCGGATGAGACTATAAACCGAGATCCTGTGTACGAACACATGGAGAATATTTTGCATTCATGGTAGAACTCGTTCCACCATTTGGAAGAGTAGTCCATTGCGTGTCAAGTAGGAACGGATGAGAAAAAACATGAACCAGAAAAAACTCGAATGCATTCTGGTGTCGTGTTTAAACATCATCCCCAGAAGAAGCAATGTGCCTACCTAAATAGTGGGCAAATGGTCGCGTACACAACATCTCACCATTGGTAAACTTTGGAGCTCTAGCCCAGGATCCCCCCAAAACACACACACACACAAAACAACAACAAACAAACCCACCGCCACAACACCCCCAAAAAACCCCAAAACAACAACAACAAACAAACAAACAAACACGCCCCCCCCCCCCCCCCCACATACACACAATCAAAAAGACAAAAAAAACCCAAACCAATGAACCTCCCCCCCACCAAACATAAAAGAAACAAAAAGAAAAAGAAGTTCTGTGAGAAACGAGAGCGTGGACAAGGAGGACACACACACACTTCTGTGGTTCAAGGTTCAAAGACACTGTGTGGACATAGTGTACACGTGTAGAAAGCATGCTACAACAGAAAGCAAGAAAGTGACCTGCTTTAATGCGGCCATGGGTCAGTGTGGTCAGAGTATGTGTCCAGTCCACAGCCAGTGTTAATGATGTTATGTTTTAAAGGCGTCATAATGTTATAATATGTGATATCACATCTTAACCTGTGAGGTGTCAGGGGCCTGTCGGTATAAATAGCATTGCAAGCTGCTGGAAATTCTGTGCTTAGGAATTCCCACTAGTCATCTCTCTCTTTGATTCTGCGTGTTTCTTTCTTCCTGTGATCTACCTTTGGTCCATTTTCGCCTCTAGGTCAATTCTTCTGCCTTTTACAAGCGCCAGAAAGATTAAAAAATAACAAGTCTTCAAGAAGCCTAAGTGTAGAAGATAGCATGAACTGAAATTGTGCAGGAGTTCAACGGCATGCGACAAGCATTTCGCTTAATGCGACAACTTGCTGTCTGCCCGAGGCAATTCGACGCTGAAGAGAAAAGAAGAATCGTCGAAGAAGAAGTAAAATGCTTTGACAGATGAAAAGAAGCGAAAGAAGAAGCAGAAGAATTGCGAAGAAGAAGAAGAAGAATTGCGAAGAAGAAGAAGAAGAAGAAGAAGATTGCGAAGAAGAAGAGAAGAATTGCGAAGAAGAAGAAAGAAGAATGGAAGAAAGAAGAAGATGCGAAGAGAAGAAAGAGAAGAGAAGAATTGCGAAGAAGAAGAATGCGAAGAAGCGAAGAAGAAGAAGAAGAATTGCGAAGAGAGAAGAATTGCGAAGAAAGAAGAAGAAGAATTGCGAAGAAGAAGAAGAATTCGAAGAGAAGAAGAAGAAGAAGAATGGAAGAAGAAGAGAAGAGAGGGAATTGCGAAGAAGAAGAATGCGAAGAAGAAGAAGAAGAATTGCGAAGAAGAAGAAGAATTGCGAAGAAGAAGAAGAAGAAGAAGAAGAAGAATGCGAAGAAGAAGAAGAAGAAGAAGAAGAAGAAGAAGAAGAAGAATTGCGAAGAAGAAGAAGAAGAAGAAGAAGAAGAAGAAGAAGAAGAAGAAGAGAAGAAGAAGAAGAAGAAGAAGAGAGGAAGAAGAATGCGAAGAAGAAGAAGAAGAAGAAGAACAACAACAACAACAAAAACAACAAGAATAATATCAATGTCAGGAAGAAAATCCCATCAACAGTAGACCCAAGCGGTGACTCGAACTTAAGTTTTCATTCCACGAACACAACGTTTTAACCACTAAGCCATCGACTTTATTTGTAAGCAACAGAACGGATATCTCATTCCTGGTTTTGATGATTTCGAAAAAGAAAAAAAGAGAGACTACAGCACAGCGGGGTTAATCACATAGACATATCATCTACACCTTGTTCTTGTTTTGGTTTAATTACATCTCAGAACATTCGGAGTGACAGTTTTCCCTAGCAAAAGCTAAAAGATTTTTTATCCAACCCTGACGTGGAAGTATGTTTTATCCAGTTTTGTCTGTGGGAAACAACAAATGTTGCGAAACATGCTCTGTGTGTGCGTGCATGCGTGTGTGCGTGCGTGTGTGTGTGTGTGTGTGTGTGTGTGTGTGTGTTGTATTGTGTGTGTTGTATTGTGTACAAACCACGGACGTATCTTAACATGAAATAATAAGAATGTAATTACTCATGAGGAAGTAGCAGACAAGATAATTATAGGCGTAGACAATGGGTAAATAACAGTATGTGGCCAATCGATTACAAAAGGTACGCTCCTGAAATAAATGTCAAACATTTTCATTTCTTTAGAAAAAGAAGGATTCTTGCGCGTTCTCTCTCTCTCTCTCTCTCTCTCTCTCTCTCTCTCTCTCTCTCTCTCCTCTCTCTCTCTCTCTCTCTCTCTCTCTCTCTCCCTCTCTCCTCTCTCTCTCTCTCTCCTCTCTCTCTCTCTCTCTCTCTCCAGTGACCTTAGGGACGAGATAGCTCAGTGGTCAGAGCACTCGCTTTCCCCAAGCCAGAATTAAGCAGTACCGAGCGTGGTTACCTCGTGGATGGGTAACCGTTTGAGCGCCTTGGCTTCAGTACAGTCCCCCAGCTCACCCAGCTGTAAATCCGTACCTGCCCTCTTTAGGGTCAGGGAAGGTAGAGCAGCGAGGGAGAGGGTATGGAGGCCGTCATCAATATACTGGCCCCTAGAGAAGTTGAGGTCTCTGATGCCTCGCGCTCCCTTACGACCACATAGGTTATGGGACACCTTTACCTTTAGAGACCTTTGCAGTCATTTGAATGAGAAACACTATTGGACAGAGAGGTCGAACAGCATAGAGTTGGACACTGTTCAAAGATTAAAGACTAAAGGAACGAACACGATGAAGTCAATACAAATGGACATTCATTCTGCACCGGTCTCCCTTTCTCTCCTGTGTAGATAGACATCACACATCACCCATACATCACTTTCGTGGGTGGTGGCGCTACTCTTGTGGCGACGCGACGTGACGCGCTCTCCCCGGGAAGAATATCCCGATAAATCTGCCATGACGTGAAGTGGTGTATAATACAATACAATACAATACAATGCAATGCAATATAATGCATACAATACTATGCAATACAGTACGGTGCAATACAATACAACACAATGCCATGCAATGAAATGTAATGCAAAGTTATGCACTAAAATATAGTACAGTACAATACAATATGATACAAAACAAAACAATACAATATAAAACAATACAATACATTGCAATACAATACAACACAACACGGTACAATACCATAGAATGCAATACAATGCAAAGCAGCGCAATACAATGCAATGCAATGCACTGCACTACGCTACACTACACTGCACTACACTGCACTACACTACACTACACTACACTAGACTACACTACACTACACTTCACTACACTGCACTACACTGCACTACACTACTCTACACTACACTACACTGCACTACACTACGCTACACTACACTACACTACACTACACTGCACTGCACTGCACTACACTACACTACACTACACTACACTACACTACACTACGCTACACTACACTACACTCCGCTACACTACACTGCACTACACTACACTACACTACACTACACTGCACTACACTGCACTCACTACACTACACTACACTACGCTACACTACACTGCACTACACTACACTACACTGCACTACACTGCACTACACTGCACTACACTGCACTACACTACACTGCACTACACTACACTACACTGCACTACACTACAATACACTACACTACACTGCACTACACTACACTACACTACACTACATTGCACTACACTACACTACACTACACTACACTACACTACACTACACTGCACTACACTACACTACACTGCACTACACTGCACTACACTACACTACACTACACTACACTACACTACACTACACTACACTAACTACACTACACTACACTACACTGCACTACACTACACTGCACTACACTACACTACACTAACTACACTACACTAACTACACTACACTACACTACACTACCCATTGCTTCTCTGTGAACATCTGGCCTAATGCCCTGAGCCATGGATGTGCAGGGAAGCCGCTGAACAGTTGTCTTCCCTTTTGTTGTTGTTGTTGTTGAAACAGTAACAACAACAATGAATGTCATGTTGATTATGGTTGAAACAACAGCACCAGTCAATTCCATGTTGTTTGTTGTGGAAACAATAATAACACCAGTCAATGCCATGTTGATTGTGGTGGAAACAATAATAACACCAGTCAATGCCATGTTGATTGTGGTTGAAACAATAACAACACCAGTCAATGCCATGTTGATTGTGGTTGAAACAATAATAACACCAGTCAATGCCATGTTGTTTGTTGTGGAAACAACAACACCACCAGTCAATGCCATGTTGATTGTGGTTGAAACAATAACAACACCAGTCAATGCCATGTTGATTGTGGTTGAAACAACAACACCAGTCAATGCCATGTTGATTGTGGTTGAAACAATAATAACACCAGTCAATGCCATGTTGATTGTGGTTGAAACAATAATAACACCAGTCAATGCCATGTTGATTGTGGTTGAAACAACAACACCAGTCAATGCCATGTTGATTGTGGTTGAAACAATAATAACACCAGTCAATGCCATGTTGATTGTGGTTGAAACAGTAACACCAGTCAATGCCATGTTGATTGTGGCTGAAAGAACAATACCAGTCAATGCCATGTTGATTGTGCTTGAAACAACAACACCAGTCAATGCCATGTTGATTGTTGTGGAAACAATAATAACACCAGTCAATGCCATGTTGATTGTGGTTGAAACAACAACACCAGTCAATGCCATGTTGATTGTTGTGAAAACACTAACACCAGTCAATGCCATGTTGATTGTTGTGAAAACACTAACACCAGTCAATGCCATGTTGATTGTTGTGAAAACACTAACATCAGTCAATGCCATGTTGATTGTGGTTGAAACAACAACACCAGTCAATGCCATGTTGATTGTGGTTGAAACAATAATAACACCAGTCAATGCCATGTTGATTGTGGTTGAAACAATAACAACACCAGTCAATGCCATGTTGATTGTGGTTGAAATAACAACACCAGTCAATGCCATGTTGATTGTGGTTGAAACAATAATAACACCAGTCAATGCCATGTTGATTGTGGTTGAAACAATAACAACACTAGTCAATGCCATGTTGATTGTGGTTGAAACAATAATAACACTAGTCAATGCCATGTTGATTGTGGTTGAAACAATAATAACAACAGTCAATGCCATGTTGATTGTTGTGGAAACAACAACACCAGTCAATGCCATGTTGATTGTTGTGGAAAGAATAACACCAGTGAATGCCATGTTGATTGTGATTGAAACAATAACAACACCAGTCAATGCCATGTTGATTGTGGTTGAAACAACAACAACACCAGTCAATGCCATGTTGATTGTGGTTGAAACAATAATAACACCAGTCAATGCCATGTTGATTGTGGTTGAAACAATAATAACACTAGTCAATGCCATGTTGATTGTGATTGAAACAATAACAACACCAGTCAATGCCATGTTGATTGTGGTTGAAACAACAACAACACCAGTCAATGCCATGTTGATTGTGGTTGAAACAACAACAACACCAGTCAATGCCATGTTGATTGTGGTTGAAACAATAATAACACCAGTCAATGCCATGTTGATTGTGGTTGAAACAATAATAACACCAGTCAATGCCATGTTGATTGTGGTTGAAACAATAATAACACTAGTCAATGCCATGTTGATTGTGGTTGAAACAATAATAACACCAGTCAATGCCATGTTGATTGTGGTTGAAACACCACCACCAGTCAATGCCATGTTGATTGTGGTTGAAACAACAACACCAGTCAATGCCATGTTGATTGTGGTTGAAACAATAATAACGCCAGTCAATGCCATGTTGATTGTGGTTGAAACAACAACACCAGTCAATGCCATGTTGATTGTGGTTGAAACAATAATAACACCAGTCAATGCCATGTTGATTGTGGTTGAAACAACAACACCAGTCAATGCCATGTTGATTGTGGTTGAAACAATAATAACACCAGTCAATGCCATGTTGATTGTGGTTGAAACAATAATAACACCAGACAATGCCATGTTGATTGTGGTTGAAACAACAACACCAGTCAATGCCATGTTGATTGTGGTTGAAACAATAATAACACCAGTCAATGCCATGTTGATTGTGGTTGAAACAATAATAACACCAGTCAATGCCATGTTGATTGTGGTTGAAACACCACCACCAGTCAATGCCATGTTGATTGTGGTTGAAACAACAACACCAGTCAATGCCATGTTGATTGTGGTTGAAACAATAATAACACCAGTCAATGCCATGTTGATTGTGGTTGAAACAATAATAACACCAGTCAATGCCATGTTGATTGTGGTTGAAACAATAATAACACCAGTCAATGCCATGTTGATTGTGGTTGAAACAATAATAACACCAGTCAATGCCATGTTGATTGTGGTTGAAACAATAATAACACCAGTCAATGCCATGTTGATTGTGGTTGAAACAATAATAACACCAGTCAATGCCATGTTGATTGTGGTTGAAACAATAATAACACCAGTCAATGCCATGTTGATTGTGGTTGAAACAATAATAACACCAGTCAATGCCATGTTGATTGTGGTTGAAACAACAATAACACCAGTCAATGCCATGTTGATTGTGGTGGAAACAATAACAACACCAGTCAATGCCATGTTGATTGTTGTGGAAACAATAATAACACCAGTCAATGCCATGTTGATTGTGGTTGAAACAATAATAACACCAGTCAATGCCATGTTGATTGTGGTTGAAACAATAATAACACCAGTCAATGCCATGTTGATTGTGGTTGAAACAATAATAACACCAGTCAATGCCATGTTGATTGTGGTTGAAACAATAATAACACCAGTCAATGCCATGTTGATTGTGGTTGAAACAATAATAACACCAGTCAATGCCATGTTGATTGTGGTTGAAACAATAATAACACCAGTCAATGCCATGTTGATTGTGGTTGAAACAATAATAACACCAGTCAATGCCATGTTGATTGTGGTTGAAACAATAATAACACCAGTCAATGCCATGTTGATTGTGGTTGAAACAATAATAACACCAGTCAATGCCATGTTGATTGTGGTTACAGCGAATGGCCATAGGTCCATGAAGTCGTGGGTTCTAATTTCGGCCACGTCTGGTGACTTAATGGAAGGAATTTTTCACGATCTCCCATGTCAACTTGACGTGCAGACCTGCAAGTGCCTTAATTCCCTTCGTGTTTATACACACACGAAAAAGATCAAATATACACGTTAAGTATCCCTTAATTCATGTCAGCATTCGGTGCGTTTCAGAAACACGAACACACCCAGCATACATCCCCAACATCGGAATGCGACAACTTTCATGATGGCTGAAAAAGGACGCATACGCAAAATCTCACTATTGATGACCCTTAGAGATTTAGCCAAGGAACGTCAAACCCCCCCCAAACCATTCTTATTAGCTGAAATTAATACTTCGCCTTCATGCAATAAAGTTTGATCAATGTCACCACGAAACCCATTGAAGCCAGCATCGTGAGCTTTCTTCTCTATCCCACTCAACAAGATGAAGGCCTGCAACCCCTTAATAACAAACAAACAAACCAATCTTCCAGCCACTACTTTCCATTCAAACTCCCTTGACGCCAACTGAAGATTGCAGGAGAATCGGTTTTCAGTTTCATGGCCCCAAAACTTTTGGAAATCACTGCCGCTCGTTCAATGCAGCCTTCCAAAATCTTCTCTACAATTAAAGTCAGTTTCAAGACAATTATTTTGGCGGTCTTCCCCTTGATTTTCTCTGGAAGATTCCCTGTTGAGTGGAGTGTGTGTGTGTGTGTGTGTGTGTGTGTGTGGTGTGTGCGTCTGTGTAAGTGTGTGTGTGTAAGTGTGTGTTCGTAAGTGAGGTTGTGCGTATTTGTAAGTGTGTAAGTGTGTGTGTGTGTGTGTGTGTGTGTGTGCGTGTGCGTGTGTGTAAGTGTGTAAGTGTAGTGTGTGTGTGTGTGTTGCCGGTTGCAACTTACTAACATATTATCTCTCTATTTCTTTGGAAAGAAAGACACCTGAAACGCAAGTTCTGGAATTTAGAATTACACAAAATCGACTTGGTTTTATAGTTGATTGTTCTAAACTAGTTGTATTCAATTCATTAGCATTCAACCTTTCCGAAGTTGTGAGCTTAGCCAGAAAATCCATTGTCTCATTCCAGTACAGGGGGTAGGATAGCCTAGTGGTTAGAGTCTTGCGCTGGTGATCTGACGGCCTGGGTTCAAGCCACTGCAGATTTACCCGCTTCAAAAAAGCTAGGTTCAGTGCCCCTACCACTCCTGCAAAAGTCGAGAAAGAAGTCAGATCATGTCAAGTCAAGTCATACAAGACAACTTGTACAGAAGAGACAATTCCAGAACGTTCAGACACTATCTTGAGGGATCTTGTTTCCTTCAACAAATCATTCGGATGAAACTATAAACTGAGGTCCCGTGTGAAAACGCACGGAGGACCTCTTCCGCACACGTCAAAAACCCGTTCCATCTTTCGGAAGAGTAAACCATTGTGTGTTTGTAGGAACTGATGACAGAAAAAAACCCTAGTATACACACAGGTGTCGTGTTTAGACACCAAATCCGAAGTTGGAATGCGGCTACCTAACTACCTAAACTACCTAACAAACGATCGCATACGACATGAATCTCACCATTGGTGAACCTGTGAGCTCTAGCCGAGGAACGAAAATAAAATGTCCTTCAGCTTGAAATTCCGAAAAAGAAACCTTGCCTACAACCTAACAGCTTCGGTCCATACATACTGTGTAGGAACAGGGGAGGTAATGAGATATACAATGGAAGCAAAGCGGAGAGAATGAATGAATGAACATTTTTATTGAGGGAAAAGAATAAGCAGAATGATGGCTTTTTTTTCATCCAGCCCTCAGTCCAAAAGGTAAATCAATCAACCAAACATTCAATTAAACAAACAATAATGGAATGTCTAAAGAATTAGGTAAAATGTAAACATGCATAAACACACAGAACAGAGATAGTTGTATACACAGGACAGATATGAGAGAAAGAGAGAGAGAGAGAGAGGAGGAGAGGGGATGAATAAATGAATACATGAATAAATGAATGATGAATGATCTTTTATTTCACAGAGAGAAGAGGGGGGGGTGTGCAGTATTTATCATTATTAGTTTATGTAGAGGACAAGATGAAAGGGAAGAAGAAGAAGAGAAAAAAAGAACAGGAAAGAGAACAAGAGGAAGAAGCAGAGAGAGAGAGAGAGAGAGAGAGAGAAGGAGAGAGAGAGAGAGAGAGAGAGAGAGAAGCAAGATTTAGTCACGAGTCACACTGAAGAAGGAAACAGATAACATGACTACCAAACAAAGTATCGGGGCCGTTAATTGAATAGTACAGTGAGGAAAATGGAAATGGATTTGTCCCCGACACCTACCAGGTTTCATCTGGTTAACTTCTGCTTCTTCTTCCAGTCTGCAGTCAGTCTGATGGTGGATGTGGTGGATGTGGTGGTGGTGGTGGTCTCTCTCTCTCTCTCTCTCTCTCTCTCTCTCTCTCTCTCTCTCTCTCTCTCTCCCTTAGCGATCTCTGGTGTGCTGTTCAGTGGTGCGCTAGGTTTCAGTTCCGAGGCTTCATTCTCCTTCGTGACTTAGCAAGGGAATGATTGGATTTTGTTGTGTTGGGTTTTTTGTTTTCCTCTCTGCCGCGCATAAAGGAATAGTAGCCTGAGAAACAGCTAATAGATAACACATGGTGATGGGGATTATTTGTTATATTGTTGTCTCATGGTAATGGGTGAATGTTGTTATTATTGTATCTCTATTATAATTATCATTATCATTGTCTTATTTGACTTATTTTGCTTGCTTGATAGTTATTGTGTGAATATCTTTTATTTTAAAAGCGCTACTTGAAGAGTATGAGCGCATATGAGCACACGTTTGCATGGGTGGAGGAGGAGAGGAGGGATGTCATTGCAAGCAATATTGTTAGTAATGACGCAACGAATGCCTAGTATTTTCTAACGTTTTGTTCCTGTACCTTTTTATTTTCTAAAGTATGAACGTGAAAGGATGGATGATATAGTAAGTGAAGTAATTTGTTTGTCCTGACGTTTTACGATTTTGTTTTTTTTAAATTCTTAAAACATTCTTTATTTAAGTGTGTGTGTGTGTGTGTGTGTGTGTGTGTGTGTGTGTGTGTGTGTGTGTACGCGTGCGCACACGCGCGCAGGTGTGTATGAGTATGTGTGTGCGTGTGTATGTATATGTGTGTAATTTGTATTTTCCAATGTATTATCTTATCGATTTTCCTCTTTTTACTGGTTCTATTTATTGGTAAAGGTTGCAATAATGTGGTATTTCAGTATAATCATTAAGAAATTTGTTCTTAGATTGATGGCTTGATGAAAAAAAGCAAATGCATTGCTTATTCAATGTACCATCTTGAAATAAAAATTTGACTTGACTTGACTACTTGACTATGCTATGTTATACGATGTTATACTGTGCTATGTTATGTTATGTTATGCTATGCTATACTGTACTGTGGTGTGTTGTGCTATGCTATGCTATGCTGTACTATGCTATGCTATACTATGCTATTTTATGCTATACTATACTGTATTCTATGTTATGCTATGCTATGCTTCACTATGCTATGCTATGCTAAGTTGCGCTATGCTATACTAAGCTATGCTATACTATGCTTTGCTATAGTATATTATGCTATGCTATACTTTGCTAAACTACGTTATACCACACTACTCTACACTGTTATGCTATGCTATATTATGCTATGCTATGCTACACTATACTATACTATGCTATACTATACTATACTATACTATACTATACTATACTATACTATACTATACTATACTATGATACGCTATACTGTGCTATACTATGCTATGCTATACTACGTTAAACTACGCTATAGCTAACTACACTACACTGTTATGCTGTGCTATACTATGCCATGCTACACTATACTATACTATGATACGCCATACTATGCTATGCTGTACTATACTGCACTATGCTACGCTATGCTATGCCATGCTATGTCATGTCATGCTCTGCTATGGTATGCTACACTATGCTGTGCTGTGCTGTGTTATTCTATGCAATGCTATGCTATGCTATGCCACACTATGCTATGCTATTCTATGCAATACTATCCTATGCAACACTACACTATGCTATGCTATTCTATGCCATGCTATGCTATGTTATGTGTTTTTTTCGTATCTCGGCAAGAGCTCTGGAATTAAATCAGAAACCTCAAGCTTTCAAGACATCTGTGTTAACCTGAAAAGCTATCCAGACCTTTTCTGTCTTTTTTCTTTTACATAGCTCCGTACAGATCTCTCTCTCCTCTCTGTCTCTCTCTCTCTCTCTCTCTCTCTCTCTCTCTCTCTCTCTCTCTCTCTCTCTCTCTCTCTCTCTCTCTCTCTCTCTTTCTCTATGTCTGTCTGTCTCTCGCTCTCTCTTTGCCTGTCTGTCTGTCTGTCTCTCGCTCTCTCTTTGCCTGTTTGTCTGTCTGTCTCTTTCTCTATGGTCGGAGCTCTCGCTATCCTCAAACCAAGGTTAAGAAGCGTCGAGCGTGGTTACCAGTTGGATGGGTGACCGTTTGCGCGCCTTGGCTTCAGTACAGTTCCCCCAGTTCACCCAGCTGTAAATGGGTACCTGCCCTCTTTAGGGTCAGGGAAGGTAAAGCAGCGAGGGAGAGGAGATGGGCGCCGCCCTCAATATGCTGGCCCTAGAGAAGTGAGGTCTCTGACGCCTCGCTCCCCTACGACATTATAGGTTATGGGACTCCTTTACCTTTACCTCTTTACCTCTTTCTCTATATCTGTCTGTCTGTCTCTTTTTGCCTGTCTATCTGTCTGTCTCTCTTATTCTCTATCTCTCCCTCCCTTTGCCAAGCCTTGTTCTCTTCAGTGCATGTCAACACACACACACACACACACACACACCACACACACACACACACACACACACACACACACACACA
>CM054147.1:15496977-15531408 GCA_028751875.1 Rapana venosa
ACCACTAGTCTCCATAGATCAGACTACCATTCAACAGGAAATGACACTGAAAAAGAGATAATATAAAAATGGCGTCAGGAAACTTAAAAAACCCGAACTTCCTTTATCTGGAGACCAAAGCATACTCACCATACACACCACAGCATCAGATAAGGGCATAGTTTCACTTAAAGACACTGCACTAAGACAGGGGATAAGCCATAATCTACAAAGCAGTATTCCTCTTCACACTGCTGCATCCCCCCTCCCCCCGACCCTGCCACTATCCTTATCCCTTGTGGAATAGGCTGGATAAGTCTTTCTTTCCAATAAATCTTTCCTGCTTCTTCCGCTTTCTTCTGCCTTTCTCGGTCTGTCTGTGCTCCTGTCTGTCTGTCTGTATGATTGTCTGTCTGTGTGTCTGTCTGTCTGTGTGTCTGTATGACTTTCTGCCTGTCTTTCTGTCTGTCTGTCAAGTCAAGTCAAGTCAAATTTGTATTTCCAGATGGTACATTGAATAAGCAATGCATTTGATTTTTTTTTCATCAAGCCACCTATATAGGAACAAAAACAACTTGATCAATACCGCCAAACTACAATTGTCTGCCTGCCTGCCTCCCTGCCTGCCTCTCTGTCTGTCTTTCTTTCTGTCTGTCTGTATCTTTGGCTTCAAAAACTCAAACTTCTGGTGACAGGTTTCTGACAACTAACGTATCCTGTAATAGTCCCCTGCCCCCTATATCTCTCCCTCCCTCCCTCTCTCTCCCTCTCTCTCCTTCTCTCTCTCTTTCTCCTCTCCTCTCTCTCTCTCCCCCTCTCTCTCCTTCTCTCTCTCTCTCTCTCTCTCTCTCTCTCTCTCTCCTCTCTCTCTCTCCTCTCGTCTCTCTCTCTCTCTCTCTCACTCTCTCTCTCTCCTCTCTCTCTCTCTCTCTCCTCTCTCTCTCTCTCCTCTCTCTCTCTCTCTCTCTCTCTCTCTCTCTCTATCCAGGGCCGGATGAAAAAAGTATATGAATACTTATCTGTAACCCTTGAAAAATAAAGATTATTTATTCACTCAAAGATCATTGTTTCAATGATTGATTGATTGATTCATTAATTCTCTCTCTCTCTCTCTCTCTCTCTCTTTCTGTCTGTCTGTCTGTCTGTCACAAAACACTCACAGAAACACATACACACACACACGCACACACAGACACAGACACACACAGATACACACACACACACACGTCTCGCTTCCTCCTGCTCCTCTTCGTCCTCCTTCCCTGAGTAAGCCAACAGCCTTAGCTGTGTGCTCCATGTGAGGCTTCTGTCTCTTTGTCCAGAACAGCACAGCACAGGACAGCACAGCACAGGACAGAACAGGACAGGACAGCACAGCACAGGACAGCACAGGACAGCACAGGACAGGACAGGACAGCACAGGACAGGACAGGGACATGTCAGGCTTCTGTCTCTGTGTCCAGGACAGCACAGGACAAGACAGGACAGCACAGGACAAGACAGGACAGGACAGCACAGCACAGGGCAGGACAGCACATGACAGGACAGCACAGGACAGGGCAGCACAGGACAGCACAGGACAGGACAGCACAGGACAGGACAGCACAGGACAGGACAGCACAGGACAGCACAGCACAGGACAGGACAGCACAGGACAGGACAGCACAGGACAGGACAGCACAGGACAGGATAGGACAGGACAGGACAGGACAGGACAGGGACATGTCAGGCTTCTGTCTCTTTGTGCAGGACAGGACAGGACAGGACAGGACAGGACAGGACAGCACAGGACAGGACAGCACAGGACAGGACAGCACAGGACAGGACAGGACAGGACAGGACAGGACAGGACAGGACAGGACAGCACAGGACAGGACAGCACAGGACAGGACAGCACAGGACAGGACAGGACAGGGTCATGTCAGGCAGATGACCGGCTGCTGGAGCTGGTTAGTCCTGTGCCGCTGTCTTCCCTGACTGTGATTTGCTGACCGAGTTCTGTGTCTCTATTTGTCGGTCAGTTTGTCTGTCTGTCAATTTGTCTATCTGATTGTCAGTTTGTCTGTCTCTCTCTCTGTCCGTCTGCCTGTGTGCCTATCTGTCAGTCTGTCAGTTTGTCTGCCTCTCTGCTTGTCTGTAAGGTATGAACATGAGATATGGATATGATATATGCATGCACACATAGGCCTGTCCTGTGTATGAGGGTGTGATCACCCAAGTATACACTCTATCAAGTTCTCATTCCTCCTCCATACCCTGTGATTGATGTCTTAGAGCTGACAGCTGTGTATTTAGTGTTCAGAGCACAGCCTCCTACACCAACCGTCTTTTTGTCTTTCTCTCTTGGTCTGTCTGTTCTTTATGTCCCGCTGTCTTTCTTTCTCTGCCTCTCTCTTTCTCTGTCTGTCTGTCTGTCTGTCTCTCTCCCAGTTTCTGTCTGTCTGTCTGTCTGTCTCTCTCTCTTTTTGTGTTTGGCTGTCTGGCTGTCTGTCTGTCGGTCGGTCAGTCGGTCGCTCTCTCTCTCTCTCTCTCTCTCTCTCTCCTGTCTGTCTGTCTCGCTCTCTTTTGTCCCCCCCCCCCCCGTCTCTCTCTCTTTTGTCTCCTTCTCTCCCTCCCTATTTTTCTCTCTTTATTGTCTCTCTTCTGTCTCGGCCCCCTTTCTCTGCTGTCTTCTCTCTCTCTCTCTCTCTCTCTCTCTCTCTCTCTCTCTCTCTCTCTCTCCTCTCTCTCTCTCTTTCTCTCTCTCTCTCTTTGATTCCTTGCTGGTTTGTTTGGAGTGTTTTGTTTTTCGGGGTGGGTGTTGTTTTTGTTTTTTATTAGTTTTTTTTGGAGAGCATGGTGTAAAAAATCCCTTAGCTTATCCATTTACTCTCAATAAACAGTTCGAGTTCGAGTTCTCTCTCTCTCTCTCTCTCTCTCTCTCTCTCTCTCTCTCTCTCTCTCTCTCTCTCTCTCTCTCTCTCTCTCTCTCTCTCTCTTTCTGTGTGTGTATCTGTCTGTTTGTCTCTCTCCTTCTCTATCTCCTCTCTCTCTCTCTCTCTCTCTCTCTCTCTCTCTCTCTCTCTCTCTCTCTCTCTCTCTCTCTCTCTCTCTCCTCTACGACTCTGTCTGTCTCTTCCTTGCTTCTTTAATCTATATCTGTTTACACCTTTACCTCTGTCTCGATTTTGTCCTCTTTTTCCTCCTAAGCAATATTTCATTTGGATCTCAGACAAAGATAAGCCTACGATTTGGAATAAGAAAAAAACCACACACAGACACACAGGCACACACAGACACACACACAGACACACACAAAGACACACGCACACACACGCACGCGCACACAAACACACACACACACACACACACACACACACACACACACACACACACACACACACACACGCTCACACACATTCAGTATGATTTATCACTTTCTGAAAAACATCTTTGCTCGCCCACGTAACTAAGAAGCTGGATAAATCAAGCTTCTATAGAAGATTTTCTAAATCTTCAGTTTCACAGTTGAACACTCTTCCCTTTGGATATTTTGAGATGAAATTAAACGAAAATAAAAACAACATGCTTATGTTCACATGATTTATCACACTGTGCTAAAGCCTACTTTAAAAATAAATATATTGGGAAATGGTTTCGCTTCTGCAGCCTTGAATGAAACAAGATCAAGAAGGAAGGTGGCAGGATGGTTAAGACGTTTGCCTGCCAACAAGTAAACCGTGAGGTTTGGGGTTTGATTCCCAACTTCGCCATTTCTTCCCATTTTGACCAACAACAACAAAAAAATCAAACTGAATGTCAAAGTCTTTCGGATGAGACTATAAATCGAAGCCTCGTGCGTGAACGCACGCAGAACATCTTGCGCACACGTTAAAAACCCGTTCCGCAATTAGCAAGAGTAAGCTCGGCACACACCGTGCCGGTAGGAACAGATGACTTAAAAAAAAAACCCCGCATGCACACAGGTGTTGTGTTTAGACACCTATCCTGAAGACGGAATGTGGCTCCTTAAGTGGTTTGTGTGTGGGGTGGGGGTGGGGTGGGGTGGGGGTGGGGCTGTCGCATGGGCAAAAATCTCACCATTGGTGTTTACCTCGGAGCTCTAGCCGAAGAACGAACAAACAAGTGAGGAAGAAAAGCCTGGCAGATGACCTCTGTGGTTTGAACGTAGTGTTGGTGATGTGAAGGACTCTGACAGAAACATCGTGCTCCTGCTCCAAGACAACCCTGCAAACCAAGCTGTACGACCCACGAGAGGGGCTGGAAAGGACATGCCGTTATTTTCCCCAAACACATCTGACGTAAAAAGCGAATGAGAGAAGAGCTCTAAGATCACACTAATGAATGCGCTCCTTGTTTATCTCGATATTCCTTTGTGCTTGTGAGTCTGTGGTCTTGAGAGCAGACCTAGAGAAGAGGATACAGGCCGTGGAGATGGGATGCCTTTGCAACATCCTCCACTAAGACCAATCGACCACTGTAGAAGTGAGGAACAGAATCAGACAGGTATCAGGGCCTATGGAGCTTTATTGACCATGTTGAGGGGACAAAAACTAAAATGGTACAGGCATGTCTCTCTGTCAAAAGGGTTTGCCAAGAAGCCATGCAAGACACAGTGCAAGGAGGGAGACTGAGAGGAAGACAGAGAAGGAGATGGGAGGAGGAGGAGGAGGACAACATCTCAGGCTGGACAAGCCTGAGGCTGAGTGAAGCACTGTGAGAAACAGGAAACAGAGAAAGATGGAGAGGGCTGGATGAGAACAGTCATCCATGGCTCGCTTTCCTAAGGCTGAGACCACTACGGGATAGGTTATGTAATGTTCATTCTTTCATTCAATGTCTTTTCACTGTCAGTGATATTAGACTAATGTAATGTGATGCAATTAAGTATTGAAGACTGTCTTTTTGTAACAAGAGTATGGACAGGACACAAACCATGATGTATTTACAATTTGTTATTTTCTTAACACTACGTATACAAGTCGAGGATCCATTTCTTAAACAAATAATCACACACCACCAGACTTGTTTTGATTAAGTGTTGACATATCCAATACGAAAGACACATCGCTTTATCGTTTTATACTGGCTGAGTTTGACATCCTTCAGATGACGAAAATAATGTTAATCACAAAGAAATTTACATTTTCATCTCAAATAGCTGGGGTTTTATTTTTTTGCTTAGATTCAATTTTGTCAGTGTAATTTCAGGCCTGCCCTGTCCTGGTAATTAGCGATGCTGGAAAAACAAAAAGAAGGAAAACAATCTGAATTAGAACGTAAAAAAAGGAAATGCTTGGAGGCGGGAGTCCAAGGACAACCAAACTGAATACATGAGTTTGTCTTCTGTAATCTACTGTCTGAAACACACAAATGTGGGTTGGACATTGTGGCGCACAAGCACTATAAATCCTACTTCAAATTGTAAAATTAATCAACACTAGATTGAAAAGTCTGCAAAGAATGTACAAATTACTCAATTTAAGATTGAAAAAATGCAAAGAATGGAAACATTTTCAATATTTAAATTGAGTTACCACGAAAAGGTTTAGATGCTCTTGAGTTCTTTTAAGTGTTAATGCCTGGAATGTTTATTTTCTTGCTTATTGAGCAAAACTTCTTTATCTCCCTATTACTGAGACTGAATTTTCTCTCAGGATGAATCCCTGAGACTTCCTTTGATATTCTTCAGACTCAACAACACACGTTTTTTTTTATCAAGAACAATGTGTCTGCTTTTTTTTCAGCTTTCAGATTTCACCCCGAACAGCCAAACACAATGCAATACAGCCGCTATAACTACCACACAAAAAGCTGTGTAGACACAAGCAAGCCACTGCTAAGAATATGAGAAGGGGGTCAGCTGTATATGCAAATTTAAAGGTCAATCATCTAAACCACTTCTGCATTCATCTCACGTGTACAATAAAGCGCTGTCTATTGGTCAAAACTGAGTGGGTGGCCACAGTGTGTTTTGCATGAAGAGCAAGGAAAGCAACGTTTCATTTTTTGGGGAGGGTTCTGACAAATGAAGGTTCAATCTTGTTTTTATGTCAGTCTTTCAAGTGACATCTTGATGTGCTTTGCTGGGCAGACTGGATAATTGGGGCAGCGGAGATTGGGTCATTCACACCTCAGGTGAAGTGTGCTGGGGCAATCAGCTTGAATAGATTAAAATGTGTTGTGTGTGTGTGGTGTGTGTGTGTGTGTGTGAGGGCATGTGTGTGTGAGGGCGTGGGTGTGTGTGTGTTAGGAGGGTTTAAATGTTGAATGCTCAATATTGTCTTGATCATTTTTCATCATTGGCAGATCGAATTTAAAGTTTCTTGCTAGTGAAATAAGATTGTTTTTAGATATAGAAAATGGCTTGAATCTTTCTTGTTTTGTGAGCGGATTTTGTTTGATTGTTTGTCAGTTTTAGACTTGTTTGTTTGTTTCTGTTTTTGTTTATTTACAGTTCAGGAATGGGGAGACAAAAAGCAGAGGATGCAGGCTTGCTGACTTACATGATTTAAACAAAGAATCGAATTTCCTTCTCCATCTCGAACCATAGTTGTCTTTGAATGCATATACAATTTGATATATGTTAATGTATCCCTCCCTCCCTCCCTCCCTCCTCACCTCTCTCTCTCTCTGTGTATAACTATGAAAAATAAAACCGAAGTGTGTACAACATAACTATGAACGATATCACCAAAATAAAAAATCTGTCAGCTTGTACATCACAAAAACACAATTCCCGGTATCCAACGCTATTGTTAGCTAATGAGAACAAGCAGAGCACCGCAGGAGATGAAATTGTGTGGACAAAAAGTGTCCTGCGTTCTTAAACAAAAATGTAGGCCTGTGCTGCAGGCAACTAACTCAACCAATGTTTTCTTAAAATTCTTTTATATCGAGGATAATGGAATAAGAACTTATTGCTTTTTTACAGCCAGTCCCCGTGTGTATGCGGTTTTGTAACTTTTGTCATCTGTCCCACCGGCACATAATGGCCTACTCTTACGAAAAGCGGAACAGGATTTAACGTGTGCGCAAGATGTTCTGCGTGCGTTCGCACACGGGGCCTCGGTTTATAGTCTCATCCGAAGGACTTTTGGGGAAAGTGGAGTCGGCACTGATGTTAACTCCGGGGGAAAATATCATCTTGAACGGGAATCGAACCCTGGTCGTCAGATTGTGAGCGCAATGTTCTAACCACCAGGCTATCCCGTACCCCAATGTCATATAGTGAGAGCCATCACCAACTTTTTACTGACACAGTTCCGCACTGTTTTGTTTTGGCAACCTCAGAAAGCACCACGCTTTCTGCTGATTAACTTTTTACATTGAAACTCTACATGGGATCGTGTCATCGAGTACCAGAGGTTCCTGTTGAGAATCAAAGTTACCTCGAAAAATATATCACAAAATAATCATGACAAAAAGTAATGGCTATGAAATCAAAGAATTCGGTCAAATAGTTTCCGAAAGACTTCTTATAAGGAAACAAAACGCATACTACGCTCGTGCGAGTGCGCATTCACAGACAGACAGACAGACAAACAGACGGACAGACAGGCACACACACACACTTGCACCCGCGCACACCCGCGCATACACACGCATGCGAGCGACCACGCACGTACATGCACATTTTTCACAGAGAGAGAGAGAGAGAGAGAGAGAGAGAGAGAGAGAGAGAGAGAGAGTGAGACCAAGAGAGAGACAGAGAGAGAGAGAGAGAGAGAGAGTAAGAGAGAGGGGAGTGAGACCAAGAGAGAGACACAGAGAGAGAGAGAGAGAGAGAGAGAGAGAGAGTAAGAGAGAGAGAGTGAGACCAAGAGAGAGACACAAAAGAGAGAGAGAGAGACAGAGAGAGAGAGAGACAGAGACAGAGACAGAGAAAGAACACGCGAAATGAATCAACAGGCAGGGGGTAATTTTCTTCCTGTTCAATGACAAGAACAATAAAGAAACGTGCTTAATGATTGAGGAAGCAGTCTGATTTTTGTGAAGTCCCTGATGACCTGACAAAGAAATGTGCTTCAGAAGCTGATTCTTGTTGAAATGTGTCCACTCCGTTTGTGCCCCGAAATTTTGACCTCATCCACTGGATCGTGAGTGGTGGTGTGGGTGCTAGTCTTTCGGATGAGACGATAAACCAAGATCCCGTGTACAACACGCATTTAGCACACGTAAAAAAAACAACAACAATAAACCCACGAAACCTCACGGCAACAAGAGTTGTTGACCCTGGCAAAATTCTGAAAGCCACTCTGATAGAGTAACAAAAACATACACCAGACAGGAAAAAGAAGAAAAAAGATAATGGGTGGCGCTGCTCTTGTGGCGACGCGCTCTTCCCAGAAAGAGCATCCCGAATTTATGGCGGAGACATCTGCCGTGACAAATACAGATATTGATGGCAGAGGATGGGCCTCCTCAGGTTCAGCGTGACTACGACACATCTCCGGGAAAATGGAGTGTGGGGATTGGAGACTCCTCAGGCTGGAAAGAAGTCAACAGAAGTCATTCTCTCCTTAGCCCCTTTTTTTTGTTTTGCTTGGACGATGCATTAGCCAGACGATTTGCAGCAATGCTTTTTTGTTTTGTTTGGACGATGCATTAGCCAGACGATTTGCAGCAATGCTTTTTTGTTTTGTTTGGACGATGCATTAGCCAGACGATTTGCAGCAATGCTTTTTTGTTTTGTTTGGACGATGCATTAGCCAGACGATTTGCAGCAATGCTTTTTTTGTTCTTTTTACAATCTTTTCGTCAGTTTAGCAGTTTCAGCAGAAGCTTTCCCTTCCTTCACCGTCATCTGATCGCGTTGTTCTGTGGGACCATCGAGGCACCACTGAAGAGTTTGCAGCCAGCTCGTGCTCAGTCTTTATCTAGGCAGAGTCTATGGAATAAGTACTTATGTGCTGGGTTTTTTTTACATCCAGTCCCCATGTGTATGCGGTTTTGTAAATTTGGTCATCCGTTCCCACCGGGACACAAAAACCTACTCTTACGAAAAGCGGAACAGGATTTAACGTGTGCTCAAGATGTTCTGCGTGCGTTGGCACACCGGGGGGGCCTCGGTTTATAGTCTCATCCGAAGGACTACCGCGCGTTTAGAGAGAGAGAGAGAGAGAGAGAGAGAGAGAGAGGTTCGGCTGAGATCGACAAAAAAGTGTTTTCGACGAATATGGACAGAGGTGCATTGTTAAGTAATATGTACATCCCGCACATTTTCTAAAATATTGAACTGACAAAATGAAAATACACCAGCATACATTTTCTGACGATATTTCTCATTTGTGAAGCAGATATTGAATACTATTTGTTATTATTATTTTTTTTTTGGGGGGGGGGAATTATTATTATTATTATTATTTTTCGCCTCTCACCACTTTCATCGTTCAAGAAAAAAGACCCTAGATGAAACATAGCTAATAATATCTTTGTCCCGATCCTTAAAATTTTTTTTTTTACTTTACCTAATGGATCTCAAACCCTTCTCATATCGTCTGCATGTTAGTGACTGACTGGGGGTATTTCAATGAACTTGAATGTCGACACAATCGGAATGCAGTTACCTTCATTGTGGGCAAAAAAACCGGTCGCATACGCCAAATCTCATCAATTTCTCTTCTCTCTCTCTCTCTCTCTCTCTCTCTCTCTCTCTCTCTCGGGTTATTTCCCCTTGTTTTTATTGTGAGACTGTATAAGTATTGGGTTATTATTATTAAGATGTATACCTAACGGGCGGGGACTGGATGTAAAAAAGCACATGTGTGCTTATTTATTATCCTCGAAATAAAAGAATTTGTCATTGTCATTGTCATTGTCATTGTCTCTCTCTCTCACACTCTCTCTCTCTCTCTCTCTCTCTCTCTCTCTCTTCTTCTTCTCTCTCTCTCTCTCTCTCTCTCTCTCACATTGCCATCAATAAGAGAAACAGCTTGTTGTATTAAGATATTTACATCACAAACGAAGATTCGGTTACGTTTTGTTATGATTTTGAGAAACTATATGAATATATTGATTTTTTCCAGACATAAAGAAGGTACACTTAGATCAAAATAGTGAATTGCGTTTGCTACAATTGTATTTTTATGCATTTGTGCGTTGTCTTCATTATTTCTTTCACTGAAAGTGAGCTTGGTATTGTGTATTTTATCCGGGTTTTTGCCCACTCTGTGGCATTGTCAATTTCTCCTACGCCAACCATGTATTATGGCCTGAAGCCGAGATACATTAATTTTCTGAGTTCTGAGTTCTGAGTTCTCTCTCTCTCTCTCTCATCAATGGTGAACCTCGGAGCTCAAGCCGAGGAACGACCAAAAAAAATTGTAGACACAATCAATATTAACTAGACACCAAACAAAACTCTTGAGCCAGAGAAAGAAAAGGGAAATAATAAGGATGCATAATTATGTCAAACAATACGTCTGATACTTGAGAACGGGAGGGGGGGGGGGGGGGGCGAGAAGAAGGTAGGCATGGAGTATGCAAAAAATACCAGAAGAAAATGAAGAGAAAAGAGCTAGCGCTCGTGTAGAGGGGGATACACGGTGATCGATTACTACAGGAGAAACCAAATAAAAAAAGGACCTGAGAAGTATGGGCGAGTTTCCTGCCATTGTTTATGCCGTTGCTCTTGGTGTCATAGTCTGGGGATGATCTCTCCTCTCCCCTCCCTCCCCCCCCACCCCCCCAACAACCTCTCCTCCACTTCCACTTCGTCATCCTCTATTGTCTGTCTGTCTGTCTGTCTGTCTTGTCTTGTCTGTCTGTCTGTCTGTCTGTCTGTCTGTCTGTCTCTCTCTCTCTCTCTCTCTCTCTCTCTCTCTCTCTCACACACACATACGCTATCTCTCTATGTCCGTATGTCTCTGAACATGCACGTCTGTGTGCCTGTCTGTCTGTCTCTCGCTCGCTCACTCGTTTGCTCGTTTGCTGGCTCACTCGCTATGTGGGCATATGCGCATGGGTATTAGTGTGATGGATGGGTGTTCACACATTGTCTATGTGTGTGTGTGTGTACATTTGGAGTGCGACTGCTTCATTCCTTCCTTTCTTCCTTCCTATCTCCCTTCCTCCCTCCTTCCTTCCATCCTTCCCTGCATGTTTTTGTCTACCCTGTCTGTCAGTGAGTGCCTCGTTAGGAAGAGAAGAGAAGAGGTGTAGTTGCTTTTTTTTTTTTTCCTAACGCAGATTTATGAGCCATGTGGGATCTCCGCCCACATCGTTACTGCTGTCTGCCTGTTTGCCTGTCTGTATTTTTCTGTTTGCCTTTCTCTGTTTGTCTGCCTGTCTATTTGCCTGCCTATCTGCCTGTATCTCTCTCTCTGCCTGTCTGTCTGCCTGCCTATCTGCCTGTCTCTCTCTCTCTGCCTGTCTGTCTGCCTGCCTGCCTCCTTTCTAGGCAGGCGTGTTACCTCTAGACCCCCAATCCACCGTAACGCCTGATAAGGGCGGGGACTAGAAATAAAACAAGCACACGAGTGGAGAATGGAATAAGTATGCTTGAGGAATGTCTGACTGAGTGTTTATTATCACATGATGTTTATGTCATACTAAATGGTGATTTGAACAGTAGAACTGCCAATAATTCTCCAGATGTTTTTGCAGATAATGTATTTGATAATCAGCCTAAAAGTAGTCCTGTTAGCTCTTCTCGTCACTCAGAAGATTATGTTTTAAATAATTATGGGAAACTGCTGTTGAATATGTGCACTGCTTTGGATATGTGTATTTTGAATGGTAATTGTAAAGGCGACTTAGAAGGTCGCTATACATATTTTTCAGAATCGGGTAGCAGTGTCAATGACTATTTTCTGTTGTCCAAAGATTTATTTTCTAAAGTAATTAACTGTTGTGAACTGATTGTATCTGAACGTATTGATTCAGATCATATGCCGTTGAAGCTCTGTATTTCTTTTCCTAATGAAAACACATGTGTGAAAAATCAAGATGACCACTTTGTTATAGAAAAGTTAGTATGGAATGACGAGTATGCTCATGTTTTTGGTGATAGGTTGTGCAGTGAAGATATTAGTGTGAAGATTAATATGGCAAACAATTTAATAGATGTAGATGTAAATGATGCACTAAGTATGTTTAATGATTGCATTAAGGAAAGCGCAGTCTGTATGAAAAAGTGTGTACTGCCAATAGTAAAAAGCCAGCTGGTGATTGGTATGATCAAGAATGTGTGCTAATAAAAGGAAAGTAAGAAAATTGTTACGAACATGTAGACGTTCACGCACAGCAAATGATAAAGATGCCTTTTTAATTGCAAGGCGCGATTATAAGAATCTATTAAAGAGAAAACAGAGAATTTAATAAATCTTTTGTAGAGAAACTTGTAACTTCAGCAAACAATCAGAGAGAGTTTTGGAACACTGTTCCTCAAATGTCATTTAAAGGCAAACAACCCAGACGCAATAACAACTATGGATGAATAGTTCTGTCATTTTAAAGCTTTGTTACAATTAGATCATGGAAATGTTGTTAATAAAGATATATCAGAGGATAGCACTAACGATTACATGAATCGCCCTATTTCTAAAGAGGAAGTTTTGCTAGCTATAAGAAAACTTAAAAACCATAAGGCAGCTGGTCCTGATGGTATAATTAGCAAACTGTTTAAAAATTCATCTGATCAAGTTGTACAATTTTTCATAAAGTTGTTTAATAGATTATTTGATGATGGTGTATAACTGGAATGAATCTGTTATTTTGCCACTTTACAAGAAAGGTAGTGTAAATAACCCTAACAACTATAGAGGAATCTCACTTAATGATGTAAGTAGTAAACTTTATGGAACAATTATTCATAGACGTTACAAAAATGGGTAGATGAAAACAATATTACAGGTGATCATCAGGTTGGGTTTAAAAAGGGTTATTCAACTGTAGACCATATGTTTACCTTGTTAGCACTTGTTCAGAAGCAATTTGCACATAATCGAAAACTCTATGCTGCTTTTATTGACTTTTAGAAAGTGTTTGTTCTTTGGTCTGTTTTGGATAAGAATAGTATTAAAGGTAAACTTTATAGTAGTGTTAGAAGCATGTATAATACTGTAAAAGCTAGAGTTGGTTGTGGTGATAAATTGACGGATTATATTAACTGTACTGCTGGTTTGAAACAGGGGATGCCTGCAGCCGTTTTGTTTTCCTTGTTTATTAACGAGTTAGCAATAGAAGTTATTAATAATGGAAGACATGGGGCTTTGTTATCTATTGATGCTTTTGAATTGTTCATACTTTTGTTAGCTGACGATGTTATTCTACTGTCAGAGACTGTGACAGGTTTGCAGACACAACTAAACAACTTGCATCGATCAGCTACAAAACTTCAGTTAAAAGTTAATATGAATAAAAGCAACATCATAGTATTTCGAAAGGGAGGTTATCTTAGGTAAGAGAAAGGTGGGTTTACAATGGAGTATTGATGCCAGTAGTTAATGTTTATAAATATTTAGAAATATTCTTCTCTACTCGTTTGAGTTTTAGTGGAGCGTGTAAAGATCTTGCAAGTAGGGCAAAAAATGTGTTGTTATTTATCATATAAAAGCTACGAACACTCGACAATAATTCGTTTAAGGTGTTTATTAGGTTATTTGATGCCCAAGTTCAACCCATTATGCAGTACGGATCTGAATTATGGGGGCTTGAAAAAGCTGCTGTACATTGTGAACATGTTCATACTTTTGCTTTAAAGAGATATCTGGGTGTAGATAAGCGAACTCCTAATGATCTAGTTTACGGGAAACGAACCGCCACCCCATCTACATAGTATCCGCTGTTAATTGTATCCGCTACTGGTTTAATTTATTGCACATGACTAACAATAGAATACCACATAAAGCATATGATATGTTGTATAATTTAGATGCTAGAGGTAAAGAAAATTGGGTAACCAGGGTGCGTATGTTTGTTTGAAAATGGGTTTGGCTTTGTTTGGCAAAATCAGGGCTTTGGCTATGTTGATAGTTTTGTACGTGTTTTTCGTCAATGCTTAGTAGATTGTTCTTGGCAGAAATGGTCTGATCATAATCAGAATAGCAACAGATTTACTGTTTACAGAACTTGTTGTACGGTTTCTGACTTGAAGCCATATTTAAGGCTAGATATGGATAAACATTTAATGTTTATAACGACAAGATTTAGATTAGGTGTATCAGAATTAGGTGTTCATTACTATAGGTATAGAAATGTTGGTAATGATGTATTGATTTGTCCTCTGTGTAAAGAGGCAGAAGAAAATGAAGTTCATTTTGTTCTATGCTGCCCCTTTTTAACAACGATTCGACAACAGTTTATTAAGCCCAAATATTATAGACAGCCATCATTGTTTAAATTAACCTTGTTAATGTCATCATCTTGTCCTGAAGTAGTCCCTAACTTTGCGTTGTATTTTTATAAAGCATTTAAGCTTAGAGAACTTGTTATATCGTGAAGATCACTTTTATCATATGCAATCAGTCTGTATTCACTTTTTCTTTCATTTTTGGATCTTACTACATGTGTTGCAATTATCATATCATGTTCCTATACCCCTTCATAAGGGGACTGGGCCTATATATGAATAAACAATCCGAATCCGAATCTGCCTGCCTATCTGCCTGTCTCTCTCTCTCTCTGCCTGTCTGTCTGCCTGCCTGCCTGCCTGCCTCCTTTCTAGGCAGGCGCTTACCTCTAGACCCCCGATCCATCGTAACGCCTGATAAGGGCGGGGACTAGATGTAAAACAAGTGCACCGAGTGCTGATTCAGTATCCTTGATATAATGAGAATTTGCTTCGCTTTGCCTACCTTGCATAATATGGAGAGGGGGTGGCGGTGTAAGAATAAAACCAAGGATTATTCAGTGTGTGCAGACAGTCTGCCCCACACCAAGAGAAAAGCGTTATGCACGTTGGAAGCGTTATGCATAGAAATGTTATCAACCTGAGAAAATATGGCTAGAAAAGAGAAGAGAAGAGAACATGCAGATAGTGCAAGCTGAATTGTATTTTTTTTGTTTGTTTTTAAGTTTCGTGCACTAACCACTATTTGAAAACGAAAAAGGTTTCAAATATGAGTACTTGATATACAGCTTGAAGAAAAATTCAGTTTCCTCTGCTAATGAATTCTGGTGATAAAAAAAAACGAACACCTAAAAAGAAAGCAATTTTTTCTCTCCCTTATGATCTTCCCACATCTAAAAGAAGTGTGTGTGTGTGTGTGTGTGTGTGTGTGTGTGTGTGTGTGTGTGCGTATGTGTGCATGTGTGCGCGTGTGTGTGAGGTATGCGTGTGTTGTGTGCGCGTGCGTGCGTGAGTGCGTGTGTGTGTGCGTGTGTGGGGGGGGGGGTATGTGTGATGTGGGGTGTGTGTGTGTGTGCGCACACACACTCGCGCCATCATTTAGGCAGGCCCAATTTCCATAAATCCGATTTTTCAAAGCGATTTTGCGTCACTTTGCATAGGTTTAAATCCGTGCTTTGGGGAACACGGATTTGCATTGTTAAAGTGCTTGAACGTACTACAGAATAGAAGCATATCTTATGCATGCACGTTTATTTCCGACAGGCATTTGAATACATCTGAATGTTTCAGAGAATTGCTCGTTTATATTTGATAGACTGAGTACATTTGAATATAAGGGGGGGGGGGGGGGGGGGGGGGGGGGGAGGCGGAGGTAGAGAAGGTGCATATCCATTCGAGATTTTGTGCACATACTCTACACTTGCAAACTCATTCATGATTGGCGCACTGAACAAAGACCAAGTTTTTGTGATTTGTTTTTATTTATGATTTTATGATACAGCGTTTCATCAAGTTTTGACTACATACATTTCAAGTCATTCTGAAGATTCCTTTTCATTAGTTTTTATTTCAGCTGCGAGCCGGCTACCCAACCCTAACTCCAGCCTATCTTTTTTGGCTGAAGGGGGAGGTAGGCTTTTCCCAATGCTCTGACCAGCAGTGACAATGACCAACCAACTGATTTTATTGGCTTCTGAATTCCTGCACCATTATTTTATTTGTTTTTAAACTTTGTCACGGCATATTTCTCTGCGTGAAATTCAGGCTGCTCTCCCCAAGGAGAGCGCGTCGCCACAAGAGCAGCGCCACCCATTTTCTTTTCTCTATTCGTTTCCATATCAGAGTGGCTTTTTTCTACATAATTTTTGCCAGGGACAACTCTTGTTGCCGTGGGTTCTTTTACTTGCGCTAAAAAAGTTTGTGTAACACAGGGGACATCGGTTTATTGTCCCATCCGAAAGACTAGCAGCCAGACAACCTCTCATGGTCTAAAATATAGGAAAAAGGTTTCGGGCCCAAACGGGGATCAAACCGCCGCACACTTCCGATTCAGACTTTTCGCTTTCTAGGCAGGTGCGTTACCACTAGACCACCGATCCACCTAATATCAAACCTCGGACCACAGTGCTGTGGTTGTTCCATTACTCCTTTAAAGCACACAAGTGACACACAGCTTCATTCCAGCCAGGTTGAGCTTTACAGCCAGACAGCACAGACACCCTGAATAAATGTAAAGCAGCTTGTGAGCTTTAAAGAGCCAGGTGTGCAAAGCTGGAGCTTTTCTCGGGGGGAAAAAGTCAGTTGGGAAGCCAAGTGTCAGTGGTGTGTGCTCACCATCTAATTCCTAAACATTTTTAGGTACATATTCATCAAGTTTGTTCATAACTTATGAAATACAGGAACTTAGAAGCAATAATAGTTACGGTTACATTTTTGTTGATCCTCTAAAGGAGCATGTTCTACAGTTATTCAGATGGACAAACTTTGAATTTTAATGACATAATTTAGTTACATAATTATGAAATAGGTAATGAAACTGAATTGCAAAAGTTTATTCACACATTTGTGCATTTCCAATTGGAATTTTAGAACATGCTAAACTGGATTTGGGCAAACGAGTCTTAAGTGTGCTAACAAAGAAAACCACTGATAGTAGTAGCAAACCAAAAGCAAAAAGACCCCACCCACAAATAACATGCTTTTGACATAGAGTTTTCAAATCGCCCTTTCATGGAAGTAAAATCAATTGGAAAGCAGTTTCAAATGCAATGTATTAAAAATAATGTATGTAAATGCTTGACCTTGGGATAATAAAAATAGAAAAAAAGAGGAGGGCGAGGGGGCAGCAAAGTGGAGAACATTAACTGCATAACTAATCGAGTCTACCAGATACCATGCACAACCTTTCAGAATTTCACACAAAGAGATGATAGGTCAAAGACTCGATTTTAAACGATGTCCTTCAGGTTGTTATGATCAAGATTTGATACAGGCAAAAAGCTACACACATGTACTCTCCATTTGAAGGTAAAACATGTTGGTTTTGCTTGGAATGATTACATGCCACTAAATTTCACAACTTCCCAGATAAAGCTAAGAAATTTCAAGCCTCTGAAATGAATATCAAAACATTAAATGCCAAAACAAAGTATGTAAAATTAAAAGTATCGTCTAATTCATTCAAGAAAGGGTAATGTTATATTTGGAAGAAAATTATGGTCATTATTTGGGAAGGGGGTGGGGGGGGGGGGGGGGTCAAACTTAGCAGTATTATTGTACTGGCCGTTTATGTCGAGAAATTGAAAAGAAAATGTCAAGCAAATCAATGGTTGAAGAAAAACATACAAAAAAAACCCAACACGCGCATGTCCCTTACAGCTGGGAATAAGCCCTCAACAGGCAAATGCTTCATGAGAAAAACAGATCATGGAAAACAATGCCTGGCTATGATAGACTACTGATCTGTAGGTTTAGTGAATAACAGCAGATGACAGTAACCACATTTATTTCCAAGGAAAAGAAAAAGGCCATCAGCAGTATGCTGTCTCACTTTTTGACAAACATTTCAAATTGGGTACATCCACAAAAAAATAAAAGGAACAGCTTTTGGTTTTTTTTAAGTCCAAGAAAACCACGCTAAATATTTCAACACAAAGGGAAAATGCAAGAGTTTAGATACAAAGAGTAGCTGTTTAATGGCAGTCATTGCTGAAATGCACGTTTTTCTTATCTAACATTTAGCACAAATAAATATTGTATAAGCCCAAGTTCTTCGTACAACTGCTTGAATAGTTTTAAAAACCAACCACAAAAACACCCACATGCTAAACCATTGTCTCATTTAGCACAAGCCACGTTTCATGAGCACAAAAAGTAAAAGCAAGGAGTAAGCTAACAAAAAACCAACCCCCACCCACAACATGTACCACAATGTGTTATCGCAGTGATCTGATAATATATTATCTCACAATATTTGCTACTTTGGAATTTTAGAATGCACACCTTGCAAATGAAGTTACAGAAAGACGCACAGATGGAGGTGACAGATACAGTACACAGTTTGAACAAATGAAAGACAGACAGAAAAATCATGCATGCAGTAATGGTTACTGAACGATGTTAACATCTGTCATATCTTTGCCAATATAACCAGATTTTTGTGGGGCCTTCGACATTTTCCCACTTTCTTCTTTCTTTCTTTTAAAAACATTTGTGGGACCTCCAACCTATTTTCCAATTCCTTTCTTCAGATTATAAAAAGCGATAATAAAGAAAAAGGGCTGTTATACAAAGACATTTGTGCTCACAATGCAAATCAAAGTACTGGGAGAGATGCAGATAGAGTGGTTTACAATGGGCTGTGTAATGGGTAATGGGCATGTGCCTGACCTACGGCAAAGCGACAGGCAAGGAGGAAATAAGGTAACAGGACACAATACAAGATACTTGCAATCTAATACACATGGAATAAAAGGCGAAGATGTTTCTTACAGTAAAATTTTGTAAATTTTTTTTTAAAAAGGCCTTTTCTAATGAAAAATTGTTAAAGGTAAAGGGAAATGTGTTCCTATATATCTACGCTGTTATTGGGGAGCAAGATAGAGACCTCAGCTTCTCCAGGGGTCAACATATTAAGGGCGGCGCCCATCTCCTCTCCCGGCGCCCATCTCCTCTCCCTCACTGCTTTACGTTCCCTGACCCTAAACAGACAGGTACCTATTTACAGCTTGGTGAACTAGGGGACTGTACTGAAGCGAAGGCGCGCAAAGGGTCACCCATCCAGTTGGTGACCACGCTCAATGTTACTTAACCTTATCTAGGGGAAAGCGAGTGCTCTGACTACTGAGCTATTAAGAGAGCTCTTACAAATAAAATACTGTAGTTTTTAAGAATGTAACATTCCGCTGCTTCCTCCACATCCATCCTTACAAAAATGATGGCGACTTTTTTAACAAGTCGATGTTGGTTGCGGCTGCAAATCTAGCAATTAAAAATTTAATCCACATACAGAGAACTTGATGTTATTTCAGTAAATGCTATGCTTACTTTAACAACCCCCCCCCCCCCCCCCTAAAACACAGGGGTATGCAACATTTGTGTCGGATGCAAATTATATAGCATACATTGATGACCTTCACACACATGCACACTCATTCCCACTTACCTAAACATACTTTCTACCTTCCCTCCCCCCACTTTCAATAATCTCTTTTCTGTTAGTGTATCCTCACAGTTTCCTAGTACGATCCCCCCCCCCCCCCCCCCAATGATTATTCAATTCTACAAACACGTGCCCTCCTCTAGTTTGAATTAACTTTTCTTCTAACATGCATCCCCTTTCAAGTAATTAATCATACATTCTGAAACCAAAACCCTCTGCTTTTGATTTTAAAAGAAACTTTCTAAAATGCTTTCCCCTTACCCTGATTTAAAAAAAGGACTGCCTGCCCTCTATCCCTCGTCATTACCCCTCCTTCCCCATCCCAATATACCAGACCATTCTAACATCCCATTCGCTTCCTAGTATTCCTTCCTCTAAAACGTTAGCACCCCTTCTCCCAACAACTCGAAAGGAAAAATGTTTTGCCATTGTATCATCAGCCTAATAGCATTTTATCTACCTGCCTTTTGTGTTCACATGTGGGGCCAGGGTTAGAGTTGAGGTTAGTGTTAGTAGTGTTAGTGTTAAGAGTTAATAACGGGTAGGGGTTGTCTGTCAGCTGGTTCGTCTGAATGTTAGAATACATGTGGACACAATAGGAGGTAGACACAATGGTGTGTAGCTACAGACACAATGGTACGTAACTCGCAATAGTATAGAGTTTTAAGCCAGAATCCCCAGATCTATCAACAGCCACGGCTATGAATTGGACTTCGGTGTCCACACATTTCCAATTTTGTTTTCATCAAAATTTAGGCCGAGGCATTAAAAAAAAATGCACCCATTAATAAATCGAGCCCAGAAAGAAGTCGTGAAAGAAAAAAACATATCATCCAGCCCTCTTTTCTATTCCCACAGCTATAAATGCACATTCAATACCCCTCCTTAACACCCTTACCCCTCCTTGCCTCTCCCTTTAACCCGAGGTCTCCTCCCTTCAATTACCCTTCACACACAACACACACATCACACACACACACACACCACACACACACACACACACACACACACAACCACATGTGTCACTAAAAACTATGCAATACTAATGTTTTATGAATATGAAGTATAATTATACATGTCATCTCATGACCAAGATATATTTTAAAAATTCAATTTCTTGGGGATTTCTTTTAGCACATATTTCTTCTCCAGCCAATATCAATGGTTATTTAATTGCCTATCTCCTAGTTTCTCTGTTCGAGGTCTCATACTTTGCTGCCCAATGACCGTATAGGTTATGGAACGTTTACCGAAATAACTGACAAGTTTTTCCTATCTATAAAAAAGTTACAAAGCATTGCCCCTTATACAAACATTAAGGGGCTGATTATTAATTATCGTTATAATCATTTGACCTGTTTCACTTTTTAAAATAAAGCCAACAAAAAAATTAAAGTCCCACAATTGTACTACCATAGGTACCTTGCAACAAGAGTACATTTGTAACCAGTTATCAAAATCGATTCATCTAAAGAAAAAAAGACATTTAAAAAAGCATCACAGATTGCCACTGCCTTCTACATCCACATATGGAACATGTCAGGGTAGGAGCTTTTACTCAAATATTTCAGATTCCTTTTAAAAAGAAAAAATCTTAATAAAAACAATAAATTCAACGAAAGTTATATCAAGACAAGATTATTTCCATCAACCACTGTTTCATTCTATTTTTAAAGAAACACCCCAAATCCCTGACATCACTCATTTAAAGAAAAACTTCACAAACTTAAAAAAAACCTCAATAAAAGTGATGTACGATACCGAGTATTTTTCTTTTCTGCTTATTTCCTATAAAAAAAATCAAAGGCATGGAAAAAAAGCAAACACAAGCTGAGTTTTTCTCTTTTCTGCTTATTTCATAAAAAAAATTAAAAAAATGGAAAAACAAAAACACCATCGTATGATTCTGCCAACTTTTTATCCACGCATCTACCCATCTGAATAGGCTTTCTTCACTTTCATTTTGTATGGTGGCATTGTACAACTTTGCCTCAATTTACATGCAGATTATAAAGCACCATCTTTTTCCGTTTGAATTTTTCATGTGATTTTTTTTCTTTCTGTTTTTCATTATTTCTGTATTTGTAACATTTGCTTTTTGGGGTATTTTTTTCCTCTTTATTCCCCCTGGGTAATCAGAGCTTCATACACCTCTTTATAGGCAACAACAGCCCCTAAACAGAAAAAGATTTCCCGAATTTGAGCCTAACTAGAGCAATACCTGCCCTGGTGTGAGAAGCATGTCCTCGAAGAATTACGACAACTCGGTACAGTTGTCTGGGTTAGTTGCCGCTCTAGTGCGTGTCAATGCTTGCAGTTTACAGTGTGATTGGCGATACTCTGCGTTTATTAATGCTCTACTGTGACATGCCATTATTCAGAATCCATCCCACGGGTCATTTATCACAATTTCTGATGGAACTGGTCACTGGGAGCAGTGGTTTTTTTCCCAGTGGTTTTTTTGTAAGTCAACTCGATGACCAGTAATGTCGGTCTACAGCGACCGAAGGTATCATGGAGGCTTTCCTTGACGACTGTAGCGTCATCTTGCATGATGGATGTCCTCGATAGCTGGTACGTTGGATCTGAAAAACAAACCCCGAATTTGTCAGACTTGCCTGAATAAAAAGAGAATGGACTGCACAGGAAGAAAAATAAGCAAGAAATAGGGAATGGAAAGGTAAAGACAAAGTGACAGATGGGGAAATTTTTCATCCGAGCAAGACTTTAAATCTGGTATGGTCGACTATATATGTGTCCATTTTTTCATATATTTTATTTGAGGATAATGGAATGACATTTTTTTGTGTACATCCAGATCCTGTGTGAATGTAGTTTTATTAATTTTGTCATCCGTTCCCACGGACACAAATGGCCCACTCTTTCGAAAAATGGAACAGGTTTTAACGCGTGCACTATATGTTCTGTGTGCGTGCACACACAGGACCCTGGTTTATAGTCTCATCCGAAAGATTTTTGTTAGAGTGGGGTCGGCACCGATATTTAACTCCAGGGTAATAATTCCCTTGAATGAGCATCTCCGTGGTGGCGGTGTGTGTGTGTGTGTGTGTGTGTGTGTGTGTGTGTTGTGTGTGTGTGTGTGTGTGTGTGTGTGTGTGTGTGCGCGCGCGCGCGCGACCATAGATGTACAGTCCACAATACATTAGTGTGTGTGAGAGAAGAATGGGGATAGAGAGTTATAGTAAGTTACACTGATTTTTAAAAAAATGGCCCTGGAGATGCTCGAAAAAGATTTCCGACATTAGGCGGAAAATTCTCACGTTCAAGTGAAGTACTCAATATCCCTGGACATTCCAACAGCATTATCTCAAACATCGCTCATTTGAACGATATCACTTTGAAGCAAAGTAATTATTTTTACATGGTCAAAAAATCAGCCTTATTAGCTCAAATATTGCCTGTTTGATTTCACTACGTTTAAAGGTTAAGTTTATAATCATTTGGGTTACGGACTGGAAGGTCGCGGGTTCGATTCCCATAAGAGTCATAGGGATTTTTCGGACTCCGGCCGGCTCCTACCCAGAGTGAGTCTGCTGTGGGCTCAGTGGGACCACACAGTCGAGCTTCATACACTTAACGGATGCGAGTTTGAGAGTGTTGCTCAAATTACCTGACCAACACTGCAGGTGTCTGTAGCTCTCGGGCCCGATTGACGCCGGGATATATTATGATAGTAAGCGTAGAGTACAACCCTGTCAAGTAGTCTCAAAGCATATGCACTTCCACAGCAGCACCATTACGTCATCCTCATTGTCATTGATCATCATGCAATAAAAGAAAAATGCCTCCGATTCGGTGGTCCAAGTTGCTCTGGTCTCATGGTGACCTCAGATTTGGTTTGCCCATACACTTCTGTGCCTGTGGTGAGTTTGTGTCAAAGCCTTTGGGGCTGGGGGTTCGCGGGGAACGGTCGTTGGTAGGACGTTGGGGTGGTTGCCACCTCGGGTGGGCAACTCAGTCTGGCTCCACGACTGAGCTAATACTGTCGTTAGTAGGGGGCTTAGTAGGTGGTGTCCTGCGTATGTTAGCTCAAAACAGGCACCACTGAACACCACCAAAGTGACCCAGCAGCAGTGCAGGGCCCCTCTGGCTGGTGGCCCCACGGCGGCCTGACAGTGATGGGCTCCCTGTGGACTTCCGATCCTGAGGATGAGACATAACAAATCTGGGTATGGCTGTGGCGGGGAGATTGGAATGAGCGGCGTGGGAACAGCAGGACGGGGGACGTCACAGAAGATGAGGCAGCCCCCCCCAAAAAAGTTTATAATCATTGTTTGAACACACTATCACAATTTGTCTTTTAACAATTTCAAAACAAATCCCTTTTTAACACAGTCCACAAAGATCTCAATACTGTGACCTTACCTGTAAAACGTTTCTCTACGGAGAAACGTTCTACTTTTTCAGACTGCAGGAATGTCTTATGTTGAGGATGAGAACAGCGATTCTCAGGGATGTTGCGTCTTGGTTCAACTGCATGCAGACAGTTGCGACATCAACATCAGGGGTGGCAACAAAATAGACAGATCCGTCACTGAAATGCACGTCCTGAGAAGAAGATCACTGGAAATCAATGGTGCTGGGTTCTTTTGTCTTGACGATGTAACAGCGCCTGGCAGATAGACTTCAGTGACACTCTCCTGCGTCCCATAGTGCCTGGAAAAAGATATGTACATCACAAAGTGTAAAATAGGGAAACTGGGAAATAGCAAACGAAACCATGGACAGATAACAATGAACAATTGTTTACAACACAAATCAGAAAGACTAGACCAGGAGAGAGGTCTGTAAGGAGAGAGTACATGAGCATTGAGGTAAGGAAAGAAGATGAGAGTAGTAAAGGTAAAGGAGTCCCATAACCTATAAGGTCGTAGGGGAGCGAGGCATCAGAGATCTCAGCTTCTCTAGGGACCAGCATATTGAGGGCGGCGCCCATCTCCTCTCCCTCGCTGCTTTACCTTCCCTGACCCTAAAGAGGGCAGGTACCCATTTACAGCTGGGTGAACTGGGGGAACTGTACTGAAGCCAAGGCGCGCAAACGGTCACCCAACTGGTAACCACGCTCGACACTGCTTAACTTGGCTGGGGGAAAGCCAGTGCATGAGAGTATGTGTAATTTAAAAAAAAAGTTGAAAATTTGGCAAGCATCAAGTATAAAATCTTTTATGGTTTAAGAAAAAACAAAATGGGACAGAAACAATCGACAAGTGGCTAACAAAGACAAAATACACACATTGAACGAAAACAAAGTATAAAGAAAGAGAAAAAATAGCAAGTTTCAAGTACCAAGTCTCTCTTGCTTTAAAAAAAAGGAAAATAATGGACAAACAATGGACAAGGGACTAACAAAGACCAAAAATACACAGATGGAAAAAACCCTTTAAGTATTAAAAAAAAAAGAAAATAGCAAGTTTCAAGTACCAGTCTGTTGCTTTAAGAGAAAAAGGAAAATACTGGGCAGAAACAATGGACAAGGCACTAACAAAAACAGAAACATTCACGGACTGAAATAAAGAAAAATGGACATCACATTGTGAAATGCTTTACCTTTATTTGAAAAGCGGCAGGTCATGATAGCTGCCACCACACGTCAGGTCACAGGCACTTGATTTCTGGCACCCCAGGATGATCCACATGACTAACCACCCGGTTAGGACCCATGTAGCAAAGGACAATGAGGAGGAATCTACCCCCATATGATTTCAGAATGGACTGACGGAGTTACAGCCCCTTATGACTACTGAAATAATTTCAGAATGGACAGAGTTACAGCCCCTTATGACTACTGAAATAATTTCAGAATGGACAGAGTTACAGCCCCTTATGACTACTGAAATGATTTCAGAATGGACCGACGGAGTTACAGCCCCTTATGACTACTGAAATAATTTAATTACTGACGGAGTTACAGCCCCTTATGACTACTGAAATTTGACAATGCACTGACGGAGTTACAGCCCCTTATGACTACTGAAATAATTTCAGAATGGACAGAGTTACAGCCCCTTATGACTACTGAAATAATTTAACAACGTACTGACGGAGTTACAGCCCCTTATGACTACTGAAATGATTTCAGAATGGACCGACGGAGTTACAGCCCCTTATGACTACTGAAATAATTTAATTACTGACGGAGTTACAGTCCCTTATGATTTCTGAAATAATTTAAGAATGTACTGACGGAGTTACAGCCCCTCGTGATCACTGAAATGTAATTATGGACAGAGTTACAACCCGTTATGACCACTGACGTAAGAATGGAATGACAGTTACAATCCCTTATGACCATTGAACAATGGACAGTAGCCCCTTATCACCAACGTAAGAATGAAGTCACAGAGTTACATCCCCTTATGATCACTGACATAAGAATGGAGTGACAAAGTTACAGCCCCTTTATGACCATTGAAAAATGGAGTGGCAAAGTTACAGCCCCTTATGACCACTGTAATGATTTTAAGAATGGAGTGATGAGAGTGAAGCCCTTATGACCACTGTAATAATATATGAATTGATAGAGGTACATCCCCTTATTGACATTTAAGAATGGAGAGAGTTATATCCCCTCATGACCATTGACTTAATGGAGTGACAGAGTTACAGCCCCTCATGACCACTGACTTAAGAATGGAGTGACAGAGTTATATCCCTTCATGACCACTGACTTAAGAATGGAGTGACAGAGTTATATCCCTTCATGACCACTGACTTAAGAATGGAGTGACAGAGTTATAGCCCCTCATGACCACTGACTTAAGAATGGAGTGACAAGAGTTACAGCCCCTCATGACCACTGACTTAAGAATGGAGTGACAGAGTTACAGCCCCTTATGATCACTGACTTAAGAATGGAGTGACAGAGTTACAGCCCCTCATGACCACTGACGTAAGAATGGAGTGACAGAGTTACAGCCTCTCATGACCACTGACTTAAGAATGGAGTGACAGAGTTACAGCCCCTCATGACCACTGACTTAATAGAGTGACAGAATTATATTCCTTCATGACCACTGACTTAAGAATGGAGTGACAGAGTTACAGCCCCTTATGACCATTGACTTAAGAATGGAGTGACAGAGTTACAGCCCCTCATGACTATTGACTTAAGAATGGAGTGACAAAGAGTTACAGCCCCTCATGACCACTGAAATGACTGAACAGACTGACAGAGTTACAGTCCCTGATGACCACTATCAAAGACATTGTAGATAAAGACACCAAGACCACTGGCACCAGGATTGCTCTCCTCCTACCTTTCCCCCTTTTTTGGTTTTAGCTTTCCTATTCTAGTTTATTTCAGTTTATTTTTGTTTGGCTTTATTTTGATTTACTTTGTTGCTGCATCCTAGTTTGTTTTATTTGTGTTTTATGTCTATTCTAATGATTTAATTTTGATTTTGATTTATTTTGCTCTAAATTCATTTTTATTTTTATTTTATTTTATTTTTACCCTAATCTAATTTGGGGGGTTTCTCGTTTGCTTTCTTATTTTCTTAAGTTTATATATTTTTTGGTCAAGTCTTTTAGTTTTTTTTTTAGCAAGGAGCATTGTGCAATCATAAGTCTGGTGTCCAGTAATCATTGGAAAGCAGCTAACAAGGATAACTACACAGAAGAGAGCAAGACTGACACAGAACTCACAGTAGCCAAGTCTAGTTAGGGCAGATAGAAATTGAAAAAGCGAGGCTGGAGTCCCTTCTCCTTTTGTGAGCCTGAAGACGGCAGGTTTTTTACACATGAATCAAGAACCGACTGTACAAGGTAGCAGCTGTGTGGTCGATAGCGCTGCATCTCTACCTCGTCATACAATAGCACGTTGAACAGAATTCTCTACAATTGCTGGCTATCCGTTTTCCTTGAAATAAGTACATCAGAACTGACAGGTCATGTAACCCTCTTTGCAAACATCTTACGCACTTTACCAGAGGTGCGGTCCAGCTCAGACTCTGGGAGCAAGCACCAGACTTTACCAACACTATGAAGAACTGCATAATGTCCCCATTCTGAATCTGAAGATCTCATTCACGAAAGAACTGAACTGCACATCCCCTTTCTAAAGCAGAAGATCTCAAACACGAACATTAGGAAGAACTGCATAATATCCCTATTATGAAGCCGAAGATATCACGAAAAATTGAAGAACTGCACAACATCCCCTTTCTAAAGCAAAGGATCTCAAACACGAAAATTAGGAAGAACTGCATGATATCCCTATTATGACGCCGAAGATCTCATACACGTAAACTATGAAAAACTGCATAATATTCCATTCTGACAAAGATCTTACACGATAACTATGAACAACTGACGATTTCTTACACAAAAACTATGAAGAACTGCATAATATCCTGATTCTAAAGCTTAAGCTGTCATACACGAAAACTATGAAGAACTGCATAATTTACCCAATACTGAAGCAAAGATCTCAACACAAAAACTATGAAGAACAGCATGTTATCCCTATTATGAAACCCAAGATCTCGTACACGAAAACTGAAAAACTGCATACTATTCTCAATCTGACTTAGATGACTTACACAAAAACTATTAAAAAACAACAACAACAAACTGTATAATATTCCCATTCTGAAGAAGATCTTACACCAAAACTATGAAGAACTGCATATTGTAAAGCTAAAGCTCTCATACACGAAAACTATTGAGAACTACATATCTCCCCATTCTTAAGCCGTTAATCTCAAATATACGAAAACTACAAAGAACAGCCTAATATCCCCAAGTACGAAGCCGAAGATCTCGTATTCGAAAGTCCCAAAGCCAAAGAAAAAACCCAGAAGGATTTTATTAAATTGCCTTTATCCTCCATTCTTAATCCTTTAATAACATGGACCTAACGAGAGTAAATTATCATCATGTGTCTCGGTCTGTAGTGAGAAGGTCCAAAAGTGATGGCAAGAATCTGGAAAAATCCCCCAAAACAAACCCAAACATAAATGCCTAATAGATGTACACCATTGTCTTCTGAAAGGAAAAGTGTGTGCACAGATAAATTTGTCCAGTTATGTGTGTGTGTGTGTGTGTGTGTTGTGTGTGTGTGTGTGTGAGAGAAGGGGAGTACAGGTGCATGTGTGTGTTGTATATACATTGTGTCTATGTGTTTCAAAGAGGGGTTGAGGGAGAGGCAGGGAGACAGAGATAGAAGGAAAGAAAGAGAGAGAGAGAGAGAGAGAGGAGAGAGAGAGAGAAGAGAGACAGGTGCATGGTGTGTTTGTATATACATTGTGTCTATGTGTTTGAAGAGGGGGTTGAGGGAGAGAGGCAGGGAGACAGAGATAGAAGGAAAGAAGATGAGCGAAAGAGAAAGAGGAGAGAGAGAGAGAGAAGAGAAGATGAGATATAGAGAGAGAGAGAGAGAGAGAGAGAGCTGTTTCGAAGGCAAGGAATGTGCCTGCGAGCTCTCTCCATGTCAGTTGTGCTGCCTTTGTTCATGGGCACGAGTGATGACATACCACAATTGTTGTTTTGGTCGAAACCATCTGAAAAGCAATATAAAAAAACCAGGTACTGAAAACCACTGATACTTCCATTTATCATGCGACTGAAATGCTGTTTGTGCTTGCCATCTCATAGCCAGATTTTGAGCCACCTCTGAGATGCCCGTTCAAGATCATACCGATACTGCTCTAACATCAAACCATAGACTATCTCTTTCAGACTTAACACAGGACAGTACTTACTTGTCATTGGCAAAAATGGCCGTTCCTTCCCCTAGATGCTGGCAGATGACCTGCGTATTTCAGATACAGCAACAAACAGAAGGTTGGTATTTCAGATACAGCAGCAGAAGAACAGCAGCAGCAGGAGAAGGTTGGTATTTCAGATACAGCAGCAGAAGAACAGCAACAGCAGGAGAAGGTTGGCATTTCAGATACAGCAGCAGGAGAAGGTTGGTATTTCAGATACAGTAGTAGGAGAAGGTTGGTATTTCAGATTCAGCAGCAGGAGAAGGTTGGTATTTCAGATACAGCAGCAGGACAAGGTTGGTATTTCAGATACAGCAGCAGCAGGACAAGGTTGGTATTTCAGATTCAGCAGCAGGAGAAGGTTGGTATTTCAGATTCAGCAACAACAGGAAACGGTTGGTATTTCAGATTCAGCAGCAGGAGAAGGTTGGTATTTCAGATACAGCAGCAGCAGGAGAAGGTTGGTGAGATGCAGCAACAACAGGAGAAGGTTGGTATTTCAGTTACAGCGACAGCAGGAGAAGGTTTGTATTTCAGATACAGCAGCAGCAAGAGAAGGCTGGTATTTCACATCCAGCAGTAGAAGGTATTTCAGATTCAGCAGCAGGAGAAGGCTGGTATTTCAGATACAGCAGTAGGAGAAGGTTGGTATTTCAGATACAGCAGCAGGAGAAGGTTGGTATTTCAGATTCAGCAGCAGGAGAAGGTTGGTATTTCAGATACAGCAGCAGGAGAAGGCTGGTATTTCAGATACAGCAGAAGGAGAAGGTTGGTATTTCAGATGCAGCAGAAGCAGGAGAAGGTATTTCAGATTCAGCTGCAGCAGGATAAGGTCAGTTGGCACCAGTTCATACTTCAACAGTGGACACTGCTTCTCAGAAAAGCATGTTTCGGCCTGAAAACAAATTGTCAATTGTTTTAAGTTTAAAAAAAAGAGGGAGATACCAAACAAAAGAATAGAAAAAAGAGGTAAGCAGAAGAGAGAGAGAGAGAGAGAGAAGAGAGAGAGAGAGAGAGATGGAGAGAGAGAGAGAGAGAGAGAGGAGGGGGGGGGGGTAGAGTAAGGCATAGTAGTGAACACATTCTTGAGTTCTGATACCATAAACAGTCATTGTGATTAAAGTCATAATAATGAACATCACCATATCACGATAATGGTAAACATAGTAGTAAACATAAGATACTGAAATGAAATATTCACAAACTTTGTTGTGGCCTCAGTTGCATGCAGGTCACGGAGCACCATCTTTTGGGGTTCTTTATTCTTTTCCCCCTTTTTTTCTTTTCTTTTTTACAGTGAGTGCTTCACACGCCTCTCTTCATTGGCCAAAAACCCAAAAAGAAAAAAAACACACCCCAGAACCCCAACCCTTTTTTTGGGGGTGGTGGTGGTGTCTTTTTAAATGTATTATACATGAACAACCTTTCTTATCTTGCCTACTGTCTGGAGCAATAACTTCCCCAGTGTGAACTGCTGCCTGTGTTCTATTGATATTAAACTACATCTGACAATCGCCTGGGTTTATAGTTGCTCTAGTGTGTGCTGTTGTGTGCGAAATATTCACAAACCTATTAAAACCAACAAGCACATACCACTCCACGACCGCCCCAGACTCCTCAATTTACAAGATTTGTTCCATTCAAAGATTAGTAGTAAAAAGAAAAGATTTCCAAAATTTAAATTCATTTTTATTCTTTTATTTGAGGATCATGAAACAAGCACTCTTATTTTTTACATCCAGTCCCCGTGTGTAGGCATTTTTGTAAATTTTGTCATCCATTCCCACCGTCACACAAATGCCTACTCCTCCGAAAAGCGGAACAGGTTTTTACGTGTGCGCAAGATGTTTTGCGTGCGTTCGCACGCGGGACCACGGTTTATAGTCTCACCCGAAGGACTTTTGAGGGAAGTGGAGTCGGCACTGATGTTAACTCCAGACGAAAAACCCTCTTGAACGAGATTCGAACCCGGATCATAATAATAATAATAATAATAATAATGTATGGAATTTATATAGCGCTGAATCTTGTAAAGCACCACAAATCAAAGCGCTCAGATTTCATTTCATACCACTTTAAGTCACGGCAGATTTCTCTCCGTGAAATTCGGGCTGCTCTCCCCGGGGAGAGCGGGAGAGCGCGTCGCCACAAGCGCAGCGCCACCTTTTTTTTTTTCCATATCTGCAACTATTTGTTCAGCAGATCACGAGCGCATCACTCCTACCACCAGGCTATCCCGTCCCCAATTCAACCCGTCTGTTACCTTCCACCGTCAATACGTTTTACTTATTTAGCCAGTCTATAATCTGGGCAAGTACAAATTGAGGAGAAGATGACAAGAACTAGCTATACAACTTTACACCTGCCAAAATATACGAAAAGCAAACGATAGCCTCCTGTCTCAATGCTGATCTTTTTGCTGAATGGCTAAAGGGCAGGAAGGGGGATGGGGGTGTCTGTCCATGTGAACAGTTTTGTTTTTAAAAGTCCGGGAGGAGAAGAGGACAGTGGGCGGAAGAGCTTCGTGGTTATGACATGGAACTCGCGTAAAATTCAGTGCAGTGTTGCATCGATTCCTAGAGGAGTTCAAACTTTAAAAAAATCTAGTGACAGGAGAGGGAGCATACGGAACATTTGCCCCGCCATAATAATCTGCAAAACTTGTTTTGGAAGAGGGTATATTAATAAGTTTAAAAAAACCCAACCAACCCACGAAAACCCTTGCCACAATCCTCTCGCTTTTTCATGTTTTTCAAATATCAAATACTTAAAGATAGATAGGAATAACTAATTGAAGTCTTCCAAAAATATTAAAAGTTACCTGTGGCCTCATGTCAAAACTGCCCAGAGGGGAGACATTGCGTCTTGTTCTGTTGCTGCCGGGAACTTTGAATCAGTGACGTCAACTGAAGTGTGAAGTGCGCATGTCCAGTTAAGTCAACGCCCTCTGTAGGTGAACTGAAAGAATTTTCCACGTGCATCACGGATCATCAGATGAGCTCTCCTCTCCCTCTCTCCCTCTTTCTCTCTCTCCCCCTCTCTCCCTCTCTCTCCCCCTCTCTCTCTCCCTCTCTCTCTCCCTCTCTCTCCCTCTCTCTCTCCCCCCTCTCTCTCTCCCTCTCTCCCTCTCTCCCCCCCCCCTCTCTCTCCCTACGAAGATATCCTGATGGTTAGAGCGATGCGGGTTGCTACCTCAATGGTGGGAAAGAAGAGGACAGCGTACACACACAAATATCGCCATTAGTACACCTCGAAACTTCCTCCATCGAAGGATTGGTTGGAAAGAGAAGAAAGATTGATGACAAAGCAAATGCATTGCGTAAATCTGGGAAAAAGAAAGGGGAAAGGGGACTTGAAATATGAAAAAACAAAAATGACTTACTTTACAGACCCCAACTCCCCCCCCCCCCCAAACCAAAAAACCCCAACACCCCCACACACACACAAACCCCACCCCACCAGGGCAGCCACACCACGCACGCCGAAATTTTTCTTCTTTTAATATCACTGATTAATAAAACAGTCTTTTAATTTAAAACACACAAAAACAACACCCCCAACACCACACAACCACCAAAGCACGTACGCCGCACCGCACGACGTCGCACGCACGCAGGCAGGGCACGCACGACACACTTTTTTTAAAAATATCACTGAAAGAACAGTCGTTAATTTGAACACAAACAACAACACCACAACCCACACACAACACACACGCACGCACGCACCATCTTTCAAATATCACTGTTAAGGAACATTTTTTTAAAATTTGAACACCCCACCCCAAAACACAACACACACACACACACCCCCTCAACACACACACACAAAACAAAAACCCCCCCCCTCCCACACAACACACCCCACCAACCACACACACAAAACAAAAACCACACAACAAAACACACCCCACACCACACCCCAACACCCCACACAACACACACCACAACACACACACACACAAAACACCCCAACACAACACAAAACACAACAAAACAAAAAAACCACCCCACCCCCCACAACAAAAAACCCCAAAAAAAAAAAAATTTCCCCAAAAGATGGATGGATGATCACTGTCACAGAGAAATCTCCAGAGACCTACCTGTCATCTCCATGACTGAGGGAGATTTATCAGCGGCCTTGTGAAACACACCCCACCTGATGTTCAGGCTATTTAGGAGTCCTGTTGATTAAAACACAGTATAGATAAGATGATGATGATGATGATAATGATGATGATGAAGAGATAGGGTAAAAGCGAGTCAAGCTCAACCACTTACTGTTTATATAAAACCAGGCAACTTTTGGTCCGATTCGGCTTCGCCTCATCGTACCAAAAACTTGCATAGTTTTATATAAAAACTAAGCAGTTTACCTTGACTCGGCTTTTACCCTATCTCTCTACTAAAACTGAAAGTAATACTAATTTATTTCTAATGAGCAAACAAATAAAATTATGGGAATTTTTGCTAAACAATATCTTGTCAAGAACTAATACAAAAATACTAAAAAAAGAAACTAATACTTCTTTATTATCTGATTTATGCTGAATTTTTATTAAAAAAAAAAAAGTGCAAAACCTTCTCCGCTACCCAGGCTCCGTTACAGAAGGAGAGCAATTTGGAGGACACTGCAACGGAGCTTTGGGTATCGGAGAAGATTTCGGGCATTCACGACTGTTGGAATGCCGACACACGCAATCACACACCACACGCATTCACACAACACATAGGACCTGTAGCTACTGCTATTCCTAGGGGGTTCGATCCCATGCCTGCCAGGGCTGCCCCAAAGGGCGATAGAAAGAGTGAAAATTAATAAATATAAACCTTCCTATCTGATGACATAATAGCCAAGCCCACATTGCCCCTGTGTTAGCAAAAGATTGTGGCATGTTGCCAATACAACACAGCAGTAGGCCTAGGCTGAGAGCACAGTGTATTATGTGTGGTTGTGTGTGAGAGTGTATGTGTATGTCTGGCTGTCTGCATGTTCTCGTGTGTGTTTAAAAAAAGCTATTGGGTTTTACACTATACAGTATTTAGTCGGCTGGTCTGTTTTGAGTATTAGTTTACTATGCTTTGAGCCTCTCAGTTTTAGTTTTATTCTTTCTCTTTCTTGTCCATCTGTAATAACATCATTCTCCCGAAGGCAATTATTAAACCCATCTCTGTCTTTCATGTGAAAAATTACAACGACTTTGATTTGTTCACGGTAATCTTTTAATATGCTATTATATTTTTGTGTCAGCAACCAAACAGATATCTGTG
>CM054147.1:15531908-15547314 GCA_028751875.1 Rapana venosa
CGTTCCAACACCACAACACACTCACCCACACTCTCCTCTCTCACATACCCACCCCCTCATTCACTATCTCTCTCACTCACACACACACTCACACTCTCTCTCTCTCTCTCTCACTCACTCACACACACACACAAACGGTGAACAAAACCCCCCCACTCACATTGAGGTGATGCGTGGTCAGTTCCTTGAGGTCTGCACAGGCAGGGCTGAGGCGTTCAAAGATGACGTTGTCTGCTCCTTTACACAGCAACTTGATCTTGTTGTCTTTGCGAATAATCACCTACAACATCATTGTTTTCCCAACTTCTGCAGGTTCTTTCTTGAAAATCACCTTAAACTAATAACAAAGTGAAGAAACCTATACGCTCCACCCCCCCGCCCCCCCGAAGTGATTATCCAGTTTTACCCACAACTGCTAATCTATCTCTCCTGTCAAAGAGTCTGGGATCACACAATATATACAAAAGCTCAGACATTTACCGACAAATGAAAAAGAAAAAAAAGTGGAAAAAAAATGGATGTTATAACACCATTTTTTCATAATTCATATACAGATGCATTGCAATGTCAGTCACAATATATGAATTTAACAAAAAACCATATCATCATAACAGACTAATCCACCATCTGAAAATAAAAATTTGGCTTTCTTTATGACGATCAACCCCCTCCGAAACAAGCACAGACTTTCTACCACTCTCTGCTATTGTTTACTCGCAAACAAAAAAAATCAGCACGAGAGACGAAAAGAAGAAAATTTAAAAAAAGAACGACACAAAATGACAGGAAAGATAAAATTCCCAGCCAAGCAATTTCCAAAAGGTGGGATTTTTTTCCCCACCTTCATACAGAAAGAGGCTCCAGCATTCCCCCCCATGAAGTCTACATACAGCCCAGCTTGCCTGGCACTGAGGACAATTCTACATGAAAGAAGCATCCCTGAAGTTGGAATGCGGATACCTAAAAGGTGGGGAGAGGGGAACCAGGAATCTACACAAAAATCTCACCATTGGTGAACCTTGGAGCTCTAGCTGAAGAACAGGGAACGGGGGGGGGGGAGAGAAAAAAAATGAAAGAAGCGGCGGGAGATACTTACCGACATACGCTTGCGCACGTTGTTGAAGTCCAAGATGCAGAGGAGCTCGTACACTTCTACTACCCCCTTCACATTGACCGTGATGGTACTTGGGGTTCGAGTCTGGGGACCAACAACCAGTGTCTTACATGAACCACGCTGTGAAATACCCAGACTACCAGGCATATATACCAGAAATACAGTTTTTTTCAACAAGTGGACCATAAAATACTGAAAAAAAAATGTGTTGTGGCGTTGGTGGGTTCTTTTTTGTGTTTGGTGGTGGTGGTGGTGGTGGTGGGAGGTGTTGTTTGGTTGGGGGTTGGGTTTGGTTAGGGGTTTTCTTGAGAGGAGGGGGGGGGGGGGGGGTGTTGGTGGGATGGTAGTGGATCAAAACAGTTGAAGAAATGTCAGTGTGCGTGTGTGCATGTGTAAGTGTGGTGTGTTTTGTGTGAGGTTTTTGTTGTTGTTTGGTTGGAGTTATTTTGTTTTTTGGTGGGAGGGGGGTTTCAGGAGAGGGGGAGGGGGGGGCAGGAGATTTTTTTTTTTTTCAAATAAAAGCACAGTGTTTAGACAAACGTACTGAAAACAGGATCTTCATGGAATCTGCAGTGAAATGCAAACATGTGTGTCATGACAGTTCTGACACTTTTTCTACCCATGTTTGACTATTGTTGGTTCATCACTGGCTATTTTACACAGTGAGAAGCTAGGCTACTGCTTCCCTTCATTTCCTTCACACACACACACACACACACACACACACACACACACACACACACACACACATCACAACACGATGACGCTGCACACTGCACTTACCATAAAGACAAACCCAAAGTTTCGGGCGGCTGACACCAGGGCCCCTTCGTCTGGAGACTGGGCTTGATACTCCAGAGTTCCTTTAAAAATGCAAGTACACACACACACACACATGCACACACCGCACATGCACAAGATTCAAGATTTAATTCCTTTCACCCCTTTTGGGGTATGGAGGATTACAAACAAATTGAACAGGAGAATATACCTAACAGCAATACAGCCAAAAATAATATGAATACTAACAGAAACTGAAAAGCAAAGAGTGCATCGCAAAATGATAAGCAAACAGTATTAAAGACTCAATACTATTTTTAAGTATACACATTTCTTTGAAAGTCATAATCTACACATGAAAGACAACTGAAATTTCAAGAAATATCTGCAAATCTTATGAATTTTGAGAGCGACAGGAGAACTTTTCAAGATTTGCATTTCATTAGCCTACAAAAATTGTAACTGGACATGGGTTGAAGAAAATGTTGCACACGCACACACACATACACACACACACACACACACTCCACTCTCCCCAAAAGTCCTTCGGATGAGACTATAAACCGAGACCCCATGTGCAAACGCACGCAGAACATCTTGCGCACACGTTAAAATCCTGTTCCGCTTTTCATAAGAGTAGGCCATTGTGTGCCGGTGGGAACAGATGACAGAATTTACAAAACCGCATACACACGGGGACTGGATGTAAACAAGCACATGAGTGCTTATTCCATTATCCTCGATATAAAAGGATAAAAAAGAATAAAATAAAAAAAATAAAAAATAAAAAAACACACAAACACACACTGTAATTCACTTGTTTACTGATCTATGCTGTGTAGTGCTGTGCTACAAATAAACTACAAATGCAAACAGTCACATAATAACTACATGAACAAAGAAATAAGTTTATCTGGACAGCACCTCCCTGACAAAAACAGTAACACATAATACGGTAAAAAAAAATCTATAAAGACAAAAAAAGAAAGGAAAGAAAGAAAAAAGGAAGAAGAAAAAATTAAAAACAAAGGGAACACCCCCCTCCACCCCCACCCCCCCTCCCCCCACGCATCACTCCAAAAGAAACCAAGAAAAAAATAGAAAAAAAAAAATACAAGGAAACCGAGAATCCTCCCCCCCCCCCCCCCCCCCCAATTTTTTTAAATAAAAAAGGCAGCCACAGACCATCTTCCAGCGTTTCAGCCATGACAGTGTGACACAGGGCCAGGACGAGGAAGAAGGAGTGACTATGTTGGTCTCCAGCTTGCACAATGTTCAGCAGCTCCTCGTCGTAAAAGTCAAACGATTTTTCAGCGTAGGGGTTGTCAGAAAAATCCACCTTGGGTGAGTGCTGTGCAGAAAGAAGCAACAACAACAACAAAAAATCATATTTTTTTTACAAAAAAGAATTCCTTGATGATAGAAGCAGCGGCGGTGGCAGCGGTGGTGTTGGTGTGTGTGTGTGTGTGTGTCTGTCTGTGAGTGTGAGTGGGGTGGGGGGGGAGGGTGTTGTGCGTGCGTGTTTGTTTGTGTGTGTGTGTGTATGCATACTTGAGTGTGAATAAGAGAGAGAGAGAGTGTGTGTGTGTGGGGGGGAATGGATGGCAAAATTAACAAAGCTGCATACATACAGGGACTGGATGTAAAAAAAAAGCACGAGTGCTTATTCCCCTATCCTCAAAATAAAAGGTGTTTTTTTAATGCTGTTTTTATGTAATAGAACTTCACTGCTAGTTGTGATATTATTTTCATACACTGTTGATCTAAAAAAAAAAAAATGACATGAAGCTAACTCTTTTGTTTACATTTTAAGTTATCAGTATGGCATTATTTACACTTATTTTATTGCTCTAAAAATGGAACATAAACAAAATATTTGGAGAAAAAAAAAAAAACGTCAATTCCAAAGAAAAATAAACTCAGATACAAGAAAACTTCAGCAATGAAAAGTAACAACAACATAACCAACAGTGAAACGGTCATCAAAAAGGTGGGGTAATAATGGAGCAACAGTAGACATGTTGCAAAGTCTGTTTCAGCAACTGGGAAATTTTTTATTTCATTCACCCAAAGCTTTCACTCACTCTCAGTAGAATACAAATGTCGTTTTCTCCTTATTTTTTAATAGACTTCATAACTAGAAAATTCGAGTTTTTCCACACACACATATTACATCTAACCCCACATTATTTCAAAGATTAAAATTTAAAAAAGGGTTTTTAATCGCATCGAAACAACAAAGAAAACAAAAAACGCGCATCACACCCGCCAAAAAAAAACTTTTCAACAAAAATTAATACACATCACAACTGAACCTTTGCCCAACAATCTGGCCCGCAACGGATGGAACACCATGCAGAAACAGAACGGACCAGAACAGACAGTCAACTGCAAAACCGCATGCCAGTAAACAAGGAAACATTCAGCGACTGACCATCCACGCATGGGACTTCCTGTGATGGGAATGAAAATGAGCGAACGAGATGGACCTGGGGTACATGCTTGTATTGCTTTCACAGTATGAGGGGCCACAGCTCCAAACATCAGGCGAGGAAGCCAACGCAAACGGGGTGTTACGTCCGGACTGCTGAACGGTCAACCTAGAAGTGGTGGGGGTCACATAGGAACAGCGACTGAGATTGCATGTCTGTGTCGTCGATACTGTGAGGGTGGTTCTACTAGTCCCCGCCGAGTAAATTTTTGGAAACTTGCTGGCCACAGCTGGAAAGACAGCTTTGGTCTGCTGATGGCGGGGCCTGGAGGATCAATCAATTCACTTTCTCTTGTGATATCAAACCGCCATCGGGAAATTTTTTAAGTTTGACCCACTGAACAAGAAATGCTTGGCTGCCCTCGGGGTGATGGACAAACTTGGCCATAAGCTACTGGCATCTCCCATCATGGACTTTCCTCTTCTGTTGTTTTCCCGCCCATGCACAAAACCATCACCATCAGCTTTCTTCTGCCCCCTTCTTCAGACAAACATCCCACCCTCAGTCAGCACTTCTACCCCAGCCCGCCTTCTACCCCAGCTTAGCACTTCTACCCAGTCAGCACTTTCTACCCCAGCTTAGCACTTACCCCCCAGCTTAGCACTTCTACCCCAGCTTAGCACTTCTACCCCAGCTTAGCACTTCTACCCCAGCTCAGCACTTCTACCCCAGCTCAGCACTTCTACCCCAGCTTAGCACTTCTACCCCAGCTCAGCACTTCTACCCCAGCTTAGCACTTCTACCCCAGCTTAGCACTTCTACCCCAGCTCAGCACTTCTAATATCCCAGCTCAGCACTTCTACCCAGCTCAGCACTTCTATGGTCAGCATGCACCCTTTCCCGTAAGTTTGGGCCTGGGCACCCTTTCCCACTGGGGGACATTCTTTCATGCCTGAAATCCCTCTTGTATTGTGTGCCATCAAACTTCTTTGTAGTCGAAACCGTGAAGATCTAAACTAAGTATTCAGTAAACCTTAATGGCCCTATTCTGTAAACATTCCCTCATGCCTAAATATTTTGTTCACTCTAGATTATAATGTATTCTGTACACCCCAATATGTATCTGAATTCTGTAAAACCTTGAATATGGTCTGTATTCTGTACACCCGAATGTCTGTATTCTGTACACCCTGAATATGTATCTGAATTCTGTACACCCTGAATATGTCTGTATTCTGTTTCACCCCGAAAAGTCTGTATTCTGTACACCCTGAATGTCTGTATTCTGTACACCCTGAATATGTCTGTATTGTACACTCTGAATATATCTGTGGTAAAAAAACACAAAAGCAACACTTTTCAGTACTAAAAAAAAAAGTGCCAAAAATTAGACCCGATAATATATTAATTACTCTCAGCCTTCTCCATGTGCCATATATATATATATATATATTATATATATATATATTATATATATATATATGACCTCCCTCTCTCCCTTCACCAAAAGCCTACTTATGACCTTTTAAATTTCCAGCCTCAAGACATATTTATTCCAAATCTGATTTTCCCCCTCTTGTTTCATCCCCAATCTATCCCTACCTAAAACAGCCAAAACCCCATCACCCTGCCAAAGTGTATAGTGTGTGTGTGGTGTGTGTGTTTTTGTGTGTGTGTGGGGGTTTTGTGTGTATGGGTGTGTTGAATGCAAGCACTTTGATTTCTTTTTGCAAGATATAGAGCCATATAAATTCCATTTGTTATTATTATTATTATGTACACACACACACACATATATATATATAGATATATAGATATACATATATATACACACACACAAGATTATCCTTCTCAACATGTCACATTTACTGACAAGGTCGTCCTCCTGGCTCATGTCAACACACATAAAGCATTGATCTCATCAAGCATGCCATTCTTCACAAAATACAGAGACAATGCACAAGTACATGCGATCAGCTGCGATCCTCACACACCATGAATATATACAAATATAAACTCCATCTCTCACTCACTCACTCACACTCTCACTCACTCTCTCTCATCCACTCACTCACTTACACACACACACAAACACACATGCGCGCGCACACACACACACACACATGCATCTTGCACACACGTTAAATCCTGTTCCACTTTTCGAAAGAGTAGGCCATTGGGGGCCCGGTGGGGAAACAGATGACGAATTGACATTACCGCATACACACAGGGACTAGATGTAAAAAAAGCACATAAGTGCTTATTCCATTATCCTCAGTATAAAAGAATAAAATGAAATTTTAAAAAATTAAAAAAACAAGCACAAAACGCACAACTATATATGTAAGAGTACTGTGACCAAAATAACCTTACTGCAATGATCAGTAACCACAGCAATCAACTTTCAACCAAAAAAATCATCCAAACCCCCAAAAAAACCCAACCTTCCCTCTTTTGGAAACATAGTGCTCTTACCCTTTCCCCTCACTCCACCCCCTCAAACACACAATTTTAACAAAAACAACAACAGCAACTAAACCCAACAACAACAAAACCCCAACACATACACACAAATAAGAAACAATCTTAATCACTAAAAAGGGGAGTAAAAAGTATAGCCATCATGAAAGTGAAAAGAAAGACCAGGCAGCTTTCAGAAATGAACTGGTCTTTTTCCAGCAATTAATACTTATTCTTTTTTTCTATATTATTATAGTACAAAAACAACAACCACACACACACACACAATGTACCATCTGAAAAAAAAAGTTTGATTTGACTGGGCTTTGACACACACCACACATGCATATCCACACGAGCATTTACTCTGTAATTTCCGGAGATTCCCTTCTCTGTCGACAGGGTCACCATACGATTTGCCGTTGATGGAGCATTGTTGAAGGTCATGATATTCTGCACACAAGCCACACAAAGGTGTGATGTGTACCTGAAGGAGACAGGATAGCTCAGTGGTCGGAGCATCGCTTTCTCCCAGTCAAGGGTTTTAAGTAGCATCGAGTGTGGTTACCAGTTGGATGGGTGACCGTTTGTGCGCCTTTGCTCCATTATTTTTCCCCAGTTCACCCAGCTGTAAATGGGTCCCTCCCTTCTTTATGGTCAGGGAAGGTAAAGCAGTGAGGGAGGGGAGATGGACGCCGCCCTCAATATGCTGGTCCTTAGAGAAGTGAGGTCCCCGGACCCCTCGCTCCCCTAGGACCTTACAGACTATGGGACACCTTTACCTGAAGAAGATTGTGTGGCCAACGGAGATAACCTTGCAAACCAAGCTATACTGCCCACGAGAGGAGCTGGAAAGAACTTTTGCCATACTTTTTTTCCTAGACACATCTGGGGGGGAGAGACAAAGAAGAAGAAGCTGCAAAGTGAATTCATTTTGGATGCATTTGCCCGGCCCAAAAGTTTTGACCATTACTGATGTAGGGAAAGTGCCAAGGGTTATGTATATAGATATATATATCTATATCTATATATATAGATATATATCAAAATGTTTTGTTTTTATGCTTTGAAATACTGAGACTCGTCTCCAATCATGACAAGGTAATAACAATAAGAATTTGTCCTCTCCATCAAAGGAGAAAAAAAATTCTTTGAAGTCAGAGTATGGCTGCCTACATGGCAAGGTAACTTTATGTTAGTGTATTTGGTGAGCAGCCGTCCTTAGTTATGGGTAACACCCACGCTGCTTAACTCATCTGAATTAGCAAAACACACACACAAGTTATGTGTGTGCTCACATGCACACGTGTGCACACACACACGCACACACACAAATATGCATACATGTGCTCACATGCACATGCACATGTGTGCGCACGTGCACACACACGCGCGCGCAACAAACTCTAGAGAGATCCAGTAAGACCTACCTGTGTCAGGGTTTCCCGTTTATCTGAGAAGATGTATTCAAACTGCCCAGTTCCTCGTTGAGGGTGGTGGTGCGAGCCCTGGCGGCCGTGTCTTTTTTGTTTAGTACATTTTGATGTCCCAGTTGATCACAGATATGGGCAAGAGATTATTTAAAACACTGAAAAACAGGAAGCAGTTCAGGTTTATGTTTATAATGCAAATATGTGCATATCACACGCAACACACCACATGCACACGCAAGCACACACACACACCTCAAGACACAAAATGCTCCATTTACCTAAAACTAGAGTGAGACAGGCACGACGGTTGAGGATGATGATGTAGGACAGAAAAACCCCCTACACACACCCCCCACAAAACAACACAGACCCACACACACACTAGCCTGGTGATTAGAGCACTGAGCAGTGCTCTGATCTGTTGACCAGGTTCAAATCCTGCTCAAGGGGAATTGCGCTGGAGTTAAAATTGTTGCAGGACTCCACTCCCTCCAAATGTCCTTCAGATGAGACTATAAACCAAAGGTCCCATGTGCAAACACACAAGAAACATCTTTGACCACATTAAAACTGGTTCTGCTTTTCGGAAGAGTAGGCCTCTGTGGGGCGATGGGAAAGGATACAAAATTCACCAAACTGTAAACGTAAAGGGTACTGGATGTAAAAAGCATTTCAGTGATTGCTATTCCATTATCCTCGAAATAAAAGAATAAAACAGAAAATGAAAACACACAACACATACACATATTTAAATACTGCATCACCTCACATAGATGTGAGATAGGCAACTACAGTGTTGAGGATGATGATGTAGGACAGAAAACCACACACACAACAACAATACCAATACTGCACTCACCTCACATAGAGTGGATGACTACAGTGTTGAGGATGATGATGTAGGACAGAAAGACCCACACAAAAACACAATACCAATACTGCACTCACCTAACAAAAGAGTGAGATAGAAATCAGTTGAGGATGATGATGTAGGACAAAAGACCACACACATACACATATACCAATACTGCACTCACCTCACATAGAGTGAGATAGGCACTACAGTGTTGAGGATGATGTCAGTAAGGAAACCAAAACAAAATACACATATACCAAACTCACTCACCTCACTAGAAGTGAGTTAGGCAACTACAGTGTATGGACGAGCATTGTAAGGACAGAAAGACACACACACATACATTTCATATACTGCAATCCCTCACATCTGAGATAAGGCACTACAGTGTTGAGATGATGATGTAGACAGAAAGACCAGCAAGGCAATGGGACAAGCCCATGCTTTCCTCCCGGATGGAAGTAGCCCCGGGAGGAAAGACTGGATTGGTGACCCCCCCTTGCCAACAGTACAATAGGCAACTGTAATGGATTCACAAAAAACAGGGGGGAGGGGAGTGGACGCCGCCCTAAATTTATGCGGCCCTTTAGGAAGGGGTTTTCGGACCCCCGCTCCCCTGGGACCTTACAGACAAAGGGACCCCTTTACCGGGAAAAAATTTGTGTGGCCAAGGGGAGATAACCTTGAAAAACCAAGCAAATACTGCCCCCGGGGAAAGAGGGGCGGAAAAGAACCGGGCCTAATTTTTTCCAAGAAAATTTCGGTGGAGAAAAAAGAAAAAGAAGCTGCTAAGTAAATTTCATTTTGGATGCAAACTTTCCCGGGCCCAAAATTTTTGGGCCCCTTAAACTGATGTAGGCAAAAGTGCCAAGGTTTTTGTAAAAGTTTTAAAAAACAAAATATTAAAAATTTTAAAAGTTATATACCCAAAATTTTTTTTTTTTTAAAAGCTTTGAAATACGGGAGACCGTCTCCCAATCGACAGGTAAAAACCCAATAAAAATTTGTCCTCTCCATAAAGGAAAGAAAAAAATTTTTTTAACCCGGGGGGAAAATTGGCTGTAAAAGGCAAGGTAACTTTATGTTAGTGTTTTTGGTGAGCAGCGTCCTTATTTTATGGGTAACCCCCACGTTGCAAAAAACTATCTGAATTAGCAAAAAAAACACCAAAACAAGTTAGGGGTGTTTCTCACCTGCACCCCGTGTGCACACCACCCGCACAAAACAAAATATGCCTACATGTTCCCCTTTACATTCCATGCACAATTCCCCGTGTGGGGGGGCCCCGGCACACCCCACCCCCCCCCCCCCGGGCCCCCAACAAACTCTTGAGAGAACCCCGGGAAGAACCCCACCTGTGTCCCCGTTTTTCCCTTTTTTGGGATTTATTCAATTGCCCCAGTTCCTCCTTGAGGGGGGTGGTGCGTGCCCTTTCGGCCGTGCTTTTTTTTCATGTACCTCTTGATGTTTCCCCGTTGATCCACCGACTATTGGGGAAGACGGAATTTTTTCAACACTGAAAACAAAAAGCAGTGTCAAGGATGTTTATGAATGCACAAACAAATTTTTGGATATACACCCACACACACAACCCTGGGACACGCAAGCACCCCAAAAACACCTCCAAAACACAAAAAACTCCATTTTCCTCAAATAGGTTAGACAGGGCCACAGGGTTTGGGATGAAAGATGTAGGCAGAAAAAACCCCCTAAAAAACACCCCACACACACACACAAACCCCCACCCCCACTAGCCTTTGGGGATTTGGCCCCTGGGCAAATGCCCTCTGATCTGTTGACCCGGTTTTAAAACCTGCCAAAAGGGGAAAAAGGCCCCCGGAGTTTTAAAAAAATTTCAACTTTCCAAAACCCCCCAAAAGTTTCCCTTTAGATGAGACTATAAAACCCAAGGTTTCCCCTGTGCAAAAACCCCAGAGAAAAACTAGACGCACATTAAAACTTTGGGTTTTGCTTTTTTGGAAGGTAGGCCCTTTTTGTTTTGGCGATGGGGAAAGGATCCAAAAATTTAACCAAACTGTAAAACGTAAAGGGGGGGACTGGATGGGAAAAAGCATTTCAGTGAAATTGGGGTTTTTCCCCTTATTTCGAAATAAAAGAAAATAAAACAGATAAAAGGGTTTTTCACAACACATAACATATTCCAAAACTGCACTCATTTCCCTAGAGTGAGATAGGCACTACCGTGTTTTAGGATGATGATGAGGACAGAAAGACCACACACCATAAAACCCCTATACCAATACTTTCCCCACCTCACATAGAGGGGTAAAGGGACTTTCAGTGTTTTGAGGATTTATGATTTTAGGACGGAAAAAACCCCACAACATACACAATACCAAAAACTGGGACTCCCCATCACATAGAGTGGATAGGGCATACAGTGTTTTAGGAAAGAGATGTTTGGACAGAAAAAACCCCACACCCAAACACATATTCCAAATAAATGGGACTACCTCACTAGAGTGAGATAGGCACTACAGTGTTGGGGGATGATGAAGTGGGCAGAAAGACCACCCCACATAAAACATATTTCCAATACTGCATCACCTCACCCTAGAGTTTAGTAGGGCACTACAGTGTTGAGGATGAGAAAAACAAAAAACCCCACACACACACATAAAACCAAAAATGCACCTAACCTCACATAGAGGAAAATAGGCAACCTTTCAAAAGGGTTAGGAATTTGATTTTAGGGCAGAAAAACCCCAAGGGAATGGACAAAGGGCCCCCCGGCGGGAAAAAAAAAAACAAAACAAAACGGGGGGTTTGTGATCTGTCTTGGGGGATGAAAAATAATTTAAAAAAAAAAGATACATGGTATTTCGAACATGAAAAATATCTGAAAAAAACTTTAAAAGGGAAAAAAAATTGGGGAGGGGGAGAGGGGGGGGTGGAGGTTTTAAATTTTTTTTTAGTTTATCATGGAATGCTTATGTTGGGCTTAACACACACAAACACCACACCTGCTTTTGTTTCTAGATAGATGGTTGATGGGAAAAAAGAAAAATTTTTGCTTATTAAATTTTTATGACTTTCACCACACGTGCACACACACACACAGAGGTTGCTTATTTATTTTTTTTTTTCTTTTTTTTTGATTTTTTATGGCATATCATTTTTTTGGGTTTGGTTTTTTTTTACTTTGTATGCTATATAATCTTTATCTTTTTTTTTATTTTTGATAGTTTTTTTTGATAAAAAAAAGCAACTGCACTGCTTTTTCAATGCACCATGTAAAATAAAATTTTTGACTTTGCTCACACACCCACAAACCAGAATACCAGAACAGACCCCAAAAAAAAGCAAGTGCCACTATATTACACCAATAATAAATTTTGCATGAATCGATCGATTTTTTGTGCGCTGAACTTTGGGTTTTCCGTGTTTACATCAGCTTGGGGGGGCTTTGCCGGGGAAGATGACCAGGGCCCTAACACCCCCCCGTGGGCAGCACCAGCCACGCGCAAGATCTTTTTTCCCCCTTGCCCGCGGTTGTTTTTTCCTTCCGTGCATCTGCCTTCAAACTGGCCGCCCGGGTTTTTTGGTGGTTCGTGATGATTTTCCGCTGTTGTGGAAAACAAAAAGTAATTTTCTTTTTTTTTTTGTGTTGTTTGGGGAGAGGTGTAGAAAGAGAAGAAACCTATTTCTCACATCAGTTTTTGTTTTGAAAGGAAAAACTCTCAGTTACACGCTTAATGAAATAGTTGTTTTGTCTTTTCTTCATTTGGAACTCAAAGCAGTTTGTTTTTCTTAACTAGTTGGGTTTTTTTTTCTTCTTTTTGCCCATTTATTCTTGTTACTGTTTAGGTGAGATTCCTTAAATGTATGTGACTGCACATGCGCGCACACATGCGTGTGTGTATGTGAATGGGCGCGTGCATGCGCCAGAGGCACAGATGAGTCCCCTTGGTAAAAGATAGCTGCCACTTTGGGCCAAAATTTAAAAATGTATATGTTATGTGTGTTGAAATGCATTAAACCTGATGCCCTCCTCGAGGTGTATGTGGGGGTGTGTTGGCATGGGAACAAAACTATGTAAGTAGAGTGAGGCACTTAGTTATAAGGAACTGACGTGAGATCTTGATCTAAATTTTCTTGTTGTTAATCTTCAGTAGTGGATAATGTAAGTTATGATTTATGAGAGTTTCAGTTTTACATACTTTTTGGTGCTCATGTTCTTGTCTTGTTGGTGATGTACTGTGACAATGTGAGCTTGTTTTACTCTACTAGAATTTCTCATTTCGGATGAAAATAACTCCCTTGGGCAAAAGTACTGTCACTATCAGCAAAGATACCGAATAAACAGAGCCTATTAACAGCAAAAAATAAAGTTGGAACAAAGCCCCCATCAACAAACCACTGTTTACTACAACACAAATACAAAGTAAACAAACTATCATCACTTCCAGCAAAAATACAGTCTGAACGCATTCCCCATGGGGCGAAACCACTGTTGTGTCTGTGCCTACCATCAAAGGCAGCCATCTTGGCGTGGTCGTCAGCCATTTCCGCTGTTTCTTCCAACGCTTGGCGCACCTTGAGGTTGGTCTCCCTGCAACACACAATCTTTATTGTCCACTGAACCACAAAAGACACTCATACTGCCATTGAGACACTCATACTGACATTGACTATTTCCACGTAGCTCCTTGATTAAGCATCTTTACATGTTCCTTCCTTCAGACCCACATGACATGAAAAGAGCCATGATAACTAAAGAGCAGGACTATCAGTCCACATGTGATATGGGTGTAACAGAGTGGACATGTTTCATATACCATCTCTGCACAAACCCCAGGAACAAGGCATAGTCTCACAGTTAGGATGTGGCCTCTATAGAGGCTGCATTAATTTTACATTTCACCATTGTAGGCAAAGTGTAATGCAAGGGACGGTTTTCAACTACCCATCCAACAATACAGAGCACCGAAACAATTTGCAAGGTGTCCAAAAATAGTAACACGTCCTCTGATCGCATGGAGGAAATCTAATTCCGCATCATCAACATGGGAAAACAATAAAGGAACAGGAACATCACCGCATGCCCCCCCCATTTGATGGGACAGGATAAAAACACATCTCAGTTATCACCTAGGCAAAACCCATAAAAAAAAGCAGTAGAGAACTTCCCCTGGAAAAATGACAAAATACAACATTCATTAAACAAAAAAAGTTTTAAATAACCCATAAGAAAACAAAAACCGTACCAATAAAAGTATCCTACCACTAAAACCTCTTAGGGATAAAATCTGGGACAAACTCTTGGTAAAATAAAAGATAAAAACACTAATCCAATCCAACCATGTCATTTATTTTTATTTCTATTATTTTTCATTTTTATGTTATTTTTTATATCAAGAATAATAAATAAGCACTCGTGTGCTTTTTTACACCAGTCCCCATGTGTATATTATTTATTTTTATTTTATTAAAAACCTTTTATTTAAAGGGATAAGGGAATAAGCACTCATGTGTTTTTTTTTCCATCCAGTCCCCGGTGTATGCATTTTTGTGAATTTTTCCATCCGTTTCCCACCGCAACAATGGCCTACTCTTCCAAAAAATGGAACGGGTTTTTAACGTTGCCAGATGTTTTTGCTGCGTCGCATCACGGGGCCTCGTTTATAGTCCATCCGAAGGATTTGTAATGCGGTTTGTAAATTCTGTCATCTGTTCCCAATGGCACAAAATAATAACAATAATAATAATGTATGGAATTTATATAGCGCTGAATCTTGTAAAGCAACAAATCAAAGCGCTCAGATGATTTTTTTTTTCTCGAGGGTAATGGAATAAGCACTCATGTGGGTTTTTTTAACATCCAGTCCCTGTGTGTATGCGGGTTTTTTAAATTTTGTCATCGTTTCCCCGGCACACAATGGCCTACTCTTACGAATAGCGGAGCAAAGATTTAACGTTGTGTGCAAGATGTTCTGTTATAGCCCTGCCAAGAATAAAACACAAACTGCTCAGGGGATATGACAGAATGAACAACAGCTACAAACAAAGAGAAAGGAAAGAAACACCAGAAAGGAGTTGCATGATTCTAGATCAAGAAACCTCAAAGACCATCAAAGGTTTCTGGGCTGTAAATGACAGAGTCCCCCGATAGTAAAACTTAAGGGCACACCTTTCGACATTGAATAGCACAAGTATATGCACCAACAGCTGATAAAGATGACGCAGAAATTGAGGGGTTTTATTTAAAATATTTAAAGCATGAAGCAACTGAAGTCTCAAGATATCAGAAAAATAATGGGGACCCCAATTCAAAATAGGAAAAGGGGAAAAATAAAACCCATTTTGGCCC
>CM054147.1:15547814-15588062 GCA_028751875.1 Rapana venosa
GTCATCCTAAAAAGACACCGTCTCGCCCATTTTTTGCTCGGATGGAGGTCGCCATGGCCGATTAATTCTGCCCTTTGGACTGAAGCAGGCAAAATACTCCCGCAAATGTCCCACAACACCCTGTACAACTGCACTTTTCCCCCATCCCCCTTATTAACTGTATGCTAAAAATGAAAGACAAAGGGCCATTTAAAAATATACTAACCCAAAAAATTAGAGAAATTTTCCCCTAGTCTTCCCTTACGCATTACGTATCCCCCCCCCCCCCCCCCCCCCCCCCCCCCCCCCCCCCCCCCCCCCGAGGGGAGAAAAGGAGAGAGGGAAAAGGAAGAGAGAGAGAGAGCTGATTTTTGGAACTGTTTTTTTGATGGACCTGCCATTCCACCTTTTCGGGGGCACGAACTGCATCTGAATAAATATGTGGGGTTTCATCCAAACCTTTGGCCCAGGCTAGTTTTCCTTTCTACCAAAATGGATACTTCAACAGGTGCATGAAACTGGATTTGGGCGTCTCTTCAAAAAAACCCTCGGGGTTTTTAAAGTATAAAAAGTGCTTTCAACCCCGGGGGAAAGCCCCCCCTCAAAGTAGTAATAAAAACGCACAATCCGTACTTCGAGTGATTTTTCGAACAAAGTTTTTCCCATCCCCGGGGGGCGGGGGGGATACTCAGTGGTCAGAGCCGCCCACCAACCAAGGTTATTAAGCACCCCCGAGGTGGTTACCAGCTGGATGGTTGCCTTTTTGGGCGCCTTGGCTTATAAAAGGGGGGGTTGGGTTTGTTTTTTTTGTCTTTCCTCAGCTAGAGCTCTAAGGTTCCAAAAGGGGATTTTTAACCTTTTTTTCCCCCCCCCCCTTTGCCGGGTTGGGGTTTGGGGTTTTCCCTCCCCACAAATCTAAATTTTCGCTTTTTCCTTTTTTTAAAAAACAAGGGGGGCGAGGCCCAATTTCCAAAGGCCCCAAAAAAAAAAAACCCCCCCTTAAATTTTTAATGCTGTTCCCAAATTCTGGTTCAGGGGAAAAATTAAATGTTTCTTTCCCTCGGGGCGTGTATTTTTTCCAAAAATTTTTATTCTTTTAAATAGGTGTGTAAACTTTTAGGGTTTTCAGGGGTTTTTTTTTCTTGATTTTAAAAACCCCAAACATCAAGCTTCATGGGTTTCCCCCCACCCCCCGGTTCCTTTCCTTTTAAACTACTTGGGTTTTTTTTTTGGGCCGCACCCAAGTTAATTTTAAAAGGGGGTTTCGCCTTTAAAAATTTCAAAACCCTTTCCATAAAGCTCTTCCCCCAAGTTTTAACTTTACTCGTAATTAAAAAAAAAATTTTTTACATTTTTCCGGTTACTCTTTGGTCCCCTCTTTCCTGGTTTTTGGTAAAACCCTTTTTCCCCTCCACCCATCCCTTTTTATTTTGTTTCCCCAAAAAACCCTTCCCCCAAAAACCCCGCCTTTTTTTTTAAACCCTTTAAAAATTTTATGTTGTTTTTTGTCGTTCCTCAGCTAGAGCTCTAAGGTTCACCAATAGTGAGATTTTATGCAACCGTTTTTGCCCACCCCGAAGGTAGCCGCATTCTGACTTCGGGAATGTATGCTGGGTATGTTCGTGTTTCCGTCACCCACAGAATGCTGACATGACTTTCGGAATCTTTAACGTTCCTATTTTATCTTCCGCAGGTGTATATACACGAAGGGAATCGAGGCACTGGCAGATCTGCACTTGAAGTTGACCTAGGAGGTCGTAAAAATCCCCACCCTTAATTTACTAGAGGTGGCTAAGGTTCGGACCAACAGCTTCATGGATTCATGGGATTGAAGTCAAGCTGTCTTAGCCCCTCGGCTGTAGCGTCCGTCCATTTCATGTCCAAAGATGGTTTTGAGTGTGCTTTTGAAATATGGGTCAGACTGTAAGTTAGGTGACTGAGTGTTTGTTGTTTTTTTTTGGGCGTTGGCTCACTATTTTTGACTCTGATTAGTAATACAAATAATACTCAACGGACGTCTCAGTGTTCTCACCCCAGCCCTCGTTAACGTTAGTCACGTCGCATTTACGGCTATGGCTGGTAGTTCTGTATTTCCTCAGCCAATGCTGACTGCCGGATGTTTATTTTATTAGGGTAACAGAAGGAATCGAGGCACTGGCAGATCTGCACTTGAAGTGCACTTCCATAACAGCATCATTACATCATGCTTCCTCATCTTTGATCGTCGTGCAATATAAAAAAATGTCTTTGATTCGGTGGTCTACATTGCTCTGGTCTCACGATGATCTCAGTTTTGGTTTCCTATACACTTCTGTGCCTGTAGTGAGTTTGTGTCAAAACGACAGTTCCTCTATCCACCACAGTCAAGTATCTAGGTGTTGTTATCCACAACACACTCTCTATGCAAAAATTCATCACCCAGACCTGTCGGTCGTGCTACTATAAATTACGGCCTATAAGCGCAATTCGAAAGTGCCTTCCACTGATGCAACATCCAAACTTGTCACATCTCTCATTCATTCAGGTCTGGACTATTGCAATTCTCTTTTGGCTGGTCTGCCAGCATCATCTATCCACTCACTTCAACGCATTCAAAACTCTGCTGCTCTACTAGTCCTCAAAAAAAATCTTAGCATATTACTCCTCTCTTGGGATCTCTCCACTGGCTGCCTGTGCCACAGAGAGTAAAATACAAGATCATTACCCTCTGTTACAAATGTCTCCACAGAAAAGCATCTTCCTACATCTGTGAATGTCTTCACTTGTACACTCCTTCTCGCTCCCTCTGCTCTGCTGCAGATACCCTGTGGTTACGAATACCTAGATTCAACCAGTCCACCGCCATCGCCCTTTCTCTATTTCTGGTCCATCAATCTGGAATGACCTCCCTCTCTCCCTTCGCGAAAAGCCTGCTTACGACACTTTTTAATCCAGCCTCAAGACATACCTATTTCAAACCTGAGGCTTTCCCCTATTGTTTCATCTCATAAGTAACTGTCCTTGCCTTCAATGGCCAAAGTTCCTATCACCCTCTTGAAGCATATAACTTGTGTGTATGTGTGTGTGTGTGCGTGCGTGTGTGTGCGTTGTTGGTGTGTGTGTGGTTGTGGTGTGTGTGTTGTGTGTGTGTGTGTGTGTGTGTGTGTGTGTGTGTGTGTGTGTGTGTGTGTGAGTGCCCGCGTGTTTGTGTGTATTTGAATTTGTTAAAACTGTGAATCATTGTTGGTTGCATGTGTGGGAGCGGAATGGATGCAAGCGCTTTGCTTTTTTTTTTTTTTTTACCAGATAGAGCGCTATATAAATTCTATTTATTATTATTATTATTATTATTAAAGCCATGAGGTTGGAGGTTCTTTGTCCACATACACACACACTCTCTCTCTCTCTCTCTCTCTCTCTCTCTCTCTCTCTCTCCTCTCTCTCTCTCCTCTCTCTCTCTCTCTCTCTCTCTCTCTCTCTCTCCTCTCTCTCTCCTATTCTACATTAACTAAACAGTTTCACATCCTCTGATATACCTCTCTGATTGTCATTGTGAGTGTGTGGTGTGTGTGTTGTGGTGTGTGTGTGTGTGTGTGTGTGTGTGTGTGTGTGTGTGTTGTGTGAGTGGTGTGTGTGTGTGAGTGTGTGTGTGTGTGTGTGAGTGTGTGTGTGCATGTGTGTGTGTGTGGGAGGGGGTTGCATTTTGTGCACACATGAGCAAGTCATGAAATAAGTGATATAACATTTTTAGCTTGCAACATCATAAATGTGTGTGTGTAAGGTATTTAATTCACACACACACACACACACACACACACACACACACATATAATATATAAACTAAAATATATATATATTATATATTATATATATATAATATATTATATATACATCTATATCTTCCTCTCCTGTCAGTAAAACAGGCTATAAAGTGTAAGGATGACATTCTACACGGACAGCTATGCGGTGCCTAATGTCAGAATAGTAGAGAAGTATACATGACTGGGGTCACAATCCCGGGGGTCTAATGACTGCTGTAAACCTGACCAGGTGCCCCTCACTGGTAAGGGACACATTTGACCTGACACCGGTGCACGTATAAGTCTCAATTTCTTACGTCACAGCTGTTATCCAATCCCTGGACGCCATTTGTTGTTGTTGTTGTTTTTTGGTTGTTGTTGTTGGTTGGATGTGTTAATTAGGACACAGACAACAATTCTTTTCGTCTGGTATCGTCCTTGTCCTTATAATTATTTGTATGCATTTATTCTTTCTTTTATTTCCAGGATAATGGAATAAGCACTCATGTGCTTTTACATCCAGTCTCGTGTGTATGCAGTTTTGTAAATTTTGTCATCCGTTCCCACTGGCACACAATGGTCTACTCTTCCGAAAAGTGGAACGGATTTTAACGTGTGTTAGTGATAGAGAGAGAGAGAGAGAGAGAGAGAGAGAGAGAGAGAGAGAGAGAGTGTTGTGTGTGTGTGTGTGTGTGTGTGTGTGTGTGTGTGTGTGTGTGTGTGTGTGTGTGTGTGTGTGTGTGTGTGTGAAAGTCAAAGTCAAAGTCAAAGTCAAACTTTTATTTTCAGATGGTACATTGAATAAGCAGTGCACTTGCTTTTTTTCATCAAGCCATCTATCTAAAGAAAAAAAGCGAGAAAAAAGATAATATATGTGCAGACATGGATTAAAAACCCTAATCAATGGTAAACCATACAAATCAAACAAGAAAAGACAATAACAAATGCATACCTGGAATTAAAAACAAAACAAAAAACCCTGAAAAATATTAAACCATACAATTCAACTAATTCAAAAGTCTTGAAAATATATCCATCATAATACAAATAAACAAGCAACAAAGAAAATCCAAACCAAAACAAACAAAGAAGACAAAGCAAAATTTTAAAACAAGAGCCACACCAACTACTTTCCCCCCTCCCTCACGCATACATACACAGAAAAACCTTCAACCATACAAACAACTGAATAAAACAAACAAAAAAAGATAAACCAACAAGAACAACCACAACAAGCAAATAAACAAACAAACAATCACAAAAGTACGTACACAACAACAACAGCGACAATAACTAACATAAGACAAGAATAACAGCCAAAACAAATGAGGAACAATATAGAACTAACAAAGACGCAAAAAAGAGTCCAAAATAATCCTCTCCCTCCCCAAGAAAACCACCCTAAAACCCCAAACAAACAACCAAAAAGCAAAATAAACCAGAACTCCACCCCCATCATCACCAATAATAACAACAACAACAACAACCAAGTGGATATAAACAGAGGAAACTGATGTATAGTTTCCTTTTAAATCATTTAAACACTTACATACACATGAAAACCCTCACCCATATCCCCTTCGCAACATATACTCATATATAAGGAAAACAAGAAATAACCAAGCAGACATTGGATTCAGAGTTTTTAAAAAAAAAGTATAACAAAGACATCCATTCCCTCCCTTTCCCCTGGTCATATACACGCATGTACATGTGCTTTTTTATTTAAGGCAGAACAACATTAATCCTTCCATCAAAGAATAAATTCAGGCAATATAAACCTCCCAGCAATACTAACATCAGCAATAACAATTTAGGTAATCTAATACAATGAAAAAGAAAATAAACAACGACAAAATTTTATATATATTTACACAGAGAGAGAGAGAGAGAGAGAGAGAGAGAGAGAGAGAGAGAGAGAGAGAGGAGAGAGAGAGAGAGGTGTACAAGCATGCACGTGGATTTTTTTCCCTGTTGTTATTATTCTTTGGGTAATGGGAAAGTAATCAGGATAAGAGCATGGTAAAAAAAAGTCTGTTTTTGATTATCCTTTTGCCCTCAATAAAAAAAAAGATCGTTGTATACTCTCTCTCTCTCTCTCTCTCTCTCTCTCTCTCTCTCTCTCTCTCTCTCTCATCTCTCTCTCTCTCTCTCTCTCTCTCTCTCTCTCTCTCTCTCTATATATATATATATATATATATATATATATATATATTTATATATAATATATATATATAAAATATATATATATATATAGTGTGTGTGTGTGTGTGTGTTTTGTGTGTGTGTGTGTGTGTGTGTGGTGTTGTGTGTGTGTGTGTGTGTGTGTGTGTATCTTAGGTCAACGTGTTTTCACACTTTGATCAGTGGATGTTTTAGCCCTTGAGAGAAATTGCGTTTCTCATATTGTGGGCAACCTTCAAATTAAGAAGAAGGAAAAAAGGTTGATTAGTAACCCAATCTGACAATAAAACTCAACATTGAAACCGAGGAGTAACAACACAAAAGTGAAAAAATAGGCCTTGCAAAAACAAACAAAACACCAAAACAGCACCCCTTACACACCCCCCCCAAGGTAAAAATCCCCCCCCCCCCCCCTAAAAAAAGTAAATGAAAAAAACAAAAACAAAAAAGATAACTCAATCCCCCCCCAAAAAAAAACAACAACAACACACACACAAAACACACACACACACACAAAGACACACAACCCATGAAATGAAATAAGGAGAGCTGCAAAGGAAGACAGAAGACAAAGGTGCGTAACCCAAGAGGAGAGGAGACACCTGTGCCATAGCTGCTGGCAGCCTGACACACTTTATGAGCATTCCCTCCCCTTGCTCCACGCCGCCACCTGGTGTAAGATGGCGGGGGCCCCCGACTCGGAAAGCAAGGAAAGGGTAGGTAAGCCTGAGTAGCGTGAGGAAAGGCCAGCCGAACTTGACACCGACCCACCGTCTCATCCCCCACCACCACCACCACCACCACCGCCGCCAACTTTATGGCCCAACCCAACAACACAGGACACCGCACGTCAGCGCCACCCTGCACGTACTACCCGATACCCTAGACATCCAGCCGTTTAATCTCGCCCAATTAATCGTCCTATCACTGTAAGGGCTAAAGTTGCAGGCCTGATCTGACGGCTTGTAACTGGAGGTGTCGGCTGGGTGGTTGTGCAGGTTGGGTTTCAGCAGGGAGGGAAGGAAAAAAAGCATAGGCCTACCTACCCCTGGGTGATTTCTGGTCCCCCTTGAGGAAAGTAACTGCCTGCCATGCACGCGATGGGCTGTGTGCTGTCAGTGAGTGCTTTGCTTTTTAAACGCTCCGGCAGCCTGCTTGGGTAAAGGGGTGGTTTTGGCCTTCTTCTACCCTGCTGGTCCATGAAGGGGGGTTCGAATCTTGGTAGTGGTGTTTGGTGAATCTGAGGTGGGGATATATATATATTTTTTTTTACAATCTCCCGGGTTAACTCAAAAGTACAGACTTGCCAGTGCTTTAATCCCTTCAGGTTTATATTTATATTCATGCAGATGATCAACTATGCATGTTAAAGATCCTGTAATTCACGCCAGAATTTGGTGGGGTATAAAAACACAAACATATACCTAGCATGCACCTTGTATCTGGAGAGGGATGGGCTCCACCATGTCCGACACGTGGTAAAGAGACCACAGCCCCAAAATGTCAATGTCGAACAGTTTCTCCAAAGGGAGGTAAAGGAGATGAGAATGGAATGAAGGGAGATAATGGCAAAGTAATCAAGCCGTGGTGATGTGTGGTCCCCTGAGGAATCCTCTGTCCTGCAGACACTGGTGGGCTGTGATGTCAGTGGGCGCTACAGACACTAGGCTGTCCTGTCGCACGTGTGAGATGACTGGGGAAGCTGTCAGATAGCTTTCCGTGCATGCACCAACACGAACACGCACACTTGGTAGACTGGTGGTCTAAACATAATGCACGTGTTTAAGTCCTTCAGATGAGACTGTAAACCGAGGCCCCGTGTGCGAACGCATGCAGAACATCTTGCGCACACGTTAAATCCTGTTCCGCTTTTCGAAAGAGTAGGCCATGTGTGCCGGGAGGGGGGGGGGGGGACAGATGACAAAATTTACAAAACCGCATACACACGGGGACTGGATGTAAAAAAATCACTTAAGTGCTTATTCCATTATCCTCGATATAAAATAATGAATAAATAAATAAATAATTTTTTTAAATCATGTCATCTGAGCGCTTTGATTTGTTGCTTTACAAGATTCAGCGCTATATAAATTCCATACATTATTATTATTATTTAGAAAACAAGAAGTCAAGGGTTTGAGCACTATGTGAACCACACGTTGTCCCTTATCCACTGGACCTTCAGTGGTGGTCTGGGGGTTGGTCTTTTGGATGAGGTGATGAGAAGCTACATTAGAGCCAAACCGAGTTATCTCCAGTGCACCCAAAGAAGGAGATAACCTGGTTTGGTAGTGGAGATGTCCCTGGTAAAATTCAGGGGGAAAATTACTTGAAGGGAAAGTGACATGCATACAGGATTTTTTTTTAAATTGGTGGTTCTGCTCTTGTAGCGATGCATTCTGCCTGGGAAGAGCAGCCTGAATTTCACGCTGAGAAATCTGGTGTGACTGAAATTGGTATATGATAAATGGGACAGCCAAAAAAACAAGTATACATGTAGATGTGTGTGCGAACATGAGCCTGGTGAATTCTATAGACCAGCTACATCAGCTAGCCTGCATGCAAACATGGGATCATCAGACCTTTTGAGGCATTTGAGTTGGGAATCTGACATGTGTTATTACTTGTATTGTTCTGGATATTCAGTTGATGATACAGAACAGTTCACTCTTGGTTGACCTCTTCAACCTTTCCTTTTCATACATTTGGTTGGGTTGGGGTTTTTTCCCCAAGGACTTGAGTAATTTTAGAGGCAGTGATAGTTGTTGACTCTGATTCTGATCCCTGTGTCACATACACTCCGTGATACAATTGTAGACACGCTGTCTGCCTCTAGATAGATACTGTTACGAAACTAAGACCTGTTCTTTGCCACCTGCCCTCTCCTCTCTCTCTCTCTCTCTCTCCTCTCTCTCTCTCTCTCTCCGTGAGACATATAATTTAACAAGATGACCTGTAAAGTGCACATGAGACTTTCTTTCTTTTTTTCTTTTTTCTTTTTTTTTTTATATCGAGGATAATGGAATAAGCGCTCATGTGCTTTTTTACACCAGTCCCCGTGTGTATGCAGTTTTGTAAATTTTGTTATCTGTTCCCACCGGCACACAATGGTCTACTCTTTCGAAAAGCGGAACAGGATTTAATGTGTGCGCAGGATGTTCTGCATGCGTTCGCACACGGGGCCTCGGTTTGTAGTCTCATCCGAAGGAGAGCGTACACAAGCACTTTCTCATGACAGCCAAAACAGTAGGCAGACCAACCACCTCGCGGAACTCCAGAACCAACCATGTTCTCTTGGAGGATGCAAGCACAGGCCGCCAGATACTCCCGCAGCAGAGATAATGCTTCCTCTACTCTGTAACAAGCTCACTGAAAACTCAACATTCACCACATCGCTGAAGAACGGGAAAACAGCGGGGTCAGATAGACTACCAGCAGATGATACCAACACTGGTGTCACTGAACTCTGCTGTCAACATGCTCTAAAAGGTGGTAACGGTAAAGGTGTTTCCGTAGCCAATGTGGTCGTTGGGGAGTGAGATGTCAGAGACCTCAGCTTTTCCAAAGGGCGGCGCCCATCTCTTCTCTTCGCTGCTTTACCTTCCCTGACGCTAAAAAGGGCAGGTGCCCATTCACAGCTGGGTGAACTGGGGGACTGTATTGAAGCCAAGGCGCACAAACTGTCACCCATTCACTTGGTAACCACGCTCAACACTGCTTAATTAACTTGAGCTAACCTGGAAGAAAGAGAACGTTTCTGAAGAATGGAAACAGGAAACCATCACCAAACTACCAATAAGGGGAAACTTCACGAACGCGTATGATCACATGAAAAACCCATGCTTCTTCTAGATTCTAGTTATGCACTGTGCAGAATGATACTTGGAAAAGATGCAGGCAGCTCATGATTCCAGGCTTCTCGATGGGCAGATAGATTTTCAACAGAACAGAATTTGTATTGAACAGATTGCCACCATCTTTTGTCTTTTCTTTCTTTTTCCCCATTGATCATGATTGTGGAACAGCCAGCAAATCAGAATTCATCAGAACATCACTTTTAAAAAGACTGAAATTTTTTTTTTGTTCCTCGGTTAGAGCTCCGAAGTTTATCAATGGTGGAATTTTGCATATGGACCGTGTTTTGCCCACCATAAAGGTAGCCACATTTCGACTTTGGGAATTGAAAAGATTATCCACACCTGGGGCAGCACCTAGAGGAAGTAACTTCGATATGCTGAGTCCCTTGTAAGTTCTTCATTCCTGACTGATCCAGAGCTGTTTGAGGATCTGCCATGCACGGCTGTTTACAAGCTGTCTTAAATAACAGTTTGAAGTTGAGGCTGGATACGTTGACAGACATATCTGTAGTCTCCGTGCCTGTTTCTCCCTCTGTGAGGATGGGCTGCATCACCAGGTCACATCACACGCAGCAGGAAAGAACAAGGCAAGGCGTGCTGCAGAGGACCTGTGGACTTCGCTGAGTACCTTCTGTTTTACAAACCCATGACCTGGCCTGGCTGGCACCAAACTGAAACACAACCAGACGGTCAAATACATGCTGTTGTTGTAGTAGTTGTTGTAGTTGTTGTTGATGTTGTGATTATATTTATGTGTCCGCAAAGAATTGCGATTTAGGAACTGTGAGGAGGAGGAGGGAGACTCGGCGTCTGGAAGAAGCGGGATGACATACACATCAACCACAGTTCAAATGGGTTTTTGTTGGTTTTAAAATTTATATCGAGGATAAAGGAATAAGCACTTAAGTGCTTTTTTTTTTACACCAGTGCCCGTGTGTATGCGGTTTTGTAAATTTTGTTATCTGTTCCCACCGGCACACAATGGCCTACTCTTTCCAAAAGCGGAACAGGATTTAACGTGTGCGCAAGATGTTCTGCATGCGTTCGCTCACGGGGCCTCGGTTTATAGTCTCATCTGAAGGACTTTTGGGGAGAGCGGAGTCTGAACCGATATATTGAGACAGTCAAAAATTTAAATTAAAAAAAAGACTTAGAAAAACTAGCAATGTCTACATAAACCAGCATCAATAACGATGATAACCCATAAGGAACAGTGATCCCGTCATATTGCTGTAATAATGGCAGTCAGATATGCAGTGATACATGTTTAGATGATGTTTCAGCAATGGTGGGCAAAACACGAACAACTTTCTTTTATTTAAACACTCAAAAACACTCGTAAGTTAACAACAAACACCCAATAAAATTGTACCCGCTTTGTTTAATTTATTAATTGTTTCTGAACACAGATGAAAGAAAGGGAGCACATTTTTTTTAATTATTCATAAAAACCATTTTCTTCTTCTTCTTTTTTTTTAGCAAATACATTTTGCATGACTTTTAAATACTCATTTAGCTGACATAGTTTATAGTGTACGCGCGCGCGCGCGCGCGTGTGTGTGTGTGAGTGTTCCTTATGGGGCAAAGCTACTACCAGAAACAAGGATTTCAAAATCTCACCACCACTACCCAAACAACTACAGAAGAAAGATAAAAAGCCAGCAAACTTACCAATTAATTCTTCTTATCCGTTGTCCTTGGAAATAAAGATTCCCCCCCCCCCCCCATCCACACACACACACACACACACACACACACACACCACACACACACGTTAAATCCTGTTCCCCTTTTCGTAAGAGTAGGCCATTGTGTGCCAGTGGGAGGGAACAGATGACAAAATTTACAAAACCGCATATACACGGAGACTGGAGGTAAAAAAGCACATAAGTGCTTATTCCATTATCCTCGATATAAAAGAATAAAATTAAAATAAATAATTTTTTAAAAACCTCACCCTTCCCCTTGAACATTAACGTTTGAAGTTGCACAACACGTTGAACCAGAGTACGACAGTAATCCATTCAGTGATGCAAGGGAGACAAAAGCCGCAAATATACACCGCTGAAAGCCTACCGAGTTGTTTCCTAATACCAAAAGTCGACAGGCCGTGGGATTGCATTGCAGCTGGGGTATGGTACTCGTGGTCTGACAGTAACTGAGGGCGCAGGTTCCAGACACTCAGACTCCACTGAGATGTCCATTTTAGTGTTTCGTTCTTTCTTTTCCCTTACTTACAGGGGGACGGGATAGCCTAGTGGTCAGTACATTGCGCTCGCAATCTGACGACCCGGTTCGATTCCCGTTCAAGGGAAATTTTCCTCGAAGTTAACATCAGTGAAGACTCCATTCTCCCCCCAAGTCCTTCAGATGAGACTATAAACCGAGGTCCCGTGTGCAAACGCACGCAGAACATCTTGTGCACACGTTAAAATTCTGTTCTGCTTTTCGTAAGAGTAGGCCATTGTGTGCCCGTGGGAACAGATGACAATTTACAAAACCGCATACACACGGGGACTGGATGAAAAAAAGCACATAAGTGCTTATTCCATTATCCTCGATATAAAAATAAATAAATAAATAAAAATGACCAACTCTTCCCAAAGGCAGAGTGGGTTGTTCAGATGTGCACAAGATGGTCCACTGTGTTTGCACACAGGGTTTTGGTTGATAGTCTCAACCAGAGGAATTTCAGGAAATGTCAGTTCTGATGTTAACTCCGAGGGGAAAAAATCTCACCTTGAACGAGTGTGTCTCGGCGGTTACATTGGTGCTGATTTCAGTCCTGAATGTGCTTCAAATGAGACAATAAACAGTGGTCCTGTCTACAAATGCATGCAGAACATCCTGCACTGATGAAAAGAGCTATCCACCTTTAGTAGAGTAGGCCGGTTATGGCTGATGGCATGGATAACACAGACAAGCCTAGCGTGCATTCTGCTGATGGCATGGATAACACAGACATGCCTAGCGTGCATTCTGCTGATGGCATGGATAACACAGACATGCCTAGCATGCATTCTGCTGATGGCATGGAAAACACAGACATGCCTAGCATGCATTAATAATAATAATAATAATATATGGAATTTATATAGCACTGAATCTTGTAAAAAACAAAAAAATCGAAGCGCTTGCACTCAATCATTTACAGGCATGCAACTCTCCTTAAACATAATGAACAACAGATTTCAAATCCATGCGCGCGCACGTACGCACGCACGCACACGCACGCACACACACACACACACACACACACACACACGGAACAACACTTAGAAGGTGAAAGATGCTGTTGAAAATTAGGGACAGATATGTGGGGGGAAAGTCTCAGGTAGGAAATAAGTGTGTTTCGAGGCATGGATAACACAGACATGCCCAGCGTGCATTCTGCTGATGGCATGGATAACACAGACATGCCCAGCGTGCATTCTGCTGATGGCATGGATAACACAGACATGCCCAGCGTGCATTCTACTGATGGCATGGATAACACAGACATGCCCAGCGTGCATTCTGCTGATGGCATGGATAACACAGACATGCCTAGCGTGCATTGTAATGATGGCATGGATAACACAGACATGCCAGCGTGCATTGTAATGATGGCATGGATAACATAGACATGCCAGCATGCATTGTGATGGCATGGATAACACAGACATGCCTAGCGTGCATTGTAATGATGGCATGGATAACACAGACATGCCTAGCATGCATTCTGCTGATGGCATGGATAACGCAGACATGCCTAGCATGCATTCTGCTGATGGCATGGATAACACAGACATGCCTAGCATGCATTGTAATGATGGCATGGATAACACAGACATGCCTAGCGTGCATTCTGCTGATGGCATGGATAACACAGACATGCCTAGCATGCATTCTGCTGATGGCATGGATAACACAGACATGCCTAGCGTGCAAATTCTGCTGATGGCATGGATGACAGACATGCCTAGCGTGCATTCTGCTGATGGCATGGATAACACAATGAAAATGACAAATTCTTTTATTTCGAAGATAATGAATAAGCACTCATGTGCTTTTTTACCTCCAGTCCCCTGACATGCCTAGCATGCATTCTACTACTTGCAGAGGGATGGGCTCCACCATGTTCCACTGCCTTTGATCTACTGCCTGAACACAAAATCAGTGCTGTGCCTCCAATACTCCCCCAGAAGTGAGGGGAAGAGTCAGCCTAGTGACTGAAAGAAAGGAAGAGAACAGTTCAAGTAATCATCTCTGAAATAACCTACTTTTAACTTCTTTTTTTTTTCTAGGCTGTAGGTTCAAGGTTTATCAGTGTTGAGATTTTGTGATGCAACTGTTTTTTGGGATGGTGTCTGAACATGGCACATGTGTGCATGCAGTTTATGTTTTTTAAATGTCATTCACTGCCACTGGCACGAAATGGTCAACTCTTCCAAAAGGTGACACAGGTTTTTAATATGTGCGCAAGATGTTCTATGAGTACTAAGCCTTACACACGGGGGCTTAGTTTATAGTCTAGGACTTTTGGCGGAGAGGAGTTAGTAATAATGTTACCTTCAGGGTCATCATCATCATCATCATCAGTCCCGTGACCTTGGCGGGCGTGGAGGAAACACGAAAGACGATGCCGTGGTAAGCCTCCTCTATCCATCTCGGTCCTCGGCTCTGCACAGTAGTGCCGAGTCATTCATCCATTCATCCGAGTCATTCAACTTCAGGGTACAATCCCTTAAAAGGGGCGCTTCCATGGTGGCTTGATCCCAGGCCATCAGGCCACGAGTGCAATGTTCTAACCACTAGGCTCTCCCACCCTTCTTTACTGAAATGAAAGAAGGCTGAAACACTCACTGGAAGTGTTATGTTCCTGAAGTTCCTCTGCAACTTACCTCTTCCTATAGTTTCTACAATACATTTGATGCAAATTTATCATGTCGTCAAACTATGACTGTCACTCCTCCCCTTCTAACTTACTTAAAACAATCTACTTCCACACTGAAGTTGGATGCGCTGGGCCTGACTTGTCAGGCGCATAATGGCAGCACAATGCATGTTCGCTTGTATGACAGGCAATGATGGCCGCTGTCTGAGCGTTTAACAAAGAAGACGAAAATTTATTTCTAATTGTATCAATTTCTTTTGTCTATCTGATCTGTGTATGTTTTTTAAAAATTTTATTTTATTTTATTCTGTTAGATCGGGGATAATGGAATAAGCACTTACGTGCTTTTTACATCCAGTCCCTGAGTGTATGCAGTTCTGTAACTTCTGTCATCTGTTCCCACCGGCACACAATGGCGTACTCTTACAAAAAGTGGAACAGGATCTAATGTGTGCAAGATGTTCTGTGTGTGTTCACATGTGTGTGTGTACTGGAGAAGAGCAAGCAATTAAAAAAAAAATGTAATTCTTCCATACCTCGGAACACAGTCATATTGTCTCAATAAAACCAAGCAAAACATCATTGACGACAATAGATCATTTTTATTACCAAAATGTTTTATCAAAGCACATTCATTTTAGTACAAATATTTAAGTATACATAACATGTGATCTCTATTTTTTTTGGCACTGGTTTATCAGTAAGTAGACAGACCATGTAAAGGTAATCAGATCAAATCAAATAATCGAGCCAAGACATTTCAGTTCAAAGCTGAAAACTGGAAGCAAATCTATATAAAAAGCAATCGAATCAAATGAGAAACATCCGGACAGGCAGAGCAAGACACACAGTCTAACCAGTAAACCTCACATATGCCCCCAATATCAAGTTTGCATATATTTTCCCCAAAAATACAAATGATTAATAATCATAATTTGCATACATTTTTCAAAAGCATACTAATGATTAATAATCATAATATGACATAAACTTTGTTTCCGAGATTTGTATACATTTTTCAACAGCAGGTAACTTACTAATAATCATAATCTGACATAAATTTTGTTTTAGAGATTCTTGTTTGTATGTTATCATGTCCAAAAAAACCACCTGAATATCAAAGGATCACAATACACAGAGATGCCGTAGAAGCAGAACATGAACTGAAAACTTCAACTACAATAACCCAAACAGAACTAAAACAAAAACTACAATGTCCACAGCAGAAGACTAACTCTTTATCACTAAAAACAAAAGCTGCCTTGACAAAGATCTGACCTGAACAGAAGACGAAAAGATCAATGCAGAAAACTGAAAACATTCATCAAAACAGCATGATGACCAGGATGAAAACCATAACTACACTGAACGCAACAGAAATATGAACACAACAGGAAAGCTACAACAACCCCCCCTCCTCCCTCAAAAAAAACAACCCAAACCAAGAACGAAATAAAGAAAACTTGTATGACTGGAGCACAATACAATAAGTATTTAAGACCAAAGCAGTCAACAGTAAACACATTACCCCATGACGGCAACATCTAAAATGAGCACAACAGAGAAACGACTATGATCAAAATAGAAAAGCCATTATAACAAAAGTGACCACAAAAATCAACGTAACATTATTATAGCACCACAGAGAAAAATCAGCAAAATCAAAGCACTATAATGCACAACAAATACATGTCATCAGCTGCCATTATGTTATTCTCTATTGTAGCTCCTGGATGTTGAAAAACCAGAGGTTCAAGGATTGTGAGATTTTGCGTATGTGACCGTTAACCCACAATTAAGGTAGCCACATTCTGACTATGGGAATATGCTTACACATAACATTGCAGAAATATGGGAATAGCGGGAAAAAAATGGTGGAAAAAATCTTCTGGCCATATGCACTTTCTCAAATGCAACCTTTTAAGCTAAGAACGTATGGTCATTCCAAAAGCAACAACAACAACAGCAGCAAAGGGGAGAAAGGAGCAACAGCCTACACTCCCCGAGCCTGGACACACAAATGCACTGTTTCTGCAGCTGATCTGAGAAATCACAGTGCATGGTAAAGGCCAGAGAGTCAAATGACAAAAAGCAGCCATTTTTTGGTGGTTGCATTTATGAAACAGATTTTGGATCTTCTTTCTAAATCTTTGCTACTCAAAATGCCAGTCAAAGAATAGGGACAGATAAATGTGTTTAGACCCCCCCCCCCCCCACTTCCCCTTTAAAAAAACCCCAGATAATGCCGCACAGTTATAATGTGCAGGGCTGATACATTAAACTGGGTCAAAACAAAAGAAATTTATGAATAAGTGAAACTGATTTTTTTTTAAAAGAAAAAGAAAAAACAACAGAGAATGAAATTATCTGCAAAATAACAAATAAAAATATAAACTCTTTTCAAGCTGAGATAAAATGCATGCGATGGCAGAATAACAAGAGCAAAAACAGAATGAGACAAGCATTCAATTTTGATAATAATATACACACAAAAAAGCCTCTTGCAGTAGAGTAAACAGCACCCAGAAGATAAAAAAAAAGCAAAAATGTGTCTATATTATAAACCAACAGTTTATCGATACATTAACTTAAAGCAACAAACATCCGAGCCTTTTAGAAAGAGCTAAAAAAAAAAAAAAAGTATCAAATGCACTTTCACCCATGCATAGAGTAACAGATGTATACCTTATCAAATAAAATGCCTTTTTCTAGATCTGTGCTGTATTGTTACATGCGACAAATTCATGTTGACTTGCACAAAGAAGCTACATATAAAGGGGGACGGGATAGCCTGGTGGTTGGAGTGATGCGCTCGTGATCTGTTGACCCGGGTGCGAATTTCGTTCAAGAGGGCTTTTCCTCTTGAGTTAACTTCCGTGCCGACTCCCCCCCACTTCCCCCAAGTCCTTCGGATGAAACTATCCACTGAGGTCCCATGTGCCAATGCATGCACAACATCTTGTGCACACGTTAACACCAGTTCCACTTTAGGAAGAGTAGGCTATTGTGTGCCAGTCGGAACGGACAACAAAATTTACAAAACTGCATACATGCGGGGACTGGATGTAAAAAAAGCACATGAGTGCTTATTTTATTATTCTCAAAATAGACAAATAAATAAAAATATAAAAAGAAAAATTCTGCTATCATGGTATTTGAAATATTTTCACTACGCAACTGAAGAACTATCAAGAGTCTACATCTAACAAACCTGACGTCCACAAACACACCGAGTTTCAACGTTTGCCATCTGTTTTGTATAACAAATCATTGATTTTCACTTTAAAAAAAAAAAACCAACAAAAAACTTCTTGTTCTAAAATTCCTCTCAACACATCATTATTTTTATGCTATCTTTAGCCGTTATCAATTAACAAACCATTTTTAATACTTGATGCAATGAATGTTGCAAGTTATTTTCAAGTCACTTTTTTAACATTTCTTTTAAGTCAACAATAAGCTGGGGAAAAAATTGTAAGTATAATGCAAAGTCTACAGAGGACACATTTGTAAGCAATGAACTGTACAGAATGTACACACGATACAGAAAGCATGCCGACCACTGCATGCAAATCAGAGTGTAAATGATAATGACACTCAAGGCTAAAATAGATTTCAGATATAATCTTCGGTATAGAACACACACACACATAATGCCCCCAAAATTTTCTCCTTAATTTAATAAGGGTTTTTCGGTTTTAAATTTTTTTTAATTGTTGTTACTTTAACCACTAGACTGCCCCACCCCGGAAATTTTCCGGGGCTAAACGTGCACCCTATACGCCTACAACCTGGAAAATTTCTGGGGTGTCGAACCGAAGTAAACAAGCCAGCTGCCTTGACTACAGTTAAAGGGAAAGAACTCCAAAATCAGTGGAGATCACTCTCCTGTTGTTTGGCAGCATCCAGCTGCAAAAACCGTGGCAAAAACGATTGTTTTTTTAGCTCGTATTTTGTGTTTTTATGCATGACTGTTTGGGAAGTTCCTGTTCAAAATGGCTGACACTTCTTGTTGAAGGTATCAATAACTTTACACAGCTGTAAAAGTGGCAAATAAAACTGTAGATTTACCTAACAGTGATGAAAACGATCATGTATGATTCAAGAAATAGTGCATTTAAAAAACAATGAATGAGATTTGGCCTGGACTTATGTTTGATGTTATTGAGATGGGGTGTACTCAGAATGACAGTGGCGATGAAGAAAGCATATTTTTTGGTCGATTTTTACATTTTAAATATATTTTCGCAGTGAAATATCATGCTAACTAATTTGAGCTTACCTCGAAGCAATCTACGATATATATACTGTCATTGGGTAGACTATCAGGAATATTCATGAAGTAGTTTCTGAGTAAGAGGGATATGAACATAACAGTGGTACATAAGAATTTTATTCCCCGGCATATAGGGTGCACTTGCACTGGGGCAGTTAAGAGGTTAATAAGAATTTTGTTGTTGTTTGTTTTGTTTTTTAACTTAGGTTTTACTCAGCTGCCTCACAGAACTTGTCATGGCACTTCCTATATCATCGCTTTCATAAATAACACAGAATGTTTACTTTCAATATTTCTTGACTTCCATTCTTGTCTTTTACAGTTTAAAGTTTCACACTTAAACCAACAAAAAAAACCTAAACAGTTCCTCGGCTACAGATCTGAGGTTCCCCAATGGTAAGGTTTGGCGTACGCAACCATTTTTTTCCCACCATGAAGGTAGCCGTATGGTGACTTCCATGATAGTTTCACTTCAGTTCAAGTCCATATGACAATACACAGAAACAACAATGTACATTTCAAAACATAACCATACACACCGGGTGTACAGGTGAATTTATATCAAACATGAAAGGCGACCAACACACATAAGGATACAATTATCATCAATATACACAAGAAAAAGATGTGCACCTTGCTTCTTCCTCTTCTGAGTGACTCATATTGCCAAAAGCGTTTCTTTAAACCAGACATGACAACAGTCTCATCATGGATGCCCATCTGTCTCAACAAAAATGTTCCTGAAAACATAACTCTGCCAGTCTAGGCCAGAAAAGGTTTGTGTCAACCCATTCATAACTGATATATCAGTATTTCAGTCACACAGGACAGAAAAATCAGAAAATCTCACATAATTAAAAATTTTTTTTTTTTACAAGGAATGTCACCATTATAAACCCTTGTTCAAAAAACGTTTGAAACTATGAACTTACAAATCATGGTTTGGAAACAGTGTTTGAAACAGACTGGATTCCACTATGGTTTGGAAACGATGTTTGAAAACACAATGAAATAATCATAAATCGTCGTTAAAAAAATAAATGTTTGAATCAGAAATAACAGAAGTGGTAGAAAATATAGTCATGTTTGGGATGAAAAAGGAGAGCCAGAGCAGGTGTGTCCACTAGCCCAGGTAAAAGATACAGGTAGCCATGGCCATGAGAGAGGTGACGTCATACAGGTGGTCGATGAGGTAGGTGGTCAGAGAGCGGTTAGAGAAGGCCAGGTGAGGGGTGTCCACCAAAGTGATCAGGGAGGCCAGCCCCACAGAAAACTTGATAGCGTCCATCAGCGTTTTCACCTGGAAGAAACTCCTGCAAAAAAAACAACCAAAAACAACAATGAATATTTCTTACAACTTGTTATAAGCTACAGAACATTGATCAACACATCATGATACTTGTAAATCATTTAAACTCCTGCAACAAACCACTGTTTCTTATGAATTACATTGATCAACATATCATAATGATACTTGTAAATCATTTAAATTCCTGCAACAAACCACTGTTTCTTATGAATTACATTGATCAACATATCATGATACTTGTAAGTTATGTAAACTCTTGTAAGTAACATACCAATGTTAGTTATAAATGATACTGATCAAAATATCATGATACTTGAAAATTATGTAAACTCCTGCAACAAACCAATGTTTGTTATATATATATGACAAGATAATGATCAACATATCATAATGATACTGGTAGGTTATTTAAACTCCTGCAACAAACCAGTGTTAGTTATAAATTACAATGATCAACATAATCATAATAATACTTGTAAGTTATTTAAACTCTTGCAACAGACCAGTATTTGTTATGAATTACAGAACATTGATCCACATACCATAATTATACTTGTAAGTTATCTAAACTCCTGTAAAAACAACAACAAAAAACCAGTATTTCTTATTTCATCAACACTATTATTCTCTTGATACTTGTAAGTTATTTAAACTCCTGTAAAAAACAACAACAGTTTCTTATAAATTAAATCAACACTATCATTCTCATACTTGTCAATTATCTAAACTCCTGTAAAAAAACCCAAATTTTTTTTTATTATAAATTACATCACCATATCATAATCCTGATACTTGTAAAGTTTAGTTATTCAAACTCCTATAACAAACCAGTAGGGTTTTTTTAAATAAATAACATCAACACTACCAATACCATATTCATGACACTTGTAAGTTAATTAAACTCCTACTTGGGGCCATTGGGCTCGGTCATTGTCATCAAAGCAATGATTTCAATCAAGTCAAACCAAGTATTGCTATTCAAAAAGAAATGTTATGATGGTGAGCAATGGAAGAGAGGTCAGGTTCTCAAAGTCCAAGTCTGCAGCCTCCAACAAACACATCAACTTTTAGGCCATCAAAAGCACCCCCTGCTTTATTTATTTATATATATATTTTATTCTTTTATATCGAGGATAATGGAAAGGATACTTCAGTCTACTTGTGATCATTTGCATTTCCTTTGAGGAATCTTTTAAAATCAATCTGGACAGGAAGGAAAGGGGGAAAGAAGTGGGGATGTTATATATTTATCCCATTCCCACAATAATGAAATGCTTACACAATCAATACATAATGATTAGGTATATACAACAAATACCAACGACTCAGTTAACAACACAAAAATCACATCATGAAGGAGATCGAAGCAGCACAGTGAGTACGTTAATTGTTACGTTGTGATTAAAAACAGAAACCAACATTAAAATCGTGTTCTTACACCAGAATAATATGCAGCAGGATAGCGATGCCAGAGGAGGAGACAAGGGTGATGGCGTAGGCAGATCCAACCTGCGCTGAGATGGACTCCTTGCTGCGATTTGGGAAAGTGGCTGTCAACCATGGCGTGCCCAGAAAATAGGGAGAGTACCACACTGTCCCAATCAGCTGTGAGGCAACCACAGCGGCCATTGCTCCAAGGACCATCTTTATGCTGCTCTGCTGACCAGACTGTCAAAAGAAAAAATTAATTAATCGTTCATGGACTATGAATAGTATGTTTTTTCTTTGTTTCCCTTCTCTACCGCCTTCAACACTGTGAAGATTCTGTAGACATTGAGGGTATAATAATAATAATAATAATGTATGGAATTTATATAGCGCTGAACTTGTAAAGCAACAAATCAATTCAAAGCGCTCAGATTTTATTTCATACCACTTTAAGTCACGGCAGATTTCTCTCCGTGAAATTGGGGCTGCTCTCCCCGGGGAGAGCGGGAGAACGCGTCGCCACTTAGCGCTGCGCCACCCTTTCACCCTTTTTTTTTTTTTTTTTGCTGCAGCTGTATTTGTTTCCCTATCAGAGTGGCTTTTTTCTAAGAATTTTGCCAGGGACAACTCTTGTTGCCGTGGGTTTTTTTACGTGCGCTAAATAATTACGTGTAACACACGGGACCTCGGTTTATCGTCTCATCCGAAAGACTAGCGCCCAGACCACCACTCATGGTCTAATGGATGGGGGAAAAATTTCCTGTCCAAACGGGGTACGAACCGCCGCACACTTCAGACCCGGACTTTTCGCTTTCTTAGTTTCTAGACAGGCGCGTTACCTCTAGACCACCGATCCACAGGGTATGCTGGGTACGTTTGTGTTTTCGTAACCCACTGAACACCGACATGAATTACACTTACAGGATCTTTAAGTACGTGCATATTTGATCTTCTGCACATACAACTACAAGAAGGGAATTAAGACAGTACTTAGCAGGTCAGCACTTGAAATTGACTTGGGAGATCATAAAAATCCCCACCCTTAATTCACCTGATGCGGCCAAGATTCGAACCTGACTTCATGACCCATGGAATTGAAGTCAAATGCTCTTGGTATTGAAGTATCACTCACTTTAACATGCTTTTCCTTTCCAGCATACATGACTGTTTCGTAACCAAACACAAACCATATGAAGCAAAACAAATAAAAAGTTGCCCACAATCAAAGGAAAGAAAGGGCATATAAAACTAATAATATAAACTGTGCACTCTGCCATGTATTACATACATGTATAACATATGATATACATCATACAATACATCTCATGTGTGTGTTGTAAGATGACACCAGTGGCGGGGGGGGGGGGGGGGGGGGGGGGGGGGGGGGGGGGGGGGGCTAGGCCTCCTAAAATATGATAGGAACTAGCCTAACCTGGTTACCAAACCCTAGATCAGGGTCGAATATACTTATATATATAGGGCCTAGTGATACAGGCTTACCTCCTCCTTCCAAGGAGATGGTCTACCATTCGACCCCATCAACCAGTAAATCTCAGTAATTCAACTGACATTATACACAAGAGATCACTCCTGGAAGAGACGAACTGCTCGTTTGTGAGCGCTAGGCCCCTAGCTGTGTTCGAACTGATTGATGAACTGGCACAGCAACACAGAGGAAAACTTTCCGCCTTGATAGTCCTAATTGGGGCGCTGGTTTTGTCACATTTCTGCCGTAATCATTAGGCTGCTAGGCCTACTATCTTCGAGCAAGACTATAAATGATAGGATGATCTATAAAACAAAAATATTGCACCTACCTCGACAAGTCAAGAGATGTGATTTAGATAATCTCTGAGTGTTTTCGCTGTCACGAAATAATTGATATAGGCCTAGGCTGCCGTTGACTTTTGGTCTTCGACTTGTGCCTTTCCCGCGTTTTGTGAAACCAACCCTATGAAATCAACTATGGCCGCTCATTATCGTTAAAAGAACAAAAACGTTTATAAAACGGTGCCGCACCATCAGTCGGTTTTGTTCTGTGTGAAAATGTCGCACAGCCTTATCCGAAAAAAAAAAAAGAAGCCCATTCGTGTACAACGGTCCGTGAGTCCAGTAAACAACAATCCTTGCGCTGGCAATCTGCTGATCCTAGTTCGAACCCCGTTCAAATAGATTTTTTTTCCCTAGGAAAAAAGTGCCAACTCCGCTCCCTACAAAGTCCTTCCGACGAAACAATAAACTGAGGCCACTTGTGCAAGCACACGTAAAAATCGTGCACAAACGTTAAAACTTGTTCAGCTTTTCAAAAGAGTAAGCTATTGTGCACCGGTAGGAACGGATGATAAAATTTTCAAAACCGCATGCACAGGGGGACTGAATGTAAAAAACCCACACGAGGCTTATTCCATTATTCTTGAACTAAAGGAATTTTTTTTTAACTACAAAATTACTGGCCTCTACATACTCACTGACACCTAACTAGTTTTCAGTCGTGAAAAGTACCTCTTAAGCAGCGAGAACTCTCCAAAGCAGAGTTGCCAGTTAGCAAACTCAATTAACTAATTACTCATTACCCCATCACAAATATCCCTTCAACTTCTCTCCCTTAAGCATCTCTTTCTCCTTCCTTCTCTTTCCTATTTGGAGAGGGATGCTCACTGTCAGGCTCGATTTGCCTATGAAACATTGCCTGATAAGTTCAGTGCAGTATCATAATAACTTCTCAAACATTTAATAAGTTTGACTATTTAATGTTGTAAAGAGTAAAAGCACACATGCAACTCATTTTTCAATAATCACAGTATCAAGCACTAAGCATCTCTTTCTTCTACTCCTCTTTCTATTTGTTTATTTGGTTATTCATTTATTTAGTTATCTATCTAAGCTGGTTGCAGATACAAGTTCTTGTATTGGCTTTCCACAACGGTTATTGCTGTCTTCTGTAACAATGTATAGGCTAATCTATATGTTCTCCAGCTTATACTTCCATGTGGCAAAGCGTTTTATTAAAAATAGTAAAAGTATAAAAATGTACAGTGCGATTGTTTTGGCGGTTTAAGGAAATAATACTAGTAAAGATAATCACTTGACGACAGCTTGTTTTCTTACCTGATGATCCAGCAGTTAGGAGGTTGGCAAACGACAAAGAAATGAATGTTTTGTTTTGTTTTTGTTCGTTTTTTTAAATTCAAACCTACTAAATTTGTGCAAGATCACATTAGTTGTAAGTCAGATGCTGATCCTTTACAGAAAATGCTTTCAAATTTTGCGGGGGGAGAGAGAAGAGAGAGAGAGAGAGGAGTTCAAAAGCTGGAGTGCAGCCACAACTTTTATGAAACCGAAAGCACCAAAATGGCCACTGAGACTGCGGTGAGAGCAGGGACAAGTGATTCAACGGGTCGAACCATCATCGACATCAGAAAATTCCTGGAGTCATGGGGGCCAGAGGTTACTAATCTGTCACTTATTTCAACAGACCAGACAGAAAATGAAATTATCGCTAGCAAATTTGGCGTCAGGCAGGAACTCGTGGAAGAACTATCAGTTGTTTGCGGGTAAGCCATGCTCGATGTGTTGTAAACAATCTAGTAATTTGTATTGAATTGTATTGTATATTGCATACCACTTTCAGTTACACTTTCAGCAGATTTCTCTGCGTGGAATCCGAGTTGCTCTTCCCGGGGAGAACGCGTCGCCACAAGTAGCAGCACCAATCTGTGTGTGTGTGTGTGGTGTGACTCTGTGTGTGTCACTGTGTGTATGTGACTGTGTGTGTGTGTGTGTGACTACTTGTGTGTGTGTGTGTGTATGTGATTCTTGTGTGTGTGTGTGTGTGTGTGATTCTGTGTGTGTGATGTTTTGTTTGTTAATTATTGATAATACTATTTTCAAATGGTATATGTTTCTGTACAACAGGGCATTTTTTCTTCCAAACTTTGCCAGGAATAACACTCTTGTTGCAGTGAGTTCTTATACATGTGCGATTACATGGTACCTTGGTTAATTGTCTCATCCGAAAGACAAGCACCCAGACCATCACTCTTGTCTTGGCCTAATCACAGGCTAATGGGTGGGGAAACAATTTTGGATTTAAATGGGCATCGGACACCAACGCCTTGCTTTGTAGGTATGCATGTTACCTCTTGACCATGTCCTTTCACACCTGTTGTTTTCTCCTTATTAATGTCAGGAAAGCTGGACTTGTTTATCTTTAAAGATAGAAATGGAATCTGCATTATAGCGTATTCTGTACTACTTTAAGTTTCAGTCATTGCATATTTCTCTGTGTGAAAATCAGGTTGCCCTTCCCAAGGGGAGCATGTTGAACATTACAAGAGCAGCATCACTGTTCTCTCTCTCTCTCTCTCTCTCTCTCTCTCTCTCTCTTCTCTCTCTCTCTCTCTCCTCCCTTCTTTTTGTCTGTATGTGTGTATATATCATATGTAGATCTAGTATTTATTTCCTTATGACAGTGGCTTTTCTTTTGAACAGCAGACTTTTGCCAAGGACAGTTCTTGCAGTGGGTACTTTTTAAGTTTTTTGTGCACTAAATGTATGTTGCACACTGGACCTCAGTTTATTGCATTTGAAAGACAAATACCCAGACCACCACTCACGATCTAGTAGATGGGGAGAAAGTTTTGGGTTCAAACAAGGACAGAACTCTTCAAGACTGTGACTTGTCGCTTTCTGGATGGGTAGGTTACCTCAGGACTACCATAGGCATAGTACCAATCCACTCGTGTGTGAAGACACATACATGTATCATGTAAAGCAGGTGGACAAAAAACTCGAACAGTCTTAGGTTCAATTCCACCCCAACACACACACACACTCTCTGAGTCTCTCTCTCTTATATATCCCTAAGGGCGGGGACTGGATGTAAAAAAGCACATGGGTGCTTATTCATTATCCTGGAAATAAAAGAATTTGTCATTGTCATTGTAAAAAAGCACACGAGTGCATATTCCATGATCCTCAGAATAAAAAAGAACATAGATAAGTAAACAATATAAGGGGATTCATGTATTCTGACTGCAGACAGCCTGGAAAGAAGAGACTGACTTGCTCAAATGATTATTTATAATGTAATGTGTTTTTGGGAGTATTAATAGAATTATGTTGTAGCAAACTGTGTATCAAAAGATTATTGTTGAAAAATGTTATTTTTGTGCAGAGCGGATACTCTGTGCTGTGGGGAAGAGCCTGATGACAAGGCCGATCTGCTCAAAATGAAAGGGTTGCCAAAGAATATTGATCTCACTTCAGTCAAGTAAGTGAATATGCAAGTTAAAAATGATAATTTTAATGTGTGTGTGTGTGTGTTTCACTGTTGAACAAACCCCTCTGAACAATTGTTGCTATCACTCGGTATCGGTGCTGTTTATAACAACCTAATAATATACTAAGTATGAACAGTGATTTACCTTGAATTAGTTGAAATAAAGTGTTGTTGGGAGGTGAAGAGAGCACAATTACTGAATTTGTCACTGGATTATAAATTTGCGCAGAATTGCAAGTTCATGAAGATTTATAGAATTTAATGTATGCTGACTAAGTAACTTACTAAGACTAAGAGCATCATTTTTGGATGGCCATGAAGTTTCTGCACTGTTTTAACTTCAACTGATATGTGTTGTTTACTGTTTGTTTGTTTTGGGTTGGTGGGTTGGTGGTTTTTTATATTCTTTAGTTAACAAAAATAAGAGTTGTTATGTAAAGTCATTTTAAAAAAAGAAAAGAAAAGAAGAAACTAGTAGATAGTAAAATTTTACAATATTGGAAGATTTTTTGAAAATTAGAAAAGATTCAATGACCTCACTTAGTTTTTGTTACAGCTTCCAGTCTGGAAGTGGTCTATTTCTACCTCAGGATGAAGCTTTGCACTGACTCAGTGTTGTTCTGCAGTACAACTATGATCTTCATCTTGTCACTTAGGGGCCAAAAGTGTGTTGTCTGGCATATGTTGGATAAGTACCACTGAGTACCTTCAAAGCAGTACAGTAGTAGTGCAGGGTTGCTTTGTCTGTGTTGATCTGTAGGTAGCCCTGTGATGGCCTAACATTATCAATTAAAACAGGCTGTCTGTGGGCTGTGGATTGTAAGGGATGCATCGGAGTGAGTGTGGGAGGGACTGTGGTGTTGGTGACACTGGATTGGACATTGTGGTAATAGTATTTTTGATATAGATGAAAAAATACTATAAAACTGGAATGAGCATTGTGGTAATAGCAGCTATCTTCTTCTTCTTCTTCTTCTTCTTCCTTTTTTGTCATGTTTCTCCCAGGGGAGGTTTGACATTGATGAGCCTTCTCCATCTCTCTCTGTTTTGAGCTTCCTCCTTATTTATGCCCCTTTCTCTAAGATCATCTGCAATACAGGCAGCCCAGGTTTTGCTAGGTCTTCCCTTTGGTCTCTTTCCATCCACTACGAAGTTCATTGCTCTTTTTATGATGTCGTGGTCTGCTTTCCGTTGAACGTGTCCAAACCTGCGCAGTCTATTGGTACTAGCTACAGACTTCAGATCATCAACTTTGCACATTCTCCATAGTTCTTCATTCGTGATCCTGTCTTCCCATTTGATCTTTGTCATGTAGCGTAGCATTCGGTTTTCACAGCTCTTCAACAAACGTTCGACGGCCTTTGTGAAAACCCACATCTCCAAACCATACAGGAGAACAGGTCTGATGCAGGCCTTATATATCAGACAGCATCTCTTCAGTGGGATTTTCTGATTTCCGAGCAGACTTGCCAAAAATTTTGCCCACCAAAAAACCCAGGATAGCTCAGTGGTCAGATTCAAAGCACTTGCTTTCCCCAAGCTGAGGTGTAAGCAGCATTGAGCGTGGTTACCAAGTGGATGGGTGACTGTTTGCATGCTTTGACATTAATATAGTCCCCCAGTTCACCCAGCTGTAAATGGGTACCTGCCCTCTTTAGGGTCAGAGAAGTTAAAGCAGTGAGGGAGGGGAGATGGGCGCCGCCCTCAATATGCTGGCCCCTGGAGAGGCTGAGGTCTGACACCTCATCCTGCAATGACCGCATAGGTTATGGGAATACCTTTACCTTTTACCTTAAAAAAAAAATGAAGGGACAGTGGAAGAAAACCCCCTCAACTCAACTGTGGTGGTGGCTCCAGAGGTGACACTGTAGTGGACTTTGTCAGAAATGCAGCGCTGATGTGTCTCAAAAAAAAAAAGACAAAAAGAAAGATAATAATATTGAAGAAATAAGTAAAAAACAAAAAAAGATACCCCCTCACCCCCACTCCCCGATAGCACTAGCTGCTTATGAATGTAGCATTTTGGTATTATGTATTTTGATGGTGTGATGTTGCAGGTATCAAGAACGGGAACTAGAGCGGCGACGTAATTCAGTGGACTACAAACTGTTTGTCATCAACAAGATGAAGTACAGGATGATGGATGTCTACCAGGTGAGGTGTGGTGTGTTGGTGTCGGCAGTCAGAACAGGTGGTGGGGGAAAAAATCACATTGTATTACAATCAAAATGAGATGAAATCAAAAACATTTTTAATGGTCCACAAAGGAACCGCAGGGTCCGTACATGTAGTGATTCACATTGGTTCTCACACCAGACATTCGTGACTTGGATACATTTTTTTTACTTGGATACATTAAAAAAAAATTATCTTTTAGATTTTTGTTTCCACAGCAGTTTTTGTTTAAAAAAATACAAATGTTTATTTCATCCCTCTTGTCTCTACTTTTATTTCTTTTCCTGACTTCCTTCGTCCATTATACATTAAAGCCTTTACACAAGACCCAAGTTCCTGAAAACTGAGAGAACATGAGTATCATGAAAATGCGTATCTAAAGTTGCATTGTGAAAAAATGGATAGAGACTGACAAAATGACATGCAGTTGTTGTTAGGTAAGGAATTTCAGATAGAGGGAGCTGCTTACTTGTTTTAAAGGTCATTGGCTGAATGCTATTATCTTGATATTAGCTGGTACCTTCAATAAGAAGATATCGGAAAGCAAGAATATATTGGAAGACTATCAGACTTTGGTGAAACATATATAATTGCTATTGCTGTATCAGGTAAATTATTACTATTGGAGTGTATTTGCATGTGTGCATTTGTGTATGTGTGTGTGAGAGTGCGCGCAAGTGCATGTATTGTGTGTGTGAGTGTGTTTGTGTGTGTGTGTGTATGCAAGTGTGTATGTATGCGCATGCGCATAAATTATGTGTGAGAGCATGTACGAGTCTTGTGTGTGCATTCTTTCATATACACATTATACACACACACACACACACACACATACACACACACACACACACACGCACGCACGCACAGACACACACACACACACACACACACTTAGCTATGATTCAAGGCCCTAATGGAGAGAGGTGTGTGATCCACAGATGGTTCCAGACCCGGCGTCCCTGAAGAGAGAGTTGATTGCCCAGGAGGACCTAGTGCCTCACCCCAACGTGTCCTCACTGTCAAGGTCTACCGCACCCGCATGAACACCACCTTCCTGCCCAAGGTCATCATCCTCTTTATCTGAATGAATGGGATGGTTGATTCGTAGAGCACAGAAAAGTCTTTACATGAATTGATGTAAGAGTTAAAAGAGTGCACGGAAGTCTCCATACTAGTTGAGGAGTGTGTGACTTTCTTTTTTACCTTTACCTATCCTGTAGTCCCGTGGACCATGGGGGCATTTAATGAAGATTTTGCAACCAGCATCCTCCACTCCCCGTGGTCTTATAAAGAGTGTAAAAATCTCCACACCACACCCATAAGCAAAATGGATGTCAAAGTCAAAGTCGGGTCAAATTTTTATTTCCAGCCAGGCTGGGAGAGAAGGAAATTGAAAAGAGTGTGGTGGAGATGAGGATGGGGCAGGGGTGAAACAAGAGATGCAGATGGTCAGAGAAATTTATTCTACACATTAGTGTCATAATTGTACCTGTGCTTCAGAGAGTGTTGAAATCATTGTTTTGCGACTTGCAGCGAGGAATCTGTGAATAGTTCTCTGACTTGTCTTGTTATTTATTTAATTAATTTATTTATTCTTTTATTTCAAGGATAATGGAATAAGTACTTATGTGCTTTTTTTTTTAAATATCCAGTCCCTGTGTATTTTGTCATCTGTTCCCACTGGCACACAATGGCCTACTCTTTCAAAAAGCAGAACAGGTTTTAACTTGAGCACAAGATGTTCTCTGTGTGTTTGCACACGGGACCTCGGTTTATAGTCTCATCTGAAGGACTTTTAAGGGGAATGGAGTCGACACTGATGTTAACTCAAGAGGAAAAATCCTCTTGAACGAGATTTGAACCAGGGTGAGCAGATCCATCATCACAAGCGCATCACTCTAACCCCCAGGCTATCCTGTCCAGTGCGTGTGTATGTGTGTGTGCATGCGCATGTATAGTTGTGTGTGTGTGTGCTTGTGCTTGTGTATGTGTGTGTTTGAGTGCGGTGTATGAATGTGTGCATGCGTATGTGTGTGTGAGTGTCCTTTTTTCTCCCCCCCCCCCACCCCACCCCCAGCACTGCGATCCAGGTCATGGCTCTGAAAGTTGTGTGTATGATAAATCATTCCATTCATTCATTCATTCATTCACTCACTCATTCACTCACTCATTCATTCACTCACTTATTCATTCACTCATTCATTCACTCACTCACTCATTTACTCATTCATGCACTCATCACTCACTCACTCATTCGTTCACTCATTCGTTCACTCACTCATTCACTCATTCGTTCACTCACTCATTCACTCACTCATTCATTCGTTCATTCATACGTTCATGGTTTGTGACAGGGCCAAGTGTTCCAAGTTCTGGGTACTCAGTCTTTGACAGAACTGAAAGATAGCATCTCTTGCATGAAAGACGATGCTGTCGCTGGCGAGTTTTCAAATTATCCCAACATGACTACTGACAGATTGACACCAGCTAAGGTAGTGCCGTGCATGTGTGCTGTGTTGTGTTGTGTTGTGTGTGTGTGTACATGTGTAGTGTTGTGTTATGTGTGAGTGTGTTGTGAGTGAGTGTGTTGTGTGTGAGTGTGTTGTGTTGTGTGTGTTGTGTGAATGTGTTGTGTGTTATGTTTGTGTGTGTGTGTGTGTGTGTGTGTGTGTGTGTGTGTGTGTGTGTGTGTGTGTGTGTGTGTGTAGCCATGCAAGATGTAAATGGGCATTTTTGTTCTGATTTGTTGAAGCCCAAAGACCAAATGCACTTTCAATAATTACACACACACACACACACACACACACACACACTGATACATGCATGTGCACACACACAGTCTGTCTGTCTGTCTGCCTGCCTGCCTGCCTGCCTGCCTGCCTGCCTGCCTGCCTGCCTCTCTCTCTCTCTGTCTCTCAATGTGTCTCTGTCTGTCTGTTTCTGTCTCTGTCTCAATGCATACACTGGCGAATGTGTACATGCATACATATATTATTATGTTATAAGAATGCATACAATCGCCCATTCTATTATTATACTGGCTTTCATTTTGATTTAGATACATAATCACCATCCATCTTGAACAATTTTCATGGTCAATTTTTCGTTATTGTCTGTTTCAAACTTTATTGCTTTTTTTCATTTGTTTGTTGTTTTTTTCCTTCTGTTGAGTTTTTGTGAGAGGGTAGTGTAATATGTTGTGGAGATGTGTCTATAGTATATTATGGCTTTGTTTGCAGGTGATCTACAAATCTGGAATGTTCTTCATCGAGAATGTCTTCTACAATGATATGAGAGAGGGGGACAACAGAGATTACAGTGCGTAAGTGGCGAAGTGTGAATTTGTACTGATTGTTGTATTGTATTTTGTTATTTAATGTTGTATTGTGTGTGTTGTGTTGTATTGTGTCAAAGTCTTTGGTGTTGGAGGTTTAGGGGGAAGGTCGTCAGTGGAAGATGCTGAGAACTAAATTTGTTTTTGTGCTGGTTGTCCGTGCCTGTATATTGTTTACCTCAATTTGAGGCTCCCCCGTGGGACTCCCGGGGTATGCTTGCAAAGCGAGCATCGCAAGAATAGGATCTCTGCCCTCCAACCAGGCATGTCGTAAAAGGCGACTAAGGTGGAACCCTTCCCCCAGGTAGGGGGTTAGACACAGGGCTAACAACCCTGTTCTATAAAAAAAAATATAATTGTTACGGAAATAGCAACAAAAGAAATTAACAATACTGGATGTGACGGGCTTCCAGAGTCATCGGAAGATGCTCGTATGAATGGCAGTGGTGAAAGCCGAAAGGAAGCCACTGACAGGAAGATGGAAGTCTTAAGCGCCAAAAATAAGACCAAAATAGGATTCTGGAATGTGAGAACCATGTTCGAAACAGGAAAACTAGCGCAAGTTACAGCAGAGATGAGACGCTACAATCTGCATATTCTCGGAATCAGTGAAAGCCGATGGACAGGATCAGGCAAATACAGAGCCAGCACAGGAGAGACAGTGCTGTACAGTGGTAGAGATGACGGCCAACACCATGAGGGAGTAGCAATCATCATGAAGAAAGGAATGGAGAAATGCCTGATGGAAGGGAAAACCTATCAACAGCAGGATGATGAGGATAAAGAATGAAAGGTAAGCATGCTAATACCACAATCATACAATGCTATGCACCAACCAACGACAGTGGAGAAGAAAGCAAAGAACATTTTATGAACAATTATAGGCTGAAATGGAAAACACAACCAAACCATGACATGAGGATAGTGATGGGTGACCTAAATGCAAAGTCGGAAAAGACAACACAAATCAAGAAAGAGCCATGGGAAAAGAAGGATGTGGCAGCATAAATGACAACGGAGAAAGATTGGTGGAATTCTGCATGCCCAAACAACCTGGCCATTGGAGGGACATTATTGCACACCCTGAGATCCACAAGCTTACCTGGTGTTCCCCCAATGGAAGAGACAAAAACCAGATCGACCACCTGATGATCAATGGGACATGGAGGAGATCGCTCCTAGATGTAAAAGTAAGGAGAGGAGCTGATGTTGGCAGTGATCACCACCTTGTTACTGCAACCCTAAAAGTGAAGCTGAGAAAAAATGGACCTGGGAAACCAAGACAACAACATTTTGATGTGGAAAAACTGCGCAACACCAAAGTAAAGAGTGCTTTCACCCTCCAGCTCAAAAACAAGTTCCAAGCACTGGTGGATACTGAAAACTACACACCTCCTGACACGACTAATATAAACACCATGTGGAAACAAGTCAGGACAGCCTACACACAAGCCAGCGAAACGTGCTTAGGACAGAGACAGAGGAAGAGAAAAAGGTGGATTACAGCAGACACCTGGCAAGCCATTGAGAACAGGAGAGAACTGAAGAAGAAAATCTTAGAGACAAAGTCAGAACGGATAAGAGAGAGGTACAAACAACAGTACAGAGAAGCAAACCAAACTGTGAAGAGAATGACAAGAACAGACAAGTGAACCTACATGGATGATATTGCAAGACAAGCAGAGGAGGCCGCCGCAAAGGGAGAACAAGGACAGGTGTATAAGATCACTAAGACTGTCAGTGGCAAGTACCGGAGCAACACCGAAACACCAATCCTAGATAAACAAGGCCAAATACTTACCACAGAAGAAGAAAAAGATGCAAGATGGGCAGAACATTTCAGCGAAGTTCTCAACAGACCACCACCAACTGAAGAGGCAGATGTACAAGATCCTGATGCTGATCTCAATGTGAACAGCTCACCACCAAAGAAGGAAGAGATTATAGCAGCAATCAGCTCTCTCAAGAATGGAAAAGCCCCTGGCCAGGACAACCTCAACGCAGAACTTTTCAAGGCAGATCCAGAATTTGCATCTAAAGTTTTTACAGCCACTCTTTGCAGCTATATGGGAGAAGAAACACCTACCAGCAGATTGGACAGAAGGAGTCATCGTGAAGATCCCAAAGAAAGGAACCCTGAACAATTGTAACAACTGGAGAGGAATCACTCTGCTATCTGTTCCCAGCAAGATTCTGGCAAAGATCATCATCGGACGGATCTCAGAGGCAGTGGACCAACAACTCAGAAAGGAACAGGCAGGTTTTAGACCAGGAAGAAGATGCATAGACCAGATCTTCACCCTGCGTAACATCATCGAACAGTGCACGGAATGGCAGAGACAGCTGTATATCAGCTTCGTAGATTTTGAAAAAGCCTTTGACAGCATTCATCGAGAAAGTGTATGGCGCATACTCCGAGCATATGGAATTCCACAGGAGATTATCCAAGTCATTAAGAGCTTCTACAACAACTTCACGTGCGAGTAGGAAACAGCAAAACCAGTTTCAGTGTACAAACCGGCGTCAGACAAGGCTGCCCCATGTCAGCTTTACTCTTCAACCTGACAATTGATTGGGTGATGAGACAAACAACAGCTGACCAGTCATGGGGCATCAGATGGACCCCCTTCTCAACGCTTGAAGACCTAGATTTTGCCGACGATTGGCACTGCTCTCACAATACCCACCATCACATTCAAGAGAAGACATCCCGTCTCAGCACTTTCGCACAGCAAGTAGGCCTGAAAATCAGTCAGAAGAAGACAGAGGTAATGACACTGAATGTCCAGAACCCTCACCGGTCACAGTGAATGGAGAATTTTAACCAAAACTGAGAGTTTACGTACCTCGGGAGCACTGTTAGGCATGACGGTGGAGCAGGCAGCGACATCAAGAACCGGATTAGCAAAGCAAGAAATGCTTATAGAAATCTGAACAATGTGTGGAAATCGTCCCAGTACAGCACCCGAACCAAACTAAGACTATACCAGAGCTGTGTACTTTCCACCCTTTTGTACGGCTCGGAGTGCTGGAGGATGACTGAGAGTGACCTCGACAAACAATCCACATTCCACATGAAGAATCTCAGAAGAATCTTGCGCATCTTCTGGCCTGAGACCATCTCCAACCAAGAACTTTTTGCCCGTTGCAACCAAGAAAGCATGGACAAAACATCATCATGCATAGGCATGGGGATGGAAGGGATATCTGCCGCGGGAACAGGGAAAAAACATCGCCCGAACAGCCCTCCACTGGGACACCAGAGGGAAAACGCAAACGAGACGACCTAAGAACACTTGGCGTCGGACTGTTGAAGCAGAGCTGAAGACCTTCCAACATACCTGGGGAACCATTCAGAAGCTAGCCCAGGACAGACAGGAGTGGAGAACTTTTGTTGCTGCCCTACGTGCCAATAAGGCACAAAGGCATTGATGATGATCAAATTGAGGCTGTGTCCACCCTGCCCCATAAAGAGAATACCCACATTAATCCGGCATGGAGGTACGACTACAGACTTCAGTCCTGACTGAGGAGAGTGGGAGGGCTTTGTTGAGCGTACAGATTTCACATTGTACAGAGGATAGCATTGTTCCTGTGTTCCACGTTTCAGGCCTATGGCAGTATTGTTACTGTGTTCCACGTTTCAGGCCTATGATAGCATTGTTACTGTGTTCCATGCTTCAGGCCTATGTTGTACAGAATATAGCATTGTTACTGTGTTCCATGTTTCAGGCCTATGATAGCATCGTTACTGTGTTCCATGTTTCTGGCCTATGCTGTACAGGGGATAGCATTGTTACTGTGTTCCATGTTTCAGGCCTATGTTGTACAGAGGATAGCATTGTTACTGTGTTCTATGTTTCAGGCCTATGTTGTACAGGGGATAGCATCGTTACTGTGTTCCATGTGTCAGGCCTATGCTGTACAGGGGATAGCATCGTTACTGTGTTCCATGTGTCAGGCCTATGCTGTATAGGGGATAGCATCGTTACTGTGTTCCATGTTTCAGGCCTATTTTGTACAGAGGATAGCATTGTTACTGTGTTCCATGTTTCAGGCCTATGCTGTACAGGGGATAGCATTGTTACTGTGTTCCATGTTTCAGGCCTATGCTGTACAGAGGATAGCATTGTTACTGTGTCCCATGTTTCAGGCCTATGTTGTACAGGGGATAGCATCGTTACTGTGTTCCATGTTTCAGGCCTATGATAGCATTGTTACTGTGTTCCATGTTTCAGGCCTATGTTGTACAGGGGATAGCATCGGTACTGTGTTCCATGTATCAGGCCTATGATAGCATTGTTACTGTGTTCCATGTTTCAGGCCTATGTTGTACAGAGGATACCATTGTTAACTGTGTTCCATGTTTCAGGCCTATAATAGCATTGTTACTGTGTTCCATGTTTCAGGCCTATGATAGCATTGTTACTGTGTTCCATGTTTCAGGCCTATAGTGAAGTGGGCCAATGAGAAGGGACATGAAAACGCCTCTCTGTTCCGCCAAGCCAAGATGGAGGAGACTCAGTTCCTGGACTTGAGCATCCAGCTGGGGGTGCCCTACCTCTACCAGCATCAAGGCCAGTGTGAGCACATCATCGTTTTCACCGACATCAGGTGTGTGTGTACAGGGGATGGGTGGGATAGCCTTAGGGTTAGAGTGCTGCTCTCGTGATCTGATGGCCCAGTATTGAGCTACCATGACAGCACCTGCTGTAGGGGATTTTACCCTGAAACTTTGGCACCTGTTCAGCTCAGTATGGTGTACCATCAGGATGACGTGCCATCAGTAGTTTAATTTTTTTTAATGTATTTTATTTTATACCACTTAATGTCATGGCAGATTTCTCTGCATGAAATTCGGGCTGCTCTTCCTGGGGAGAGCATGTCGCCACAAGAACAGTGCCGGCCATTATCTTTTTTCCTTTCATCTTCAACTGTTTCCCTATTAGGGTGGCTTTTTTCTTCATAATTTTGCCAGGGACAACTCTCTTGTTGCCACGGGTTCTTTTATTTGCACTAAATAATTATGTGTAACACATGGGACCTTGGTTTGTCACTTCATGCGGGGATCGAACTACTGCACACTTCCGAAACGGACTTTTCATGTTCTAGGCAGGTGTGTTACCTCTAGACCACTGATCCACTAACGTTTTATTTATTTATTTATTTTTTTTAAATGATGATGTGCCATCAGTAAGGCATCAACAAAAGTTTTGACTATTTTTTAGATACTGAAAGGAGTTCAATCCAAGGAAAATTACTTAGGTATTCAGATAAATCTGTTTCGTATCAAAGGTGGTTTCTTGTTGACCATGAATGGATACATATTGCTCAAGAACTAGAACTCGGCACACATGTGCACAGACTTTGGAATGAAGGTTCTTCCCATCCTTTACATGTTGATGGTGGTGTGTGAAGGCTGCTGCACTGCGATGACCCACAGGATGTGACCTTGTACCCTTACCTTCTGAGCGAGACCGTCACCAAACGCACTATTTGCCGCTCCTGCACCATGGACTCTGCCAGGTAATGTCTCGCTTGACCTCCCCTCCCCCCTTCTTGAGCTCAAGGCATTTCTGAAGAGGGGTAGAATCTGGTGTTATTTTTTTAGTGTTGCTGATTATGTGCAGTGGAGCATATTTTGGGCAGAACAAATAGAAACGGGTGCAGTTTTTTTGAGATCTTTTGTTACCTGGGGACATGTTTTGATGGTATTGGCATTTTATATACAATGTACAGTACTTTTCCCCCTGGAGTTAACATCAGTGCCAACTCTCCTCCCCTTAACGTCCTTCTGATGAGACTAAACCAAGGTCCTGTGTGCGAACACACACAGAACATCTTGTTCACACGTTACAACCTGTTTTGCCTTTCGGAAGTGTAGACCATTGCATACTGGTGGGAACGGATGACAATTTTGAAAAAACCAAACGCATATACACTGGTGTCTGTTTAAACATCATCCCCGAAGTTGGAACGTGGCTACCTTAATGGTGGGCAGAAATGGTTGCATACATAAACAATCTCACTGTGGATGAACCTCGGAACTCTACTCAAGAAACAGGGGAGGGGGAGATGCGCTGCATCTGTAACAGATGTAAGTCATGACACTTACAGCTGTGGATAGTGTTTTTGACATGTTGACAGATGTCGTTGATTGGATAGTGTACAAGACTGGGGGTGTTGCACATGTTGACAGGCGAGGTCGCTGTTGATGTGTGACGTGTGTATGTCAGTCACTGTCATGTAGGTTTTGTATGAGAATGTCTGAATGTGGCATATGACAAGCGTGTATCTGTAGAAAGTGTGCAAGGGCTGGCTACACATAGCATATGACACGTTGACAGATCATGTTTGAGCCAGCAGATCTGATGTGTGGGGGTCAGGTCAATTTTGACTGATTATAAAACTAAAAAGCCCCTCGCAAGTGGGGATGCTGGGGACTTGTCAGTAGAAATAGCATCCCCACCTTCTGGAAATTATGTGCTAGAAATGTCCTCTTTTCTATCACTCTTTGTTTCTGCCTTGTTCTTTTTCTTTCTGTCATCTCCTTCTTGTCTATTTTCTGCCTTCTTGGTCCATTCTCCTGCCATTTTTCCAGAAAGACTTAAAAAAAAAATTCTCTCTTATGCCGAAGTCAGATGCGCTGGGAATGACTTGTCAGGCGCTTAACGGCAGCGTGACGCATTTTTGCTCCTATAATGGACAACAATAGTTGCTGTCTGAGCGCGTGATGAAGAAGAAGAAACTATAAGTTTTTTTCTACCTGTTTCACCTTCCTTCACCTATCCTGTAGTCCTGTGGACCGTGGGGGCACCAATGAAGATTATGCAACCAGCTTCCTCCACTCCCTGCGGTTGTCTGCTTTCTGTAGCAATTTGTTCCACTCAAGGCCAGCCCACTACCATGTACTGAAGTATTAAGGCATAATTTTATTTCCTTTTGCTTTAAAAACGCCCCTTTATTTTGCTTTTAATTGCAGATTGATAACATGTTAACAGTTAAAAATTAATCTCTGATGCAGTGTGACTCGGTTATGTGGTAGAGTCACAATTATATCCATGATGATTGCAGTGCACATACAGTATATATATGTAAGTAGTGACAGTAGTGTATTGAAATTGTGATGTATGCCATGTTGACAGTGGAATAAGGCAGCACTGTGTGTCAGCAGGTGCATTATACTGACAGAAATGCTTGTCCTACTCACCTGACAGCAGTGATGGCCTGCTGTCAACAGTACGTTGACACAATGTTCGACATACTCGTAATAAATCATCATCAGATCAACCATCATTTTTATGCAGATCACTCTGATTCTTTGCAGAGCTACTCCTGAAAATCTGCTTTCTCTCTTGATTAATATGTCCTACTGCCTTCAAGATACCCAGAATTGGATGATACAGAACAAGTTACAGCTAAATGCGGATAAAACCGAAACCATGCTTGTAGGGACCAAACACAAACTGTCTTCCATCACAACAGCTTCAGTAGAATTCGGCAATATGTCTGTCCCTCTATCCACTGCTCTGAAATATCTAGGGGTCGTTATCAACAACACACTCTCCATGCAAGAATTCATCTTCCGAACCTACAAGCCGTGCTACTATCAATTAAGGCACATCAGTGCAGTTCGAAAATACCTGTCCACTGATGCAACATCCAAACTAGTCACGTCTCTCATTCTCTTATGTCTTGACTATTGCAATTCTCTTATGGCTGGTCTGCCAGCATCCACTCCCTTCAACGCATACAAAACTCTGCAGCTCG
>CM054147.1:15588562-15626349 GCA_028751875.1 Rapana venosa
TTAGTTTTCCTGTTCGGGCCTTTTTGGGTACAGGGGGATAGCATGGTACTGTGTTCCATGTATCAGGGCCAGATAGCATTGTTATGGTTCCATGTTTCAGGCCTATTTGTACAGGGGGATACCTTTGTTACTGTTTTCCCTGTTTCAGGCCTATAATAGCTTTGTTACTGTTTTTTCCATTTTTAGGCCTAGTAGCATTGTTACTGTTTCCATGTTTCGGCCTTATGAAGGGGGCCCAATGAAAAGGGAATAAAAACGCCTCTCTGTTCGCCAACCCAAAGATGGGGAGACTCATTTCCCCGGGACTTGAGCATCCATGGGGGTCCCCTACCTCTACCACATCAAGGCCTGTGAGCAATCATCTTTTCACCGAACAGGGTGTTTTTACGGGGGTGGGTGGGAAGCCTTAGGTTAGAGGTGCTCTCGGATCTGATGGCCCAGTATTGAGTACCAGACAGCACCGGTGGGGGGATTTTACCTAAAAACTTTGGCACCTGTTCAGTCATATGGTGTCCCATCAGGATGCTCCCCTCGTATTTTAAATTTTTTTTAATGATTTTATTTTACCTTAAAGTCATGGCAGATTTCTCTGCATAAATTGGGCTCTCTTCCGGGGAGAGCATGTCGCCCAAAAGAACAGTGGGGCCCCATTATCTTTTTTCCTTTCTCTTAAACTGTTTCCCTATTGGGTGGCTTTTTTCTTCATAATTTTCCCAGGGACAACCTCTTGTTGCCACGGGTTCTTTTTTTGCACTAAATTTTTTGTTAACACTGGGCCCTGGTTGCACTTCATGCGGGGATCGAACTACTGCAATTCCGAAACGGATTTTCATGTTTTAGGCGGTGTGTTTCCCCTAACCCCTGATCCACTAACGTTTTATTTTATTTTTTTTATTTTTTTTTTAAAAGAGATGTCCATCAGTAAGGCATCAACAAAAATTTTGATATTTTTTAGATACTGAAAGAGTTCAAACCCAAGGAAAATTATTTGGTATTCAGATAAATCTTTTGTATCAAAGGTGGTTTCTTTTTGACCAGAATGGATACTATTGTCAAGAACTGAATCGGGACCAGTGCACCGACTTTGGAATGAAGGTTTTTCCCTTCCTTTCTGGTGGTGGTGGTGAAGGCTGCGCCGCGAGCCCCCAGGATGGACCTTGTACCCTTTCCCTTTGACGGACCTACCAAACGCACTATTTTTCCCCTCTGCACATGATTGCCAGGTAAATTCTCGCTTGACCTCCCTCCCCCCTTGAGTCAAGGCATTTCTGAAGAGGGGGGAATAGGTGTTATTTTTTTAGTGTTGCTGATTATGTGCAGTGGAGCATATTTTGGGCAGAACAAATAGAAACGGGTGCAGTTTTTTTGAGATCTTTTGTTACCTGGGGACATGTTTTGATGGTATTGGCATTTTATATACAATGTACAGTATTTTTCCCCCTGGAGTTAACATCAGTGCCAACTCTCCTCCCCTTAACGTCCTTTTGATAGACTAAACCAAGGTCCTGTGTTTCGAACACACAGAGAACAACTTGTTCACACGTTACAACCTGTTTTGCCTTTCGGAAGTGTAGACCATTGCATACTGGTGGGAACGGATGACAATTTTGAAAAAACCAAACGCATATACACTGGTGTCTGTTTAAACATCATCCCCGAAGTTGGAACGTGGCTACCTTAATGGTGGGCAGAAATGGTTGCATACATAAAAAAATCTCACTGTGATGAACCTCGGAACTCTACTCAAGAAACAGGGAGGGGGAGATGCGCTGCATCTGTAACAGATGTAAGTCATGACACTTACAGCTGTGGATAGTGTTTTTTGACATGTTGACAGATGTCGTTGATTGGATAGTGTACAAGACTGGGGGTGTTGCACATGTTGACAGGCGAGGTCGCTGTTGATGTGTGACGTTGTGATGTCAGTCACTGTCATGTAGGTTTTGTATGAGAATGTCTGAATGTGGCATATGACAAGCGTGTATCTGTAGAAAGTGTGCAAGGGCTGGCTACACATAGCATATGACACGTTGACAGATCATGTTTGAGCCAGCAGATCTGATGTGTGGGGGTCAGGTCAATTTTGACTGATTATAAAACTAAAAAGCCCCTCGCAAGTGGGATGCTGGGGACTTGTCAGTAGAAATAGCATCCCCACCTTCTGGAAATTATGTGCTAGAAATGTCCTCTTTTCTATCACTCTTTGTTTCTGCCTTGTTCTTTTTCTTTCTGTCATCTCCTTCTTGTCTTTTTTCTGCCTTCTTGGTCCATTCTCCTGCCATTTTTCCCAGAAAGACTTAAAAAAAAATTCTCTCTTATGCCGAAGTCAGATGCGCTGGGAATGACTTGTCAGGCGCTTAACGGCAGCGTGACGCATTTTTGCTCCTATAATGGACAACAATAGTTGCTGTCTGAGCGCGTGATGAAGAAGAAGAAACTATAAGTTTTTTTTCTACCTGTTTCACCTTCCTTCACCTATCCTGTAGTCCTGTGGACCGTGGGGCACCAATGAGATTATGCAACCAGCTTCCTCCACTCCCTGCGGTTGTCTGCTTTCTGTAGCAATTTGTTCCACTCAAGGCCAGCCCACTACCATGTACTGAAGTATTAAGGCATAATTTTATTTCCTTTTGCTTTAAAAACGCCCCTTTATTTTTGCTTTTAATTGCAGATTGATAACATGTTAACAGTTAAAAATTAATCTCTGATGCAGTGTGACTCGGTTATGTGGTAGAGTCACAATTATATCCATGATGATTGCAGTGCACATACAGTATATATATGTAAGTAGTGACAGTAGTGTATTGAAATTGTGATGTATGCCATGTTGACAGTGGAATAAGGCAGCACTGTGTGTCAGCAGGTGCATTATACTGACAGAAATGCTTGTCCTACTCACCTGACAGCAGTGATGGCCTGCTGTCAACAGTACGTTGACACAATGTTCGACATACTCGTAATAAATCATCATCAGATCAACCATCATTTTTATGCAGATCACTCTGATTCTTTGCAGAGCTACTCCTGAAAATCTGCTTTCTCTCTTGATTAATATGTCCTACTGCCTTCAAGATACCCAGAATTGGATGATACAGAACAAGTTACAGCTAATGCGGATAAAACCGAAACCATGCTTGTAGGGACCAAACACAAACTGTCTTCCATCACAACAGCTTCAGTAAGAATTCGGCAATATGTCTGTCCCTCTATCCACTGCTCTGAAATATCTAGGGGTTTTTATCAACAACACACTCCCATGCAAGAATTACTTCCGAACCTAAAACCGTGCTACTATCAATAAGGCACATCATGCAGTTCGAAAATACCTGTCCATGATGCAACATCCAACTTACGTCCTCATTCCTTATGTCTTGACTTTTGCAATTCTCTTATGGCTGGTTGCCGATCCCTCCCCCCAACGCATACAAAACTCTGCCTCGCTTCCTAAAAAAAAAAAATTGACCTTTACTCCTCTCCCACGGCTGCCTGGCCCAGAGTAAACTATAAAAATAAATCCCCTTTTTTTACAAATGCCCAAAAAACACCCCACCTTCCTACCTCTGAATTTTCACCTGGAACTCCTTCTTTTTTCCCTCGCCGCTGCAGATCCCTTGTACAAAACACACCTTCCTACCTCTGTGAATGTTTTCACCGAAAACCTCCTTCTTTTCCCCCGCTTTTTGCAGTACCTTGTTTTTAAAAAGCCTAATTCAACCATCCACTGTTGGCCCGTCGCTTTTCTGTTTTTGGTCCATGTCTGGAATGACCTCCCTCTCTCCCTTTGCCAAACCCTACTTATGGTGTTTGAAATTTGGGCCCTCAAGACATTTATTTAAAAACCCAAAGTTCCCCCCCCGGGTTTTTCTTTTTTGTCCCTCCCCCTCAACCCCCCCCAAACCCCATCACCCTGGGGTGTGTGCCCCTTTTTTTGGGTGTGCTTTCATTTGTTTTTTGAAAAAAAAATTAATTGAACTGGCTTGTGAAAAATTTAGGATGAATGAAAGCGCGTGTTTTGTTTTTTGCAAGAATTGCACTACAAATTTTCCCCATTTTTATTTTATTACAGGGCATGATGATGAAATGTGTATGGCCAGTTGGGGGGTGTACGACAGCCCGTGACCCCCGCAGCCCTTGCCCCCTGTTCAGAGCTGTTTTTCACATGCTGCCTATGAAAATATGGCAAAAAAGGCTGCACCTTTCCCGCGCCAAATGTCCCCCCAGAAACGCCCCTGACATGACTCCTGCGGGGGGCTTTGTGGGTTAGTGGGGCGGATGTGTGGCGTGTGCCGAGTGTGTGTGTGCACGCCAAGTTGCAGGATTGTTTCACCACTATGTGAAGATATGATGGAGGAACAACCCCAAAATGTAAAGGTTCCCAGTTGCATTTTTTTTTGTGGTGGTGGAAAGGAGGGGGTTTTAAACCTTTTGTCGAAACATAAAATCCCCCATAGGGTTTTAAAGAATATCTCGTCCCCTTTGGCCTCCCTTTCCATGGCCTTTTTTCCTTTTGAATTTAAATCAGTATGTCTTTAATATGGGGGATCAGGGGGTGTAGAGGAAAACTATCTAAGAGCGAAAAATTGGGGGTTTTTAACACAATTTCCCCCCACCATACACTAAACTTTGGGGGGGGTCTGGGTGCTGGTCTTTTGGGAGGGGATGATGGGTGTTCCATGGGTCCAGCATCAAATCCAACTAACTCGTCAAAGTCCCCCCCGGGCTAAAATTAGCCCCTTTCCCTTTTTACAAAGTCCAAGTGTGGTCAGTTTCTACTATAAACTACACCAGCTGGGAGGGATGGATAGCTTTTGAAAGGAGTAAATGGGGAAACTGACGCTGTGGTTAGCCATTTATTGCTGCTAAAAAACATGCAGCAAAAAAGAAGTTGTCCCGGGCAAAAACCTTTTTTAACAAAGGAAAAAAAAATATGAAAGGGTGGCACTGTTTACATGGGCATGCAACCTCTTTGGGGGGGTAAGAAAAAAAATTTTCACTTGAAAAATCTGCACAATAAGGGGTTTACACAACATCTCTAGAAAAAGCATTCACGTTCACCCTGTTTTATTAGTTATCAGGATCAGTCTCTTTTCAATAGTTGCTGTTGTGTTCTTTTCTTTTCTTTTTTTATCATCGAGATACAATATGTTCATTCATATAAAATGCTGTACCACTGGCTGACTTTGGTGTTAAATGGCTCCATGTACTTTTGATTTTTTTTCTTTGAAAATTATTAATCATGGAAAAAATATGTAGTGAAAGTTTTGATGTTTTGCTTTATTGGTTTTTTGTGACCCTCCCCACATATTCTTTTTGAAAAACAAAATTAAAAGTGGATAGGGTTTTTATTGAAATGCAAGACTCTAAAAGAATGAAATGAAAAATTATAAATTTTTTGCAGCAATGAGGTCAGATAGGGAATTTTTTTTTTAAGTGCACTTTTAAAGAAAAAGCAAACAAATTAGGGCTCGATATTTCATACAAAGTAGAATGCTATCCCGTCCCCTGAAAAGTTTTAAATCAAATGAAAATCGACACGACCAACTTGTTAAAAAGGATTCTAGGGAAAAAAGGGGGGTCAGGTGCATTGCGCCATTTGTGGTGGAGGGTCCTTTTGGGCAGGGGTTTGTGGCAGGCGTTACATAATCAGGCGGGTGGGTGCAGATGAGGACATGCACAAGAAGGGGGGGGTAAGCGAAAGTTAGGGGGCCTATGCAGACATGGGAAAATTGTTAGAATGTTTGTAGGTTGTGAGGTCCCCTGTTGCAGTGATCAGGAATGAGCCATCAATCCCCTTTCAAGGGGTTGAACACAGTACTAAGATCCTTCGGGGGAAACCAAGACTAATTTAACAAAAAAAAGGGCCCCTTTTTGCAAATCGTACAAAACCTCTTGCGCAAACATTAAAAAAATTTCACCTTTTGGAAGAGAATTAAGGCCTTCATGCTGGTTAGACTGGATGCAAAAATGCTCACCCCAAATCAGTTTAGACCCATCCTAAGCCAGAATGGCAAAAATAGTTGCTATGCAAAAATCTATCATTGGGCCCCTTGGATTTCTAGGCAAGGAGCCACCACCAAAAAAAATGCGGGCTTTAAATGAACGGTGAATAGCGATGAATTTTTTTGGCAGGGCTTGTATGGCAAAATCTGAAAAATATTGTGGAATTTTTGTGTGTTGGTTTTTGCATGTACCAAAGTGTTAGGCTTCATGTGTTCTGCACTTTCCTGCAACAAGGTGTATCAGCGACCCCTGGGGCTGTTACAGGGAGGTTGTTGTGTGTGGGCCTACCAGTTGGGGGGTTTGGAAAAATTTGAGTGTATTCCAGCGACGGATTTTTTTTTAATTTACTGTCATCAGTAGTTTTATTCCTTTTAGTATGAATTAAAAAAAAAAAGAGTGTGGGGCTATATATTTCATTGATCGGGTTTGGGTTGAAAAACACGGCTGTTTTTCCTAAGTGAGGTGTGGATGAAACAGAAGAACAAGGAAATAAAAGAAAATACAGCAGAATCCAACGTCTGGTGGTATCGTTGTGTATTGCTATCTGTGCTTCCAAGATCTTCCATGAGGGATCTGTTTATATTCACAGGGAGAAAGACCACAGAATAAATGGTGGCTCTGTCCATTTATTCATATATGGTGAGAAAAACCACAGAAAACACAGTGGTATTTTCCAATTTTTCATGTAGGTGCATCTTTTATTCTCAAACACCCAAAAGGACTTGAGTGAAGTTCTGGCTAAGGGAGTCTACAGATGATGTATAATTGCCATTGGCAACTGATAATGATCAACACCTCCATTTCTTCTGTATAGTCTCAGTGGCCATGAAGGTCATATCCAAGTGCCATCTTTTTGTTAGTTCCTTCAACCGGGAAAAAAAACCCCCCCAAACCACACAAAATGATGCGTTTTAATCTTTAATTCCTCAAAGAAACAAAAACCCGGCTGGAGAGGATGCTAGCCATTCTTTTAATTTCCATAATCCCAGTTTAAAAAAAATGTTAAAAAAGACTAACAGGATAAAACAACCTGTGTCATCTACTTTTTATTGCAGGGTATCCAAGTTGCATGTTCAAGGGTTGTAAAAAAATTTTCTTTCTCTGATCCTACAGGAAAAAATCAAGGGGTTTTGATAAATAACTCAATAATTTCTTTTTTTACTTGAACGAGTCCAACGTCAGATCTGCCCAATTAAATTTTTGATGTTAGCATGGTACAGAGTGCTGAATAACAAAACACCTTTAATATGGAAAACCAATGCCCCCATAAAATATCATTTGCGGAGTTTTTTCTGTTTGTTTCAGTTGCGTAAAAGGACCCCTGATACAGTAAAACATAGTAAAAAATGACCACAACATGTTTTTAAAACAAAGTGTACATTTTCTTATTAACCCGCTTTCAAATCAAATTTAACCGACACACGACAAAGGCCATGAAACAAGACTCGCCAACATGCTCAACCCAAAATCCCAAACACACATGGATGGGAAAAAAAATTTTCAAACTCAAGGCAAATCATGCCATAGGATAAAAAAAAAAAAGAAAAAAAAGTCCACCACCCATACAAGGGCTTTTTGGCAACAAAGGGGTTAAAAACTTCACCACTAACCACTCACCCAACACAAGTTTTTCTTTCGCACAGCAATCAGGTGTTAAAAAAACCCAAACAGAAAAAAAAGGTGTAAAATACCTGTTCAATAATTTACTCTTCGGGGAGAAAAAGACTTTGCCAAAACACCCCTCATTTTTCTCTGTCTCTCACTTTCTTTTTCCCGACATAATCCCATTGGACAAAACACCAGATCACAGTAAGTATCAGAATCTTTAGTTTTTTTACAGTCCCTTTTTTTTTTTTTTAAACCACCTTACACCTTTTTATTTGTGGGATGATTCTGTAGTCTGACATTTTTCTTTAAAAAAAATCCAAAACATCACAATGCACGCTTGAAATGGAATAAATGGGGGAAAATTTCATCATAGCCTAGATACAGAAGCGTAGTATCAAACCAACCTCAACTGCTTAAAATTATGTACAAAGTGTGTTTTCTCTCTGGTTACTACAACACAACAATGGAACAGCAATCTTAACACCACAGATATGACAGGGAAAAACTGAGTACAGATGGTGAAAATAAAAAAAGAAGGAGATACATCTTAAATTGTCTTTCTAATTTTTTTTTTAAAAAAGAAAATGCTCACTACGCAACGTACAAAAAACTACGTGTACAACCTTTTAAAAACACATCAAATCCCTTTATTGCGTGTTAATGCAGAAAATAAAATTTACCCCAAAACTGCCGCTATGGAAAATCTAAAAAACCAAAACTGCAAAAAAAAAAAACGAAAAAGTCCCCGACTGAGCGGGGTTTAAACCCCCCCCACGAGTTGATTAAGAGATTTTAAATCCCAATTTGGTGGGCTTCCCTGAAATCCCCAAAAACCATTCAATACAATTATTGCTATTAAAGATCCCGGGAAATAGGCTTTTCCGGACTTGATTTCCTTTTTTGTTAAAATACTTTCAGCCCTAGGAACGGAAAAGCGGCAACCTTCACTAACAGCAGCACAAATAAACCACCCCCAAAAAAGGGAACCCCCCACCCACCCCTAAAAATACCCCTCAATAACATTTATCTCCCCAAAAAAATGGGGGCCAGAATACCTAAAAAAAATACAAACCAGTCATCCCTTTTTAAAGGGAAAAACTTTGTAAAAAGACGGAACAATGCATTAAATACCTTTGCAACGGGGGAAAGGCGGGAATGTGTGAAATGTATTTAGTTCTATCAGATTTTGCTCAATATACAATGCATGCAGACACATGGCTAAACAGGACTAAAAAAGATTCATTACTAAACAATTTAAATCAAAAAAAAAAATTACTATAGCAAAAGGGGATGATTCTACCCAGTATTGCTAAAAAAAGGAAAAAAGGTAGGGTGTGTCCCCTCGTTCCCCCAAAAGAGAAGCATACTTTTAATTTTCTTGGCAGAAGTCTGGTGTTCTTCACCGAGGACAGTCCCATTTTCTGTATGGGACGTTCCCCAAACTAGTGGGAAGTCTGCGCAAGTCAAGGGTGTGAGAAAATTTTCCCTTTTAAATCACTGGTAGCCACCTCTTTTTCCCCAAAACGTTTACCAAAAATTGGGTTTTTCCCCTTTTGCACATCACGAAGACACATCACCACTGAAATCGGAATTAGGAAACACGGGAAAATGAAATGAAAGTGTATGCGAGTCATCAAGCAGATCATCCGGTGAGAGATTGAAATGAAACATGGGAAATAAAAGGGCTTTTTGGATGGGGCATTTTCCACCCTACAGAAAGCCGAAAAGGGGAGAGAGTAGACATTGTTCAATCCCCTTTTACAAGAGCTAATGGTGACAAGGCGATCTGCAAAACTGGATGTCCAAATAAATTCACAATCACTGCATTTCGGGCGCAGCAATGGCCACCTATGCATCTATGTTTCAGGAGAAAAGGAGGAAATTAAAAACCAAAGGAAAAATTGAAAGTAGATTTTGGGAAACGCTTTTAAAGAAGGGGAAGGAAAGAGACACGGGTTTAAAATCATATCCATGACAAGGGGCCCAAGAAATATAAATTAACCAAGAACAAAGTCAGTAAAAGACAGACAGGGGAAAGAGACAGACAGGGAAGACGGGCAGGGGAAGAAAGAGAGGGGGGGGAGGAAGAAGCGAGGAAGGCAGAGAAAGAGGAGGAGAATGAAGGACAAAGGCAGACTCAAGCTCGGGGGGGTTTTTGGTGTTTTCCCCTGTGGCGACACTGTCCGATTTCTTCTCTGGGTAGTTCTGAAACAGACCATCATACCCCCTAATGAACACACCCACAGGAGGTACAGCAGAAAAATCTGTATTCATGAGTAATGCACGGAAATACATTGAAAACTTGGCTTTGAGAAAGAAAAAACATTCAAGATTTACCTGGAGCTGAAGTGATAAGGTAATTCGCTTGGCTGTGGAATAAAATGATGAAAGTATATTTGGGTTTTCCATCTTTCAATATTTTGGCCCCCTTTATGTTGGTATTGTTTTTCACTTTTTTTACTGTCCCTTTTTCTCCTTTTTGCGTTTTGGGAAAAATGACCAATGTATAACTTTTTTCAAATAACACCCCCAAAAAGAGAAAACCATTACCCCCAACCCCGTTTGGGGAAAAGTAAGTGGACCCAGCATTTTCATATCTTAGACATAACTACAAAGCCAGGCTTGCTGGGTAGATTGTGGCTCTTTCCCACGCCTATTGGGCCCAAATCTTTTTAGGAATGATGGAAAAATTTTTGACATGTGGGCACAGTTTTTTTTGATGGTGCCCCATGTGGGTTTTTAATTATTTGTTTAATTTTTTAAAAGAAATGTGCTGTGGATGGAATCAGAACCCAAAACTAACCCTTGTTTTTGCGGTTCCAGGAAAATTCGGGGTGACCTCGCAAAGCTGCATGTTTTAAAACCCCGAATATTCCAATTTTGGGTAGGGGAATGTAATTTAAAGGGACATTTCCCCTTTTAAAAGGGCACTCAATGAATGTTAAGGCCATGCGGCACAAAAGGGGGTTAAGGTCATTCGGGAAACACGAGCAGCATGAATTTTATTTTTTTCCCCCTCACATGCTCAAGCAAAATGCAGCCAAATTTGTGCCCGAATTTTTTTTATGGTTTTGCGAGCTTTCAGATGATATTGACAGTTGGGAGTTTGAAAGGCTCAATTTGGTTGAAATAAACAATGACAGAGACCACGAGGTAAGGATTGTGCAATATTTTCAACCCCAAAAAATTGGGTAGAAGTTGATCATGACTCAATCGAACTGAGCAGTGCTAGTTTTCCTGGATGCACTTTACTCTTCGCTATGGGATAACTGTGACATCATAGTCTGTTTTACTCTTTTTTTTTAATTTGTTGTTGAGACAAACTGATGTGCTGCTGATTACTTGGCATCACATGAAATCAAGCCATTGCCACACTTTCGTCACTGAAAGCCACAACTTTGCACAAAACAAGTGTTCACAGCCATGATGATCGTGATGGGGCCGATTGTTTTCCTGGACTTTTCCGCGCATGTGAAGACCGATGAAACGACACAAACTTGTTTTTTTAAAACCAATGTCAAAAAATAGGTGACCTATTTTGCATTTTTTTACCCCAACAACAAAACTTTTCCTGTGAAAGCGACCCAAAGGGCCCGACACCCAACTGTGATAATTGTGTACACATGACTTTTTTTTTTCCTTCTAAAAACATCATAAACAGTACCTATGCTATAAAATTTTCAAACCCTAAAACAGTTATTACTAAGCTTTCCAGTGATTTAAAACTTGACTACTTGGTTCAGTTTTACATATTGAATTTTTTTTGATCCTAAAGGGTTTTTTTTCAAAAACAATAACAAGGGGTTTTTTTATCCCCCTGAATCAAAAAAAAATGGCCAATGTTAATTCAGTCCTCTGCTGTAAAATTTTAAAGCCTAGGGTTAATAACCCTAAGCAAAAGGAAAAAAAATCCCCCCCACCCGGTCCCCCACAAGATTGGCCCATCCTGCAGTAATAGTTGCTACTACCTGGTGGACTTTGCCAAAACATTAAATCACACTGGCCCACCCATCCGTCCCCATCTCGTCCAACATGGCGTCCTTTTTTGCGTTTCTTTCCCTAGACGAAGATGATGATCGAGGGGTCACAACCCACCCAAATGCACAGAAAAGGCCCAGAGCTGCCCGTTGTTGTAAATCATTAGTTGTCTTTTCTGTTTTTTCCATTGAAAAGGGGGAAAAAAAAAAAAGAAATAAAGCAAAGATCTGGCGACTGTGATTACCAAAGAATGGGTGGGGCAACACTTTCAAACCCCAAAATGGAAGCTTTGTACAGCATAACTCAATTAATTTCTCAAAATAAAAATCAGATGGGGTGGTTTTGTTTGGGGGTTTTTTTCCCTTTTCGGGGGGGGGGGGGGGGGGGGGGGGGTGTCGTCCACAACAGAAAATGCATCATTGAGCAACCAACAAAAGTAATATAAGTACTTGCTTTCTTTGGCAGTTTGTCTCACAACTGAAGAAGGTTATGAGTACACAATAAAGACACATGATTCTATGACAGTCTGGGTAAGGGCAGACAGCACAAAAAAGAAACTACTATATAAAATTTATGCAGTCCGACACTGGGTATAACATGTGTCTGATATGTCAGAATTTGCAGTTTATATAATTATTTAAAAAATCCAAACCCTTTCCCTTTCCCAAATGGTAATAAAAAGAACTCCAAAGTAAATCATTTTAAATGCCAGATGAACACTCATGATCTCTGAAAATGGTGGCAAAACCTCAAAAATGACAACCTGCCTACCTTTTACGGGCCGTAGGGGCTGAGAGGAGGTGAATTGGACCAGCGACTCTTTCACAAAGCAATGTACTCCCAGCATCACAAAGTCCACAGATACATCTCCAAGTGTCCTTTCAATAGGTTTTCCCGTAGGGTTGGCGATGACAATGGATGCAGATTCTTTTTCTCCCGTATTGCATAAAAAGAATTTGAAAATTGTGCAGATTTTTTGTTTTAGCTCTGAAAAAAAATACAAAAACTTTTGTACTGCAAAAGCCAAATTCTGAAGAATACTTACCCCCAGTAGTGGCCAGAACGGGGGGTACAAAAATTTTTCACACTCCACAAGAATGGAAATTAAAAAGACTGCGTAACTGTGGAATGCTCTTTTCTGGTCAGCAAAAAAGATCTTGTTGAATGGTGTTTAAATAATCTAAAGAGGTGAATAAAAAAAATTTTGAGCTTGAATTACCAGATGCAGGCAGGCCACAGAACAAGAAAGGAACAACATGCATGTTATTTTACTCCAAAACATCACGAAAAGGGAAAAAAGTAGGAAAGAAGAACTTTTTTTTTACCTTCATAGACTAACAAAGCCTTTTTACAGTGTGATTCACCGATCTTTTTAACTAGTGAAAACAATGGGCTTTTTTAAAACGCCAACTCCCAAAATTTCTTCCTGTTAAGACAAGCTGATGGGGCAACCACTTTTTTTTTTTTTTTAAAATTCAAAGCAGTTAGACAAAATGCATCCTCCACCTCACCTTTTTAATACATAGAAGAGCTGTCATGACCGATTGATCTGAGACAGGGCCTCAAGTAAGTGGCAAAACAATCTGCGAATATTTCCACATGAAAAGAATATTACACAAGTAATTTTAACAAGAAGAAACCCCAAACTCAACTAATGACAGAAAGACGAAGTCTGCATGCTTCCGAACCATTTTCCAAACAAGCTAAAATAAAAGATTCCAAAACTTCAATGTCAAAACTAATGTCTTGACTCAGTAAAACAACAACTTTTATGTTTCCCAAAAAAATAAAACAAGAAACACATGGCTTAAAGTAGAGTGACTCAATAACATCTGGAAAGATTTCAGTGAAGAGTGAACCGCCAAACAATGTCCAGCTTTTTTAAAAAAAAAATTAAACCCAAATGGTGGGGAGGGGGGACTGTTTTTATATGGAAAATTTCCCTTTGGTGGACTCTGCAAGGGAAAAAAACCCCCCCCCCCCCCCCCCCCCAAAAAAAAAAAACCCCACCCAAAAAAAAACCCCAAAAAAATCTTTAAGCTCCGCCCCAAAACAAGGGGGAAAAAAAAGAAGAAAAATTCCCCTACGGAATTCAAAATAGTTGAAATTTCCCTGACGTCCAAAAAACTAAAGCCATGGCCCGATAACAAAATTGGGGTATTTATTTTTCTTTACAGGTTTAAATTTTACAAAGGGGGCCAAAGTGTTTGGGCCCCCAGATGATCAGCTACACTAAAAAGATTTGTCGAAGTAATGTGGAAAAGACGCCTTATCAGCTTGTCTCCCTTCTTCCCGGGGGTAGGGGTTTGGGATAGCCCCGCACCTGACACCCACCACCATTTCTCCTCCTGCACCAAGTTTTGGACTTGTCCCAAAAGGCAGCACCTTGGACTAGCTGCAACACACACACAGTTTTTCTCACAATGAACACTTTTAGGAACTGTTCGCCGAAGAAAAGAAACCCCATCAAAGTCAGTTTAAAACTTGGATCCCTTCAAGTAACTTATCACGCTTGAACAACAAAACCCAAAAAGGTAAAGTCTATGTAATTGTTTTTTTTCCCCATTCATCTTTCATTTATTGCATAAATTTTTTGGACTGAACAATTTTACATCCTCAAAAACCCATTTTTTGGTGCTTTTTAAGTGTTTTTCAGCTGTTTTTTTTCCCAAAACCCCGTTTCATGGTGCTTAACATGTTTCACTGTTTTTTTGCCAAGTGCCTATCTTTAAAAAAAAAAAAAAATTTTTTTTTAAATTAAATAATTTTGTCTCTAATTTTACTCTCACCCCGGACTTTTTTTTTTTTCTTTTTGTTTTTAAAACCCCCCCGGATATTCTTTTTTGCAATGAAAAAGGGATTTTTCTACTTTTTATATGGTTGAACAAACAAGTTACCACAACAAATTTTCTTTTGTATGAAAACAAGAAGGGTTTTGAAAGCCTGTACCTCAGGCATTTTCTATTTTCTACTGACGTAAAAGTAATTTTCTTCTCTACAGCAGTTTAGTTTGGGGAAAACCAGCTGCGTTCTTTTTCTTCTTCTAGTTATACCTGTTTTTAATGCATTTGCGCCTCTTTCTGTTTATGGCACCACTGTTCTTTAAGTGTTTTTTCTCTAAGTGGAATGTTCTTTTTGAGCCCAAAAGGGCCCTAGAGCCCGGGGGCTTTCCCGGTTTCTGTAGGTTAAGTGAATGATGGTTTTTCACCACCCCGTGACAGGAGCTAGTCTGTCCCCCGATACTTCCCCAGCAAGCTGGTACCCACTTGTACACCCCGGGTGGAGTGAGGAAAAAGGAGTAAAATGTCTTTCCCGGACACAAAAACCGACCGAGCGGGGGTGAACCCGCGCCTCTGGATCAAAAGTTGAAACCCCTAAACCCTCGCCACGGTGCCCCCACTGATGGAAAAACTTAAACCTAATTTTCTGTTGTTCTGATTCTCCCTCAAAGGGAGTTCCCTTTGGCTTTATATAGACATTACACAATGTTTTCCGTATTTTTTGGTTATGGCTGAGGTATCCCTTAACACTGGTTTTAGGAATTACTGCAGCAGGCCAGTGCTCTGGCCCGATTTTCATTTGGCCTGTGTTTTTTGAAGCAGGGGGGGATAAAACAAGCCTTTTATGTAAAACTGAACTAAGTATGTACATAAATTTTTGTACTGAAAACTTAGAAAAAAAGCTCTTATTTAAACAGTATGTTTATGATTTTTTAAAAAAAAAAAATTACGTCTGCACTACCAAAAACTGTGCACATCGGGCCCTGGGTTGTTTTTTTTTGGTAAGCAATGTTGTTTTCCCTGCAAAACGTCATGATAGGGAATATTACTCTTGACATCTTTTTTTAAGAAAAAAAGGAGTTTTGTTGCTTTTTCATCAAAAAAATACTCAAAAATCCACAAAAACAATTGATGCCACTGTGTTTGTTACGGTGGGAACACTCTTTCATGCGCATGATACTTTCCCTGACAAAATATGACACGTCTGATTTGGTGTGATGCAAAATCTCGATTTGACTCAAAAAACAATTATTTTGAACTTTTTTGCATCAAACAAATAAAACAATCGTGACACTGAAATTGCCGAGCAGCGAAGAAAGCATCCAGCAATACTACCTGCTCGATTCGGCAAATCACATTAATTTTTTAAAATTTAAAAAACCAAAAAACTTCACAAAACCCTTTCCCACCATCTCCTCATTGTTTTTTTAAAACCAAATTCACCTCTTAAAATCCGCCTTCAATATCATCAAAAAAACTTGCAAAACATTTAAGAAATTTGGTACAAAATTTTGGGCCCCCATTTTTTGTTTATCGGACTGGGTTTAAAACCCCCCCCCACCCCAACACCCCCCCTAAACCAATCAAAAAAATTCATTCTTTGTGTGCTGAAAGACTTTCAAAACCCCCTTTTGCGCCCTACAATGGTGAAAATTCATTGGGTGACTTTGAAAGCAAAAGTGAGCTCCAATTAACGATCACCTACACCATTCCAGATATTCCGGGATCACAATGTGGCTTTGAAAGGTAGTCCCAGAATTTTCTAAACCCGCCTGTATTATCAAGCTCATTCAAGAAATTCTGTGTAAAAGGCCACCCTTTTTGTGAGATCGTACTTCTGAAACCCCCCCCCCCCACCCCCCCCCACCAACAGACAATGACGCTTTCATTTTGAAAAACCAAGCCTGACCTACAAGCAAAAAATCACGAGGACATCCTCATATCAAGCTAATTTACCGACCCTACGTTTGTCGCAAAACATCTCTAACGACCAAATCAACAGTTGTTTCCCAAAATTTGAACGTGTAGGTATAAGCTCATTGGAATTTTTTTTAACTTATGGATTACAACAAGACCAACAACCAAAACAAAAAAAACCCAAAACAAAAAAAAAGCCCCAAAACCCAAAAACAAACAAACAAAGCTCCAATACCCACCATAATAGGGAACATCCATTTCCAGCCGGAGTGTTTCTTTACCCAGTTGGTACTCTGCAGTGCATGTGTACAAACCAGCAAAGCGACGAGCTGCACACAATGAAGCAGTGATTTTACTTTGTATCACAGCCCAACCAACTGCAAAGCCATAACTGGGGACTATTCCAACAGGCATGGGATTTTGCTCACCCCACCCACACCCCCAACCCCAAAAAAGAGAAAATTTCATCAAAAATGAATAGGAAAAGTAATTTAAAAAAAAGAGGAAAACCCGACCAGCACTTGTGGCCCTCACAAAAGTGCAAGTGATCACTTTTGACAAATATCACCATTTACAGATTCTTCCTTTTTTCCATTTTTGTTATTTTTTTTCACCCACAGAATTTGCGCTGATCAAAAACTTTTACTCAAGACACCGAGTTATCTGTTTAGGCAGCTGAAAGACTTATGTTTCCTTGGCAGCTCACGGAGATATTTTGATCAGTGCTCAATAACTGTCTTCTTCAGAAAATACTTCATTGCACTTACCCCCTCTTCTACAAAGTTTGACCCAGATACTGGAGGAGTTGTGTGGCACATTGCAGAACTAAAACTGCAAAGATCGCACTTCACATATAATCTTTTTCAAGCTTTTAATTCCACAGTGGTAAAAAGCTGTGCTCTTTGCTGGAAGCATGATGGATTTTTTGTTTTTTTTTAAAAGAGTTCTCTTGTCAAAAGTCTTCCAAGTAAAAATGTCCGACATGATGTGTTTCTCTACCTGATAAGGGCAAAAGTGGACCTTGGGAATCATCAGGAAGCTATCGATCGACTTTGACCTCCGAATGAAGTAATTTCTGAATTTAATATTTCCCAATCTTACTTGCATTCAGAATATGCCTGCAGGCTCCTAGTGATGTCTGAATATATATATGTCAGAGTTCTCAACTTTCGCAGCCAATGCACTTTCTCCGATTGTTTTGACTGCTGTTTGAATGAATTTTTGTTCTGACTGTGGACAGTGGACAAATTTTAAAAGGGCAGACGGTGGAAAATATTAAAATAAAAACTGCAGAAATTGAAGTAATGACGGCAGAATTCTGCCGAAAAGTGGAGAAATCCCATGCCTGTCTAATGAAACAAAAAGCAAAACCGAGCAAAAAACAACAAACCACCCAAAAAGCAAAATCACATTACTAAAATCAAACCTTTCATGAAAGACAAGCAACCCCTGCAATACCACCAAAGTCAACAATCCACAGAGTGAACACATCCATTCTCTAAAGCCAGAAAAAGAACAGGAGATAAAACACATCACCTTTTATATTCCTTGAAACAAACCAGACTGGGTCACATAAAAGATGTCATCCTTTCAGCTTAATTAAAATACCACCACTTAGGATTTATCTGAGCTTGATCTGTTCTTTTCACAAAATGTTCTTTTCGTTTCACTTTACAGGTACAGAAAGGTGACTCCACAATTGTTTGCTAATATACAGAATGTTATAAGGTTTGAATAAAGTTGTACTCGGTACAAAAAGTAGTCCTGAACACAGTGACTACTGCTTCAGAAGCTTCATGCAGCACTGTAGTGAGCTACCCTGCAAAGTGCAAAGACTTTAACAAACAGAACATAGACAAAGTTGACAAAACATAACAGAAAAGATAACTAACCTGGGTGGATGATTTCCAAAGTGCCATTCTCATGGACAACAAATCCCTGCTTGCCTTCCACAGGAATGTCTTGAACAGGTGTCTCCCCTTTTCTCCAGCTGTAGGTGAAGGTCATGCCAGCCTCATCCACGTGGCACTTCAACGTAGTGTCCTTCTTGTACTCAAAAGTAGCGCTTTCGGTCGTCACTATAAACAGATAAGCAAAATAAATTTATTCTGTTAGTTTATCTTGTTTTTGTTTCTCTTCTACAATGCTTTGCTTTTTCAGAATGAAGTGTTGTTGTTGTTGTTGTCTTCAATTTGATGTCTGTTTAAGTGATATTAGATGAGGAAAGTAGAAAGTGTAATGGAACTTGGAAGTTAAAGAAGGGAGAGGAAGGAGGGGAAGAAGATATGATTAGGAAATAGCATCAATGTTGAGATTTTTGTGCAATAAAAAAAAAAAATGCTCTTAAACAGGAACAAAATTAAAACTCAACAAAGTGGGAACATGGAACAACAATGTTCTACAATAAATATTCAAGTGGACTGTGCAATAAAATCTACCAATGGCAAAGGCTAACTTTGAATTTTCAAATACATTTTCCAGAGACTGCTCAGAAAATGTAGGTTAAAAAAAAAAAGTTTTACAAGAGGGCACTCAAATATGACAACTGAGTATTGGAAATATGATCTACACATAGACATGACATTTTTGCAAAATTTTGTAAGGAATGCATTTAATTTCATTCTAAAAAAATAGTGAATTAATTAACCCTTCTTACAGTTAGAAAACAAATCTATTACAACAAGAAATATGGGCAGTGATCAGACAACTCTTTCATTTTAAAGATCGTTCCTTGAATTGATCAGATTCTTTAAACTTACCCCATGACGTTTGTTCTCATAATTATGCAGTATCCGTCCTGTATAGATAAGGGAGAATCCAGTTCTACTGATATGTGAGTGAGTGAGTGAGGAGAAGAGATGAGAGAGAGGAGAAGAGAGAGAGAGAGAGAGAGAGAGAGAGAGAGAGAGAGAGGAGAGAGAGATGAGAGAGAGAGAGAGAGAGAGAGAGCAAGTGTGTGAGTGTGTGTGTGCGCGCATGCATACATGTAGGTATATTCATACATAAAATTGCATGTGTGTATCTCTTATCAGTCTATGTCAGTGTGTGTACACATCTGTTATGCACGCATGCCTGCATTGGTATGCCTCCTTGTGTTTATGCATCATTGTACAACAGATTCTGAAAGAGAGATTGAAACTAATGAAAGATGTCCAGTAAATACAATTTAGACGACAGTTCAGTGACTCACCCTCATAGACTTCAAGGCTAAAGGAAACCCGATTATTTTGGGCACCTGTGCAGAAATAAGTGCCTGCATTGTACTTAGTGACGTTGACCAGCCTAAGGGTGCTGATGGTACTTCCTGTACCAACACGAGCTTCCACAGCCCCATCAGGTATAGCCGTCGAATCATCTGAAGACCATGTCACTGAGCTGCTACTTAAGCACTTCACTTCCAGAGTGGACCCTTCCACTAGGGCGAACACAGATCTGAATGGCTCAATCCGCACACTCTGTGAGTCTGAAACAATGACAGATTGTCCTATGAAAAATTTTATTTTTAAAAAACAACCAACCCTCTCCCCCCCAAAAAACAAAACAAAACCCCACTCCCCTTTGGAACTGGAACATTTAGGAGACTATCATGGTAAGTAATCAACTACTAGAGCCTTGGATAACTTGGCCCATTTTGGAATCAATAAAATTGTAGCAAGGCAGTTGTAACTAAGGGGAAACATGATATAACTGCATTAAAAAAAAAAACCCGAATCAAAGCTGCTAAAAAATGGAGCTTTTCAAGGCACTTCTCAACGCACTCTCTTAGAGGTTATTTAAAGGGGACATGACTCTGACTCTAAAGACCATGAAAACTGGGGGGGGGGGAGGGAATATCCTGTCCTGTTCTGGCAGAAAAAAAGGGAATAGTTATTAGATGAAAATATCAATAAATTTATAATACACCTCCCTATATATTGCTCACATTATACAGACAGTACTAACCAATGGAGAACTGCTAGTTTACCCCCATCTCCAGCATCCATAAGCAACAATCTCTCTTCTCTCTTGTCAATACTGTTTTTTTGGGCGCATCATAATGATACATCTTCAAAAAGTCAATGTCACAAGAATAGTCTTTTTTATATAGTTTGTCAAACTGTCCGAACATCGATTCTTCTCCTGTTGCAGCACACGCCTCTAACTCTGTACCTGAGAAAAAAAAATTCATTAAATAAAAACTATTTAAAACTATAAACAAAAATTTAAAAAAACACCATTTTGAATTATAGAAAGACCCCCTCCCCCAAACAAAAAAAAAACATTGCCCCTTCACTTCAAAACCCTTTTTCTATGGGCCAATCACAATCTATTCCCCTTTATCAGGCAATCATTTTTATTATAGTGTATACAATTACTAGTATTAATTACTATTAGTCTCACCACCCGACCATCAATACATCTGTTATCCTCAAGTCCTTCCCTTTTTTTCCCCTCAAGTCCTTACCATCTTTTCAATTGGGGCAGACTGATGTCTACAATATATTGTAAAAGGTAAAGGTGTCCTATAACCTATAAGGTCAAGGAAATTAGTTGTCAGAAACCTCTTCTCTAGGGGCCAGCACATTGAGGATGGTGCCCATCTCCTCTCCCTTGCTGCCTTTACTTCCCTGACCCTAAGGTTGTCAGGTACCCATTTACAGCTGGGGTTAAATGGGGGACTGTTTTGAAGCCAAGGTATGGAAACGGTCACCCATCCAACTGGTTAACCATGCTTGATGCTGCTTAACCCGGCTGGGGGAAAGTTTGAGTGCTCCAATCAAATATCAGAATATGTAAACAAAGAATCATAATTACTTATCTCAGAAATTTATGTATTGTGTTAGTGCATGGGGTGTACATCATACATGTATATATATAAATGGGTTATTCTCAGAAACATGTGGGGTTTTTTTTTGGGACATGCCCTTGAAAAATAAATGTAATTGGAAGTTTAGCCTTTTTTTTATTTTTTTATAGTACTCTGTCAAAATCTGTTTTTTTGAAAAAATTAGGGGGAAATTTAATTGGTTTCCTAGTATTTGAATAATTAAAGTTTATTTTTACCCGTTTGCGGTTGTGACATGGAAACCAAAAATACCCTAAATAAATCTTTGTACTCGAATATCAAAAAAAAAAAACACTCCAAAATGCTTTTTTTGTTTTCATTTAAAAACAATCAACTTTGGATTATGACAATCACTGACAAAGATTTTTTTTTGGGCATATTTTTAATGCACTCAAAGGGACAGTTTTTGTTCCCCATTTTTAAAAGTTTTTTTTTTTTTGCTAGTGACCACGGGGAAGCTCCCCAATTTACCCAAAAATTTTATCCACAAAATATATAAAAAAAACAACAATTTTTTTTTCCCCAAAAGAATGGAAGATTTCAAAAAATTTAATTAAAAAACTAATATTGGGTTGTGAATGGAAACCTTTTTGGTTTTGTGACAGGGAAAACCCCACACCCCTCAAAATAAAAATCTGGAAGTGTAGAAATTTTTTTAAAACATACTTTTTAAAAAAAAAAACCCCCTTTTAAATTGGGAAACAATGCTTCTTGAAAATTTATCATATGATTTATCATTTTTGTGATATATTAGGTTGTGCATGGAGCCGTTTGGTTTTTGGCTTTGGAAACCACACCCCTAAAAAGCACAAATCATAAAAGGTAGCAATTTAAGATAAAATTGAAAAAACTCATAATCTCAAATGAGAAACAATCCCTTTCTTGTAACTTTATTTACATTATTTATTATTTAGACTTAAGATGACTGATGTTATATCAATAAACTTTATCTACATTTGATTTATCATGCGGGAGTGATAAATAAAATCAGCACAAAAGCCCAGTTTCTCTCATTGACCTAGGCTCCTTAAATTAATGATAAAAATGAGCTCATGAGGATTCTTTTTACAAGTCAAAATGCTTTTTAAAAAAAAAAAAAGGGACAAAAAAAAATGAAATAATATTCATTCTTGGGGGTTTTTTATAGAAAAAAAACCAAACTTAATTGTCGATTCAAACTTTGTTAGGATTGTCAATTGATTACAAATCTCACCTTTCTTGTTGTTGGGGTTTTTTCCTTTAAATATTAACAAACTTTGAATAACAAAATAATCTATTTTTAATTTCTTTTTCTTTTCTTTTTTTTCGGCAAATGAATTCTTTTATTTTATGGGCAAATAGAATCCTTAACTTCAAGCACTTAGCTTTTCCCGGTGTTTTTTTTTTCCAACTTGCAGCTTTTTTTTTGTCCCAATCTAACATGTCTAACTAATTTCAAACTGTTTTAGGCTTTTAAAGTTCTCTCTCTCTCTCTCCTCCTTCTCTCCCCTCTCTCTTTTTCCCCTCTTCTCTCTCTCTCTCTCTCTCACAAACCACACATGATTTGCTTTAATTGTAACGTTTAAAAAAAATTTTTTTGGCTAATAAAAGCATTATGTATAGGGGAACCCGCCCCCCTTTATTCCATTAAGACCCCCACCTGGAAAAGATCTACTTTTTTTAGACATTCTCTTCTTTGTAACTGACCCCCTCATTAGACTTCCCCTTTTTTATAAACAAATATTGTGTTGTGTTGGTGTGTGTTTTTTGTGTGTGTGTGTGTGTGTGGTGTGTGTGTGTGTGGAGAGGAGTGGGGGAGAGAGAGAGAGAGAAGGAGGAGAGAGGGAGACGGGGGGGAGAGAAAATATTGTTGTAAAGGGTATGGTTTGGTTGTTTGTGGGTGTGAGTGTGTGTGTGTAAAGCGCATGAGAAAAGGAGGGAGTTTTTGTGTGTGTATTTTTTATGTGTGTGCGGAAGTGGTGGCCCCCCTTGTGGTTGTGTTTTTGTGGGTGTGTACCAAAATTTAAAATTTTTTAAAGATGGTGGAATTGCTTATTCTGCTCATTTAAATTTTTTTTTTTTTTTTTTTTTTGCGGAAAAAAAACAAATTCAAAGGTTTCGCAAACCAAATTTTTTTTTTCCCCCCCCCCCCCAAACCCCCCCCCCCCCCCAACCCCCCTTTTTTTGGCCCAAAATTTTTGACAAGGAAAAAGAAACCAACGAAAAACAAAACAAAAAAAGCCCTCCTCATGATGTGGTTTTCACTAACTGATCACGGATTGAAAAGTTTCGGGGTTTTTGAAAAATGTTAAGCTTAGGATTTCCAGCATTGTATCCTATCTCTCAAATGAAATAATTTAATCGGAAAAAGAAAAAAAAAAAAAAATTTTTTTTGATTACTTTTAAGCCTAGAACATAAGTGGTAAAAACGGGACGTTTTTTGGTTTGTGACCAGGGAAAGCCGAGCTCTTCATGGCGCAGTTTGTAGCAAAACATTAACGTCACGGATGACGTTTTGCGTGCATTTAGGTTGACTCATTTCGATTAACAACATTGGGGTAGATCAATCACTTCCCCGAAAACAACACAGAAATCAGTTTCCGAGGGGGAAAAAAGGGCGATTTTTTTTTTAGAGATAGAGTCGTGACACAAAACCATAAACAATCCGTTTCCTGTCACAACTAACACAGGCTAACGTTTTACGGCCAAAATTTCAACGTTTAGTAGCCACAGAACAAAATTGCGCAGGTTTTAATTTTTAACAAATAACCCAAACTCGGTTTATAAAGAATTCAATAAAACCCCAATTGGGGGGAAACGCGGGGGACTAATTTTCGTATGTTTAGTCTAACAGCCGTGACAGAAACAACGCTATTTTGGGTTTCGTGTCCAACCAAGTGGTTTTTAATGATTTTCAGTCAACGAAAAATTTTTCCCATAAAATCATTTTAACATGAAAATAATCACTTTTGTCGCTAATGTTCGAAAAAAAAAAACACGAAAAGCATTTTAAAAGAAAAAGAAAGTTTAAAAACCTTTAAAAAGAATGTTGCAGTTAAAAGAAAACCCTATATTTTTTGTTTCAGTCCCAACCGTAACCCCACAAAAAAAAAAACTGGATCTATTTTTTTTTTTGTGCAAAATTTTTATTTTTGCAAAAATAACCAACCAACCACAAATTACAGTTGAGGTTTTTATTTCTTTCCAATAAGAATAAGCGGTCTCAAAAGAAACGATCGGTAAATGTACCCACAGCTAAAAAGCCCCCAAGCTGTTGACAAAAAAAAGAGAATGTGACAAAAAAAAAGCAATTTCGTAATTTTTAAAAACCCGGTTTTACGATTATTAAACCATGGTTGGCAAAAGTAAAAAAATTTTTTAAAATAAATTTCCTTTCTTTCGAAAAAAAATGGGGATAGAAAGGGTAAAATATCTTTTATCAAATGCTTTCCCTGCTTTTGCGGTTTTCGTGACTAGAAATTTTGGAAGAAACAAAGACCGGCACCTATTTTAAAGATCGCGATTTTCCCTTTTGGGGGAAAAAATAAGAGAGAAAGGAAGGGAGGGAAAAGGAGGATAAAAAAAAACTCCGGGGCAGTGAAGGAAGTGCCGGTTTTTTTTGCACCAATTTTCGTCGGTTGGTTGTTGACTTTTAAAAATGAGAAACGATGTTGATTATCTGGAGTTTCAAAAACCATTTGAACAGGGTAGGAAGGGTGGGGACAAAAACATGTTTTTTTTTTATCTGTTAATGTTTTTCTTTATCATGGGAAACTTTTAATTTTGTTTTATGATATCGTTAGTTCTTTGGAGGAATTTTTTAAAAATTTGGGCCTGATTTGGAAACCCCGGCGACCCGACCACAAAAGAGTATTTAAACCCCCTCTATTTAATGTTCAGAAAAGAAATGAAGATGTTTCTGTTTGGGAGTTTTTTTTAAACAAATCTGGGCATTTAATTTAAAACAAATTGGTTTCAAATTAGCAGTCTTTGAAGTCAGAAAAAACAAACTGAATAACGTATGACCATTTTTTCCAAATCCGCCTGTTGGAAAAGAGCACTTTTGTAAAAGAAAAATTTAATATTTTTTAAAAAAAAAAGCCAAGTACTCATTTTTAAAATTTTAAAATTTATTTTTTAATTTTTAAAAATAACCATAACCCGCAATTTACTACACTACAAACTAAATTCAGAAAATGTAGATGTGTGAGTAGGTCACTATCTCCCCCTGTTTCTGAAATGCCTAATTTTTGTGACTGCATGCAATGCATGTTTTTTAACTTTTGCGCTATAGTTATAAGGGACTCTTGCTCAGCAGCATGCGTGTGCTGCTGAAAATGGTGATGCCAAAATGATTGTCTTTTAACATTTGACCCGGGGGTTGGGTGACCTGTGAACTTGCCAAACGGCAAAGAACATTGTCTGCATTTCTGACTTGTGGCTTGATTTAATAAAAACAACAAAAAGGATCAGCCCCTTGGAAATTTAGAGGTGACTTTGTTTTTGTTGTTCCTCAGCTAGAGCCCATTTCCCAATGGTGGAATTTTGCGTTTGAACATATTTTAACGACCCCTCAAGGGAGCGTCCGACTTCTGGGTTTGGGTGCTGGATTGAATTTATCCATGTGAGAATGACCAAAGTGAGAATATAGTCAGGATTTGTATGTGTAGCAGCTCAAGAAACATCACAAACACCCTTTTTAAAAAAGATTTAAAAAAGATCCCCCAAAAGAGAGAGAAGAGAGAGAGGGGGAGAAGGGAAGGGGGAGAGAAAGGGGGGGGGAGAGGGGGGGGAAAAAAGGAGGAAGGGGGGGGAGAGAGAGAGAGAGGGGGGAGAGAGGGGAAAAAAAGAAAGGGGAAAGGTGGAGTTTGGGGGAAAGGGGCCCGAAATTTTAAAAAGGGGGGGCCAAAAAAAAAAACCCCCCACCCTAAAAAAGGCAAGTCTTTTGGGAAAAATTAAAAAAAAAACCCCCTAGGGATTTACATAACAGTGGTGAAAAATAAAACCTGTGACTGAAATAGTTCCCTAAATGAAAACCCTAACCATGCTCCGTTTTTTCAGAATAAACGGATGTTAATAACACCCGTGAAAAAGAAAATGATTGGTTATTGTTTTTGCCCATGGGCATGGTATTGGGTAACTAAAACCTTTATTAATTCATAAGGGTACTAGAAAATATCAGTGGCAAAAAAAAATTACCAGACCGTTATGGGCATCTGTCTTTTACTGCAACCTGCAAAGATTTTCAGTCGGCATACAAAACCCCCCCCAATATATTTTTAATAGGCCCAAAGCTTGAATTCACATCACTGTTGGGTACTATTAATACCCCCCCTCCCCCTTTTGTGTATACAAAGTGTTGGGGTTCACTCTGTGTGTGCATGCACATGTGTGTGTGCGGCGTGTGTGGGATGTAAATGTTTTTTTATGTGTTTCGTTAATTTCAGTGTATTTTACTCAAAGCATATATTATTGAAACAGACAATTAATCAATGGGTTGTGCTGACTCTTAAATTTAGCGCCCCCCCCTTTACTGTGAATGCAAAAGGTTTTTAAAATTCCCACTGAATTTCAATTTGTTTCTATATTTTTACATTAAAACTAAGTGAGCTCAATGAAGCAAAAAGAGCTGGCTGTTGGGCAATCATTTTTTTTAAACAACATTTTTAAAACAAGTTGCTTTTCCTTTTTTCCCTAAACCCGCCAGTTTGATGCTTTGGCTTTTTTTTTCCTTTGAACGTTTTGACAGCATATTCTTTGGGTTTCGGCTCTCCGGTCAGATTTTAAAAAAAAAAAAAAAATTCTGATTGTGAAAAAAATGACAAAAGATGGATTTAGCCGAACTTCGGGGGAACTTTAGTCTTTCTTGGTGAAAATATCCATTGTTAAAAGGGGATAGTTATAAAAGTTCAAGCCATCAAAAAAGCGCCAAAATTTTAAAAAATTTTATTTTTCAGCATTCAGTGATTTTTTAAAAAATTTTTGAAAACAAAATAATTAACAATTTAAAATAAAAATAAAGGGTTTTTTTATATAGCACATTTCTTGCAAGACAAATCAAAGCGCTTGCACTAAATTTTTCTTACACAGTCTACAACCTAAAATTAGTTTCATCAACCCCAAAGGGCACACACACCACCCCAAAAAAGACAACAGAGAGGTCACACCCCCGGGCAGGGCAATAGAATTTTGCTGTTAAGGCGGGGAAATATGAGATGAAGCAGGAGAGGAAAATTTTTAGGTTTGAAATAAATTTTTGTTTTGGGAACTGGATTTAAAGTGTCTAAAAAGGGTTTTTTGGGGCAGAGGAGAGGGAGATCACCCCCAAAACAATGGACCGAAATTGAGAAAAGGGGGGCGGCCGATGGTGGATTGGTTGAATTAGGTATTCGTAAGGAAAGGTACTGCAGCAAGGGAGGGAGAGAAGGGGGGAAGGAGTTTAACAAGAAAAGACATTCACAGAGGGGTGGTGGGTGCTTTTTTGGGGGAGACATTTGTAACAGAGGGACGCTTATATTTGTATTCTTGGCACAGTAGCAGTGGAAGATTGCAAGAGGGGGTAATTGCTCAATTTTTTTTCTTTTTTAATTAGTCGAGTTTTGCAGATTTCGTAACGTTGAAAGGGGTTGGATTGTGATGCTGGCAGACCAGCCCAAAAGAGAATTGCAATGTCCAACGTGAAAGAATGAGAGATCAACAAGTTTGGATGTTGCATCTTTGGAAGGTACTTTCGAATTGCACTAATACGCCGTAATTGATAGTAGCAGGACTGGCAGGTCTGGGTGATAAAATTTTTTGATAGAGTGTGTTGTCATAATGACCCCTAGATACTTCACAGCAGTGGATAAAGGGGACTGATGCATTGGTTAGTAGTATGTTCTTTCGAGCCAGAAGGCCCATAGAAGCCGGAGCTTATTCCCGGTTTCTGTAGCGTTAAGCGAACTGATGGTTTTTTACCACCCCTGTGACAGGATGCTAGTCTGTCGCCAGATACTTCCCCAGCAGAGCTGGTACCCACTTGTACACCTGGGTGGAGTGAGGAAAATAGGAGTAAAGTGTCTTTCCCAAGGACCTCTGGATCACGAGTTGACCGCCTAAACCACTCGACCACAGTGCCTCCGACTGATGCATTGCCAAGTTGTATTGAAGCTGTTGTGATGGAAGAGAGTTTGTGTTTGGTCCCTACAAGCATGGTTTCCGTTTTATCTGCATTTAGCTGTAATTTGTTCTGTATCATCCAATTTTGGATATCTTGAAAGCAGTGGGCCATATTTGTAAAGAAAAAAGAAGGCGGGATTTTCAGGAGTGTCGCTGCTTAGAATTTGAGAGTCATCTCATAAAAAAAACGATGGTTGATCTGATGGGGGTTATTAAATGTGACAGTGGAGCAGTGTTTGAGGGGTGAAATTTACAGTCATCTAATGTAAAAATGTGAAATAATCTAAAACATAATAAACTTTTAAAAAATGTATAATCTGGATGTCTTTATATTTGGGTAAATCTGCTGAATTTTTCAAATATACTTATCAAGTTATATTTTTAAGTTATTTATTTTTATTATATATTTCTATATCTATCTACTATCTATCTATCTCTCTCTCTCTCTCTCTCTCTAAATATATATATAATCCAAAATCCCCACATCACCACAGAATAGAGGATCCATTTCACTCTATTCCTGAGTTAAAAAAATCTTGAAGTTTCCATATTTGTGAGAGTACTGAGAGACATTCTCTCCTCCCCTTTTCAATGGTCTCTTTGCTCTCTTCCTCCTCCTTGCCTCCTCAATTGACAACAGATTATGTTATATCTATTTTTCAGTAAGCAGAGGATAGAGCTCTATTAGCTAATTCAATTGAGCTTCCACAGTTTCTTTGTGTTTCACTGCTTTCAGGGTCTCCCAATGTCAGTTGCCTGTACATACATGTTACAAAACTGCCTAGATTTTACAACACCCTGGACAAATTGTAAACCTCAAACACCTTGGTCAGGATTTTGCATCCCCTGTGGTTGGATTCTGTTTTAATACCCAGGTTGGATTACATCAATCCCCCCCCCCCCCTCCCCCATGTCAAGTTTTTTTAAGCTCCTACTCCTCTCCTCATTGATGGCTGTTAAAAGTGTTAATGTTATTTTAGTGTTAAAACTAACTAAAACCCAATAATGGGCAATAGTTCTGGTATTCAGCCACAGACTGCTAAAAAATAAACAATGAAGGCTCCTTCCACCAACTGTTTGCTGAAAATACAGCAGGAATAACATAACACAATAAATGCAATGATCCCAAATATATATCTCCCTAAAATACTAACTTCTAGTGCAATGGAAAACTCAACCATTTTACCAGGCACTGGCCTGACCTTATCTAAATCTTGCAGAGTGCAAACCTCTCTGCTTCCTCTAGACAATATGCTTAATTAGAAACCTTCGCTGGGATATAGTTTATAATTATTAGTATACCACTTTCATCAGATCATGCTGACTCAAAATCATAAGCTTTTATGAACCTGTTGGCAGCAAACCACAGGCAAAAACCTTTTCTTTAACTTTGCAAGCAAAATAAAATATTTTCCAACCTTATAATATTCAACATAAAGCTCTTATCGCCTAAAGCAAGTCAATTGTGCTTTAGGAGGTCATGAGAAATGTATCTCGAAATAATGGGCCCAGTTAAGTGGGCTTTCTGCCCGTTCACGGTTGTGGCTGTTCTGCTTTCATCTTCAGCACAAAAACGAGAACAGTCCAAAATAAACCCATGTCATACAAACAAAGAAAAACAAAGAATACATCAATTGTACCCTTTCATGCAGAATAAACTGTTTCATAGTATTAAAATACTAACGGGGAGCCACATTGTCGTGTTTCAGCTTCTTTTCGGACCCTTTAGTAATAAGGTTAAGCAAGATCTTACTACATAAAATGGCTTCCGTCTATGCTTGTAACGCATGCGCGATTTGAGCGAGTGGAAGTGGGCCAAGGCCTATAGTCTGTATCAAGATTTGTAAAAACTGTTCTACATGAATGATGTTCAGCCTCCTGATTGACTCGATTTTGATGATGTCAGATTGACTGACAATTGAGAAATCGAGGCTTTTTTTCTTTTGTTCTTGCTTTTTAATTATATATTTTTCTTTCTTTCACGTAGCTCTAATCAGCAGTTTATGGGTGTACTTGTACCTTGCTTATTTTGCTTCTTTTCCATAGTTGTATATTATGTTTGTTTTGATTTTGAGTAATTATTGTAGAATTCAATATTATTATTGACCTGCCTGTCTGTCTCTAAGTCGCTACCTTTCAATCTGTCAGTCTGCCTATCTACCTATCTGTCTTTCTCTCCACTTCTTTGTTTTTAATAACAAATTGACTTTGTCGCACCTTTTATAATGGATTTTTCTAATGCCTTTTATAGAAAGTTGTTTTTTTCTGGTGATACCATTAACTCTCCCCCCCCCCCCCCCTTCTCTCTTTTTTCTCATATCAACTATACAGTTTTTAAAAAGTATTAGCTATCAATATTTTTAAATTATTTTTTTATGTTTACTTGAAACTGTTAGCTGTGATTTTGAAGGATAGTCCCTTCTCAGGGCAAGGGCTGGATGGAAAAAAAAGTCAACGCTTATATGTAACCCCTTTGGGGAAAGAAGATTCTCTCTCCCCCTCTCTTCTCTCTCTCTCTCTCTCTCTCTCTCTCTCTTCCCCTCTATCTCTCTCTCTCTGTGTGTGTGTGGTGTGTGTGTGTGTGTGTGTGTGTGTGTGTGTGTGTGTGTGTGTGTGTGTGGTGTGTTGTGTGGTGGTGTGTGTGAAGCTAAGTTATGATGAAATACTTGTTGAAACTTGATTCCTGTAGAACTCTGCTTATTGATATCAAAAGTGTAAGAACAAATTTTTTAAAAAACGAAACAAAAACAAAACACAAAAACAAAGCGACAAACCACAGCACGCCTACTATCAATAGAAGCACACTTTGCAGGCAGTTTGACTTTGCCAGTAGCATCTTCTTTCTAGCCTCGATCGGTGCGTATGTGAAGCTAAGTTCTGACGAAATACATGTAGCTACTTGGATTCCTTTAAAACTCTCCTCATTTTCCATAAATTCGTGTTGATGGACAGAAAACGAACCTGATGAAATCTCTGTATTTTACATCAAAACTGATGAAATTCTACCATTAGTTTCGCTACATGATACATGATCTAAAAAATCATTGTAACTACATATATGTAATGAAACAGCCCCTTCTCTCTCTCTCTCTCTTTTCTCTCTCTCTCTCTCCCCTCTCTCTCTCTTCTCCCTTATTAGTATTAGGGGCGGGATAGTCTGGGGTTAGAGCGTTGCGCAATGCGCTCGCGATCTGCTGATCCGGGTTTGAACCCCTTTTAAGGGGTTTTGTTGTTGTTGAGATTAGATTTACGTCCCAGCGGAGATTTCCAAGTTAGAAACTGTGAGTCAGTTTCTAGTGTCTCTAAGGAGAAGGTTTCTGGGGAGGTAGAAATAGGATGGTTTGTGGGATGGGGCTGTCTTAAAGATGTCTTGCGTGTGTGTTAGTCTTAAAACATCTTTTAGTGGGAAGAGGTTGCAGAGATGGTAGGATGAGGTAGAGCTGATACAGGCAGTACAACGCGTCGGGACAGAGCAGAGAGAAAGAGTTAACAAAAGTGCCGACTCCACTCCCCAAAAATCTTTCGGATGAGAATAATAACCGAGGTCCTGTGTGTGAACGCACGCAAAATAAAATTGCGCTCACGTTTAAAAACCCCTTCCCCTATTTGGAAAAGTAGGCCATTGTGTGCCGGTTTGGGGAACAGACGACAATTTTTTTGTTTTTCTGCCTCATCTTCCCTGGGACGGGGTAGCTCAGTGGTCGGAGCACTCGCTTTCCCCCCAGCTAGTTAAACAGCGTCGAGCGTGGCAACCACTTGGATGGGTGACCGTTTTTGGGGTTGGCTTCAGTACAGTCCCCCAGTTCACCCAGCTGTAAATGGGTACCTGCCTCTTTAGGGTCAGGTAAGGTAAAGCAGCGGGGGAAGAGGAGATGGGCGCCGCCCTCAATATGCTGGCCCCTAGAGAAGTGAGGTCTCTGACGCCTCGCTCCCCCTACGACTTATAGGTTATGGGACACCCCCTTTTATATTTTTTGTGACGTCCCGCCCTGTTGTTTCCTCGCCGCTTATCCCAATGTCCCAGCACAGCCATACCCAGATTCGTTATGTCTCATCTCCAGGGTCGGAAGTCCACGGGGAGCCCATCAATATCAGAACGCCGTGAGGCCACCAGCGAGAGGGCCCTGTACTGCGCTGGGTCATTTTGGTGGTGTTCAGTTGTGCCTGTTCTGAGCAAAAATACGCAAGACACCACCTATTAAGCCCCCCTACTAAAGGGACAGTACTAGCTCAGTCGCGGAGCCAGAGAGTGGGGAGTTGCCCACCGAGGTGGCTTTTAAAGGCATCGGGGGCGCTGCAGTGTGAAGAAACTCACTGGATGCCTGTATGCCCCAGTGGACTGCTGCAAGGTAACAAGAGTAGAGGCAAGGGCGTTAAGTTCCTTGTTCTGCGAGTTTTGAATGGTCTGAAGCACTGACAGTGATCTGAGAATATGACAACTCTGGGGTGAATTTTGCCTCTCTTTTGGGTGCAGTGTATTGGCTGCTGTCAACAGTGCATCTGCTTCAGCCCTGAGGTTTGTTTGAGAACTTTCCAGCTGGTACTGATTGGCTGATTTCTGGCCATCTTTCAATGTAATAAGACTCTGCCGCCTCCATTTCTAGTAGTGTCTTTGCTCATCCATTGTCATATCATTATACCCATGTGGGGCGAGAGAGAGAGAGAGAGAGAGAGAGAGAGAGAGAGAGAGAGAGAGAAAAGAGAGAGAGAGAGAGAGGTATTTCCTAATTGCATTTTCCCCCTTGAATGTGAATGTGTACTTTTATTTCTTTAAATCATTACAATTTTTCATTAAATAGTTTGTTATTTTTTACTGCTCCCCCTATAATAATAAATATTGGATGAAGTTAATCCTTTAAATTTTTCTGTTAAAAACCCCCCAAAATATTTATATGTTTGTTTTTATTAATGGTTGATATTGGTGGTAGCACATTTTTTTTGTTTTATTTTATTTTATTTAGGGATTTTTGTTGTTGTTGCGATTTGCTTTTTGGTGGATGGGGTTTTTTTTGGTTTTTTTTTTTTTATTTTGTTTGTTTGCTGTTTACTTATTTTTTTAATTTTGATCATCATTACTTTGTGCTTTTTGTTTTGGTTTTGTCGCGCGCGCGTTGCGCGCGCGCGCGTTTTTGTGTGTGTGTGTGGTTTGTTTTGTTATGCTTTGTTTGGCTTTCCCCTTATCTTTGATCATTATATTATCCTTATTTAAAGACGGGGGTTAGGTGTAAAAAAAAAAAAAAGCACAATGACTGCTTACTCATAATAGTCGAAATAAAATATTTTGTTTTGATTTGATTTGATTTTAAACTGAGAGAGAGTGTGTGTATGCAAGTGAGGGGGGGGGGGGGGGAGTAATGCAAGTGAGAGAGAGAGGGAGGGAAAAAGAGAAAGAAAGGGATGAGAAAGAAAGAGAGAAAGAGACAGAGAGAGACATACAGAGAGAGAGGAGAGAGAGAGAGAGAAGAGAGAGAGAGAGAGAGAGAGAGAGAGAGAGAGAGAGAAACAGACAGAGAGACAGAGATAGACAGAGACAGAAAGACAGAGAGACGACAAGACAGAGATGACGCATAAAACCCACCCAAACAGAAAGTGTACATCAAATCAATATTTGTTTGGGTTTTTTTATTAACCACACACACACCAAAACACGCCCAGAGGAAGCAGAACCAGAACATCAAAGGTACAAGGAAAAAAGAAAACCTATGGTTAGTTGCAATTTATTCAATATGAACCTTGATCGAAAGTAAGTTTGTAGATCAGCTAAGATCTATACATTACGGTAAAATATGATGACGCAAGGCAGACGACAAAAATGAAATAGAGAGTGGTCATAAGTCACTCTTTCAAAACAGCCAAAGCAACAACAATAGCGAGACAAGTCATAGTTTACTGATCTTTTACCATCACTTTCTGTTGAGTCAAATGTTTCTGGGAGTGTGGGCAGTTCTACAAGTCCTCACTATTTTCTGCTGACAACAAATGTATTTTCACTAGTCAATGAACACTATCTCGCTTTCCCCTCGCATGAATAATAGTAAGTAATGTGATCTGATATCATTTCTAATCATCATATTATTTTTATACAAATGTTTACTTAGAAAGAAAACAAAATACATAAAACATGACACATTATACCAACAACAAGGGATAATTTTTTTTTTAAACCCACCAAAACCCACGAACAGAAAACGAGCATACTCATTCACACCAATAACAAGGCATAATAAACCCCACGAACAGAAAAAGAACACATATATTCACAACAACAAGTCATAGCAAGCCCCACAAACAGAAAAAAGAAACACACATATTCATCCCAACAACACACTATGTATTTAAACAATATGTATAGTCCACTGTCACATATAATAAAAGTCATCAAAAACAACCATCATTTTTACGGGAGATGACTCTCAGATTTAAAAGGGGTGTTACTCCTGAAAATCTGCCTTCTCTCCCTTTCAAAAATGGCCCACTGTTTTGAAGAAAATTCAAAACTGGATGACACAGGGAACAAATTACAGCTAAATGCAGATAAAACCGAAGCATGCTCGTAGGGACCAAACACAAACTCTCTTCCCTTACAACAGCTTCAATAGAACTCGGCAAAAGCATCAGTCCCTCTATCCACTGTTGTGAAGTATCTAGGTGTTGTTATCGACAACACACTCTCTATGCAAAAAGTCATCTCCCAGACCTGTCGTCATGCTACTATCAATTTTCGGCGTATTAGTGCCATTCGAAATACCTGTCCACCGATGCAACATCCAAACTTGTCACTTCTCTCATTCTTTCATGTCTGGACTTTGCAATTCTTTCTGGCTGGTCTGCCAGCATCATCTATTCACTCCCTTCAACGTTTACAAAACTCCGCAGCTCGACTAGTTCTCAGAAAGAACAAAACTGAGCACATTACCCCCCCTCTTGCGAATCTCTCCACTGGTTGCCTGTGCCACAGAGAGTAGATTATAGTTCATCCCTCTGTTACAAAATGTCTCCACAAAACGCGCCTTACTCTGTGAATGTCTTACCTGTACACTCCTTCACTTTCCCCCTCCGCTCGCTGCAGATACTTGTGCAAACGAATACCTGTTAACCCAATCTAGTTGGCCCGCCGCTCTTTTCTATTTCTGGTCCATCACCTGGAATGGATCCCCCTTCTCTTCGCCGAAGCCTAGCTATGCACTTTAATCAGCCTCAAACATATTTATTTCAAACCTAAGATTTCCCCCCTCCTGTTTCATATCAGAACTACCCACCTTCACTAACCCATGTCCTATCACCCTGCTAAAGTTAATTATGACCTCTGTGTGTGTGTGTGCGCTTTTGAAAAAAATTTGACTATTGCAATTTTATTTCATAGATTTGGTCTGCAGCGTCCATGGTTTTTAATATCTGTTTAAACTATTGATTATTTGTCATTGGTTGTATGACTGTGTAAGGTTAGGTTGAATGCATACGCTTTGATTTGTCTTTGCAAGATATAGCGCTATAAGTTCCATTTATTGTTATTATTATTAGTAAACGTTAGGTTGTTCCAGTAGGATCATCCTCGGTAGTGACTTCAAGAAACACTGAACACATTTTTTTTCTAATGTAAGAGTAAGAGAGAGCAAAGAAATGTGAGAGAATAAGAGTAAGAGATAGCAAAGTAATGACTGTACGAGGTAACAAAATAATGATAGCAAGAGATAGCAAAGTAATAATGAGAGAAAGAGATAGCAAAGTAATAATGAGAAAGAGATAGCAAAGTAATAATGAGAGAAAGAGATAGCAAAGTAATGAGCGTAAGAGATAGCAAAGTAAATAATGAGGAGAAAGAGATAGCAAAGTAATAATGAGAGAAAGAGATAGCAAAGTAATAATGAGAGAAAGAGATAGCAAAGTAATAATGAGAGAAAGAGATAGCAAAGTAATAATGAGAGAAAGAGATAGCAAAGTATAATGAGAGAAAAAGATAGCAAAGTATAATGAGAGTAAGAGAAAAGCAAAGTAATGACAGTACGAGGAAACAAAATAATGATAGCAAGGATACAAAGTAATAATAGAAAAAGAGATAGAAAAGTAATAATGAAGAAAGAGAAAGCAAAGAAAATTAAGAGTAGAGATAACAAAGTAATAATGAGAGAGTAAGAGATAGCAAAGTAATAATAAGAGTAAAGATGCAAAGAAAAGCAAGAAGAGATAGAAAAGTAATGAGAGAGTAAAGATAAAATAAGAGAGTAGAGATAGCAAAAAAATGAAGGTGAAGTAGAAAAGTAATGAGGTGAGGATAAAAAATATAATACATAACAGATAGCAACCCGAAGGTAAAGGGGCAAGGTATCAAACGTTGCCCTGAATAACAAAAGGCAGGGGTTCCAGCCCACTCGGGTTTTTAGTGCCGGGATTTAACATTGGTACTGACTCCATTTCTGTAGCCCAAAGGTTTACATTAAAGCCAACCACACACACACAACACACACACACACACACAACACAACACACCACATCTTGCAGTCACGTTAAAACTCTATTCAATTTGGTAAAGGATAGTAGGGTGGCTGGTGTGGCACACGGGATAAAAACATCCCCAGCATGCATTCTGTGTCTTTAGATAATAGCTCCGCTATTTTAAAAATTGCCTAGGGCTACTGGCCCAAAGGGTCCTGTGCAATTTTCCTAGTGACTTCTATTTGAGTTAACGAAGAAATCAATCATGAAGACAAAAGTAAGAGAGATTCCCTTCGTTGGACCTGATTCACCTCTGCTTTAATTTAATCCAAAATTGTAGGGAAAAAACATTAAACAGTGACGGAGAAAACCCGCAAAACCCAACTGTAGAGGAGCTGGTGGAAAGGGCATGCCATTATTTTTCACAAAAACATCTGTCGGTGTAAAAAAGCAAACCCTGAAGAAAAAAGAAAAAAAATTTTCAAAATTGTTTTTTTTTTTTCGGCCAGGCACATAGACCATGTATGTCATCTACTACTTAAAAAAAACCCCAAAAACCAACCCATGAACAAAAGGTAAAATTAATAAAGCTTAATACCCCCGACTATGTTTTTTCAGTCAAAAAAAAATGCCTGATCGCACGCGCGCGCGCGGGACAACCCCCACACACACCACCACACCACACACCGCACCTCAGCAGAGAGAGAGAGAAGGAGAAAGGAGAGAGAAAAGGAGAGAGTTCTTTTATTTTGGGTAATGAATAAGACTCTGTGCTTTTTTTAAAAATCCGTCCCCCCCGTAGGATACTCTTGATAAAACCCCAAAACTTTACAGTCTCACATGAGAGAGAGCGAGAGAGAGAGAGAGGAGAGAGAGAGAGGATTTATCGTGTCAGGCAAACAGGACAAAAAACTGAGTCAGTATACAAGATGGTATTCACCCCGTTAATCGTTGGTTATTGGTGTGTCTTTTTAAATACGTCAGTCCCCCAGAATTTCTAGGTGTTACATATTCCCTTTCCCTTCTTTTGTTTTTTGTATGTGGGTTCCCTATCGTTGGCTCGAATTTCTCTGTTGAAATTCGGGGCGTCTAAACTCCAGAAGTAAGGT
>CM054147.1:15626849-15654349 GCA_028751875.1 Rapana venosa
ACATGTGGTAATCAAAAAAAAATTGCATGGTGTATCTTTTATCAGTCATGTCAGTGTGTTTACACATCTGTTATGCACGCATGCCTGCATTGGTATGCCTCCTTGTGTTCATGCATCATTGTACAACAGATTCTGAAAGAGAGATTGAAACTAATGATAAGATGTCCGTAAATACAATTTAGACGACAGTTCAGTGACTCACCCTCATAGACTTCAAGGCTAAAGGAAACCCGATTATTTTGGGCACCTGTGCAGAAATAAGTGCCTGCATTGTACTTAGTGACGTTGACCAGCCTAAGGGTGCTGATGGTACTTCCTGTACCAACACGAGCTTCCACAGCCCCATCAGGTATAGCCGTCGAATCATCTGAAGACCATGTCACTGAGCTGCTACTTAAGCACTTCACTTCCAGAGTGGACCCTTCCACTAGGGCGAACACAGATCTGAATGGCTCAATCCGCACACTCTGTGAGTCTGAAACAATGACAGATCTGTCTATGAATAATTATTTTTAAAAAAACAACCAAAACCCTCTCCCCCCAAAAAACAAAACAAAACCCCACTCACCTTTGGAACTGGAACATTTAGGAGACTATCATGGTAAGTAATCAACTACTAGACCCTGTGATAACTTGCCCATCTTGGAATCAATAAAATGTAGACAAGGCAGTTTAACTAAGGGGAAACCATGATATAACTGCATTAAAAAAAAACAACCCGAATCAAAAGCTGCTAAAAATGGAGCACTTTTTCAAGGCACTTTCTCAACAGCACCTCTCTTAGAGGTATTATTAAAAGAGACATTGACTCTTGACCATCTAAAAGACCATGAAAACTATGGGGGGGGGGAGGGAATATCCTGTCCTGTTCTGGCAGAAATAAAGAATAGTTATAGATGAAAATATCAATCAATAATAATACACCTCCCTATATATTGCTCACATTATACAGACAGTACTAACCAATGGAGAACTGCTAGATACCCCCATCTCCAGCATCCATAAGCAACAATCTCTCTCTCTCTCTTGTCACATACTGTTTAATTGCGCATCATAATGATACATCTTCAAAAAGTCAATGTCACAAGAATAGTCTTTTTTATATAGTTTGTCAAACTGCCGAACATCGATTCTTCTCCTGTTGCAGCACACGCCTCTAACTCTGATCCTGAGAAAAAAATATTCATTAATAAAAACTATTTAAAACTATAAACAAAAATTTAAAAAAAAACCATTTTGAATTATAGAAAGACCCCCTCCCCCCAAACAAAAAAAAACATTGCCCCTTCACTTCAAAACCCTTTTTCTATGGGCCAATCACAATCTATCCTCTTTATCAGCATCATTATATTATAGTGTATACAATTACTAGTATTAATTACTATTAGTCTCACCTGACCATCAATACATCTGTTACTCCTCAAGTCCTTCCCTTTTTCCCCCTCAAGTCCTTCCCATCTTTTCAATTGGGGCAGACTGATGTCTACAATATATGTAAAAGGTAAAGGTGTCCTATAACCTATAAGGTCATAGGAAATTGAGATGTCAGAAACCTCTTCTCTAGGGGCCAGCACATTGAGGATGGTGCCCATCTCCTCTCCCTTGCTGCTTTACCTTCCCTGACCCTAAGGTGTCAGGTACCCATTTACAGCTGGGTTAAATGGGGGACTGTTCTGAAGCCAAGGTATGGAAACGGTCACCCATCCAACTGGTTAACCATGCTTGATGCTGCTTAACCTTGGCTGGGGGAAAGTGAGTGCTCCAATCACAATATCAGAATATGTATCAAAAGAATCATAATGTACTTATCTCAGAAATTATGTATGTGTTAGTGCATGGGTGTACATCACTACATGTATATATATATATATGTGACTGCATGCACATGCATGTGTTTAACTTTAGCGCTATAGTCTATAAGGCACTCTTGCTCAGCAGCACTGCTGTGTGCATGCATGAATATGTGTGATGCCAAGTGATTGTCTTTTTAACATTTAGACTGGTGTTGGCTGACCTGTGAACTCTGCCAAACCGGCAAAGCAAGCATTTGTCTGCATGTCTCTGACAGTTGGTGAGCTTGATGAATAAAACAACAAAAAGGATTCAGCCCATTGAGAAATTCAGAGAGTGGACTTTTGTTTTTGTTGTTCCTCAGCTAGAGCCGAGTTTCACCAATGGTGAGATTCTGCGTATGAGACATATTTTAACGACCATCAAGGTAGCTGTCCGACTTCTGGGATGGATGCTGGATTGAGATTGATCCATGTGAGAATGACCAAAGTGAGAATATAGTCAGGATTGTACTGTGTAGCAGCTCAAGAATCATCACAAACACACACTTTCTAAACAGATTTAAAATGATCCCAAAAGAGAGAGAGAGAGAGAGAGAGAGAGAGAGAGAGAGAGAGAGAGAGAGAGAGAGAGAGAGAGAGAGAGGAAGAGAGAGAGAGAGAGCGCAAAAAAAGAACCCAGCCCCCAATGGCCTGGAGATGGTCACAAAGGCTGAATTCTTATTCTGCCAAAGAAAATCCTCACAAAAGTCACACGATCTGGATTAGACCTAGGGATTGACATAACAGCTGGTGAAAATGATAAATCCATGTGACTGAAATAGTTCCCATAAATGAAAACCATAACCAGTGCTCCGTTTCTTCATGAATAAACAGGACTGTTAATAACAGCCAGTGAAAAGAATGATTGGCTTATTAGTTCTAGCCTGATGACATGGTAATTGGGTAACTAAGCCTTCATTAATTCATAAGGTGCTAGAAAATATCACGTGTGCAAAAAAATATTACCAGACACGATTATGTGTGCATCTGTCTTGACTGCAACCTGCAACGATTGCAGTCGGCATACAAACCCACACAATATATTATATATAATAGGCCTAAAGCTTGAATTCTACATCACTGTTGGGTACTATTATGATACCCCCCCTCCCCTTCTGTGTATACACAAGTGTGTGTGTCACTCTGTGTGTGCATGCACATGTGTGTGTGCGTGCGTGTGTGGGCATGTAAATGTTTGTATGTGTTTCGTTAATTTCATGTGTATTTACTCAATGCGATATATTATTTGACAACAGACAAGTTAACTCAATGAGGTTGTGCTGACTCTTAAGATTCAGCGCCCCTCCCCTTTACTGTGACATGCCAAAGGTTAAGATTCGACTGAATTACAATTGTTTCAATATATATACATGTACACTAAGTGATGCTCAACTGAAGCAAAAGTATGCTGGCCTGTAGGGCAATCATTTTTATAAACAACATTTTTATAAACAAAGTTGCTTTCCTTTACCATAAGCCTGCCTAGTTTGTATGCATTGGCTTTTTTCCTTTGACACGTTTTGACACGCATATTCTTTGGGATTTCAGGCTCTCCAGTGTCATGATTTAAAAAAAAAAAAATTCTGTATTGTGCAAAAAGTGACATAAGATGGATTTAGCCGAACTTCAGGGAACTTTAGTCTTTACTTTGGTGAAAATCATCACATTGTTACAAGGGGACTAGTTGATCAACAGTTCAAGCCATCAAGATAAGCAGCCTAAATTTTCAAAACTTTTCATTTTTCAGCATTCAGTGATTTTTTGAAAATTTTTGAAAACAAAATAATTACACAATTTAATAATAATAATAAATGGATTTTATATAGCACTATTATCTTGCAGAGACAAATCAAAGCGCTTGCACTCAACTCATTCTTACACAGTCATACAACCAGTAACAAGTAATAGTTTCATCAAGTCCAAATGTGCACACACACACACACACATACAGACACACAGAGAGGTCACACACCCTGGCAGGGCAATAGAATCTTGGCTGTTAAAGGCAGGGAAAGCTATGAGATGAAGCAGGAGAGGAAAATCTTAGGTTTGAAATAAATATGTCTTGAGACTGGATTTAAAAGTGTCATAAGAAGGCTTTTGGCAGAGAGAGAGGGAGATCATTCCACATCAATGGACCAGAAATTGAGAAAGAGCGACGGCCGATGGTGGATTGGTTGAATCTAGGTATTCGTAAGGACAAGGTATCTGCAGCAGAGCGGAGAGAACGAGAAGGAGTGTACAAGAGAAGACATTCACAGAGGTAGGTGGGTGCTGTTTGGTGGAGACATTTGTAACAGAGGGTACTGATCTTATAGTGTACTCTCTGTGGCACAGGCAGCCAGTGGAGAGATTGCAAGAGAGGGGTAATATGCTCAGATTTTTTCTTTCTGAGGATTAGTCGAGTTGCAGAGTTTCGTATACGTTGAAGGGATTGGATTGATGATGCTGGCAGACCAGCCAACAGAGAATTGCAATAGTCCAGACGTGAAAGAATGAGAGATGCAACAAGTTTGGATGTTGCATCTTTGGACAGGTACTTTCGAATTGCACTAATACGCCGTAATTGATAGTAGCAGGACTGGCAGGTCTGGGTGATGAATTTTTGCATAGAGTGTGTTGTCAATAATGACCCCTAGATACTTCACAGCAGTGGATAAAGGGACTGATGCATTGGTAGTAGTATGTTCTTTCGAGCCAGAAGGCCCATAGAGCCGGAGCTTATCCCGGTTTCTGTAGCGTTAAGCGAACTGATGGTTTTTTACCACCCCTGTGACAGGATGCTAGTCTGTCGCCAGATACTTCCCCAGCAGAGCTGGTACCCACTTGTACACCTGGGTGGAGTGAGGAAAATAGGAGTAAAGTGTCTTTCCCAAGGGCACAACACCGAGCCGAGCGGGGATCGAACCCGCGACCTCTGGATCACGAGTTGACCGCCTAAACCACTCGACCACAGTGCCTCCGACTGATGCATTGCCAAGTTGTATTGAAGCTGTTGTGATGGAAGAGAGTTTGTGTTTGGTCCCTACAAGCATGGTTTCCGTTTTATCTGCATTTAGCTGTAATTTGTTCTGTATCATCCAATTTTGGATATCTTGAAAGCAGTGGGCCATATTTGTAAAGAGAGAAGGCAGATTTTCAGGAGTGTCGCTGCTTAGAATTTGAGAGTCATCTGCATAAAAACGATGGTTGATCTGATGGCGGTTAATTATATGTGACAGTGGAGCAGTGTAGAGGGTGAAATTTACAGTCATCTAATGAAAAACTGTGAAATAATCTAAAACATAATAAACTTTTTAAAAATGTATAATCTGGATGTCTTTATATGTTGGGTAAATCTGCTGAATTTTTCAAATATACTTATCAAGTTATATTTTTAAGTTATTTATATATATATATATATATTCTATATCTATCTATCTATCTATCTCTCTCTCTCTCTCTCTAAATATATATATATATATATCCAAAATCACACATCACCACAGAATAGAGGGATCCATTTCACTGCTATTCCCTTGAGTTAAGAAATCTTGAAGTTTCCATATTTGTGAGAGTACTGAGAGACATTCTCTCTCTCTCTCAATGGTCTCTAGCTCTCTTCCTCCCTCCTTGCCTCCTCAATTGACAACAGATTATGTTATATCATATTTTTCAGTAAGCAGAGGATAGAGCTCTATTAGCTAATTCAATTGAGCTTCCACAGTTTCTTTGTGTTTCACTGCTTTCAGGGTCTCCCAATGTCAGTTGCCTGTACATACATGTATACAAAACTGCCTAGATTTTACAACACCCTGGACAAATTGTAAACCTCAAACACCTTGGTCAGATTTTGCATCCCCTGTGGTTGGATTCTGTATTAATCACCCAGGTTGGATTACATCACTCCCCCCCCACCTCCCCCATGTCAAGTTTTTTTAAGCTCCTACTCCTCTCCTCATTGATGGCTGTTATAGTGTTAATGTTATTTTAGTGTTAAAACTAACTAAAACCCAATAATGGGCAATAGTTCTGGTATTCAGCCACAGACTGCCTAAAAAATAAACAATGAAGGCTCCTTCCACCAACTGTTTGCTGAAAATACAGCAGGAATAACATAACACAATAAATGCAATGATCCCAAATATATATCTCCCTGAAGTACTAAACTTCTAGTGCAATGGTAACTCAACCATTTTACCAGGCACTGGCTGACCTTATCTAAATCTTGCAGAGCTGCAAACCTCTCTGCTTCCTCTAGACAATATGCTTAATTAGAAACCTTCGCTGGGATATAGTTTATAATTATTAGTATACCACATCATCAGATCATGCTGACTCAGAATCATAAGCATTATGAACTCTGTTGGCAGCAAACCACAGGCACAACCTTTTCTTTAACTTTGCAAGCAAATAAAATATTTCCAACCTTAATAATATTCAACATAAAGCTCTTATCGCCTAAAGCAAGTCAATTGTGCTTTAGAGGTCATGAGAAATGTATCTCGAAATAATGGGCCCAGTTAAGTGACTTTCTGCCCGTTCACGGTTGTGGGCTGTTCTGCTTTCATCTTCAGGCACACAACGAGAACAGTCAAAATAAACCCATGTCATTCAAACAAAGAAAAACAAAGAATACATCAATTGTACTTACATGCAGAATAAACTGTGCATAGTATTAAAATACTAACTGGGAGCCACATTGTCGTTGTTTCAGCTTCTTTTCGGACCCGTCAGTAATAAGGTTAAGCATAGATCTTACTACATAAAATGGCTTCCGTCTATGCTTGTACGCATGCGCGATCGAGCGAGTGGAAGTGGGCCAAGCCTATAGTCTGTATCAAGATTTGTAAGACTGTCTACATGAATGATGTCAGCCTCCTGATTGACTCGATTTTGATGATGTCAGATTGACTGACAATTGAGAAATTGAGGCTTTTTTGCTTTTGTTCTTGCTTTTTAATTATATATTTTTCTTTCTTTCACGTAGCTCTATCAGCAGTTTATGGGTGTACTTGTACCTTGCTTATTTTGCTTCTTTTCCATAGTTGTATATTATGTATTGTTATGATATTTGAGTAATTATTGTAGAATTCAATATTATTATTGACCTGCCTGTCGGTCTCTAAGTCGCTACCTTTCAATCTGTCAGTCTGCCTATCTACCTATCTGTCTTTCTCTCCACTTCTTTGTTTTTAATAACTGATTGACTTTTGTCGCACCTTTTATAATGGATTTTCTAATGCCTTTTATAGAAAGTTGTTTTTTTCTGGTGATACCATTAACTCTCTCCCCCCCCCCCCTTCTCTCTCTTTCTCATATCAACTATACAGATTTTAAAAAGTATTAGCTATCAATATTTTAAAATTATTTTTTTATGTTTACTTGAAACTGTTAGCTGTGATTTTGAAGGATAGTCCCTTCTCAGGGCAAGGGCTGGATGGAAAAAAAAAGTCAACGCTTATATGTAACCCTTGGGAATGAAGATTCTCTCTCTCTCTCTCTCTCTCTCTCTCTCTCTCTCTCTCTCTCTCTCTCTCTCTCTCTCTCTCTCTCTCTCTCTCTCTCTCTCTGTGTGTGTGTGTGTGTGTGTGTGTGTGTGTGTGTGTGTGTGTGTGTGTGTGTGTGTGTGTGTGTGTGTGTGTGTGTGAAGCTAAGTTATGATGAAATACTTGTTGAAACTTGATTCCTGTAGAACTCTGCTTATTGATATCAAAAGTGTAAGAACAAATTTTTTAAAAAACGAAACAAAAACCAAAAAATAAACAAAAACAAAACACAAAAACAAAGCGACAAACCACAGCACGCCTACTATCAATAGAAGCACACTTTGCAGGCAGTTTGACTTTGCCAGTAGCATCTTCTTTCTAGCCTCGATCGGTGCGTATGTGAAGCTAAGTTCTGACGAAATACATGTAGCTACTTGGATTCCTTTAAAACTCTCCTCATTTTCCCATAAATTCGTGTAGATGGACAGAAAACGAACCTGATGAAATCTCTGTATTTTACATCAAACTGATGAAATTCTACCATTAGTTTCGCTACATGATACATGATCTAAAAATCATTGTAACTACATATGAATGTAATGAAACAGCCCCTTCTCTCTCTCTCTCTCTCTCTCTCTCTCTCTCTCTCTCTCTCTCTCTCCCCTTATTAGTATTAGGGGCGGGATAGTCTGGTGGTTAGAGCGTTGCGCAATGCGCTCGCGATCTGCTGATCCGGGTTTGAATCCCTTTTAAGGGTTTTGTTGTTGTTGAGATTAGATTTACGTCCCAGCGGAGATTTCCAAGTTAGAAACTGTGAGTCAGTGTTCTAGTGTCTCTAAGGAGAAGGTTCTGGGGAGGTAGAAATAGGATGGTTTGTGGGATGGGGCTGTCTTAAAGATGTCTTGCGTGTGTGTTAGTCTTCAACATCATTAGTGGGAAGAGGTTGCAGAGATGGTAGGATGAGGTAGAGCTGATACAGGCAGTACAACGCGACGGGACAGAGGCAGAGAGAAAGAGTTAACATATGTGCCGACTCCACTCCCCCAAAAGTCTTTCGGATGAGACTAATAACCGAGGTCCTGTGTGTGAACGCACGCAAAATAACTTGCGCTCACGTTAACAACCCGTTCCGCTATTTGGAAGAGTAGGCCATTGTGTGCCGGTGGGAACAGACGACAATTTTTTTGTTTGCTGCCTCATCTTCCATGGGACGGGATAGCTCAGTGGTCGGAGCACTCGCTTTCCACCAGCTAAGTTAAACAGCGTCGAGCGTGGCAACCACTTGGATGGGTGACCGTTTGTGTGTTGGCTTCAGTACAGTCCCCCAGTTCACCCAGCTGTAAATGGGTACCTGCCTCTTTAGGGTCAGGTAAGGTAAAGCAGCGAGGAAGAGGAGATGGGCGCCGCCCTCAATATGCTGGCCCCTAGAGAAGTGAGGTCTCTGACGCCTCGCTCCCCTACGACCTTATAGGTTATGGGACACCCCTTTTATATTTTTTGGGACGTCCCCGTCCTGTTCTTTCCTCGCCGCTTATCCCAATGTCCCCAGCACAGCCATACCCAGATTCGTTATGTCTCATCTCCAGGGTCGGAAGTCCACAGGGAGCCCATCAATATCAGAACGCCGTGAGGCCACCAGCGAGAGAGGCCCTGTACTGCTGCTGGGTCATTTTGGTGGTGTTCAGTTGTGCCTGTTCTGAGCTAAAATACGCAAGACACCACCTATTAAGCCCCCCTACTAACGACAGTACTAGCTCAGTCGCGGAGCCAGACTGAGTGAGTTGCCCACCCGAGGTGGCTCTTAAGGCATCTGGGCGCTGCAGTGTGAAGAAACTCACTGGATGCCTGTATGCTCAGTGGACTGCTGCAAGGTAACAAGAGTAGAGGCAAGGGCGTTAAGTTCCTTGTTCTGCGAGTTTTGAATGGTCTGAAGCACTGACAGTGTATCTGAGAATATGACAACTCTGGGGTGAATTTTGCCTCTCTGTTGGTGCAGTGTATTGGCTGCTGTCAACAGTGCATCTGCTTCAGCCCTGAGGTTTGTTGAGAACTTTCCAGCTGGTACTGATTGGCTGATTTCTGGGCCATCTTTCAATGTAATGAAGACTCTGCCGCCTCCATTTCTAGTAGTGTCTTCTGCTCATCCATATGTCATATCATTATACCCATGTGTGCGAGAGAGAGAGAGAGAGAGAGAGAGAGAGAGAGAGAGAGAGAGAGAGAGAGAGAGAGGAGAGAGAGAGGAGAGAGAGGAGAGAGAGAGAGAGAGAGAGAGAGGTATTCCTAATTGCATTTTCCCCCTTGAATGTGAATGTGTACTTTTATTTCTTTAAAATCATTACAATTTTTCATTAAATAGTTTGTTATTGTTACTGCTCCCCCTATAATAATAAATATTGGATGAAGTTTATCCTTTAAATTTTTCTGTTAAAAACCCCCAAACTATTTATATGTTTGTTTTTATTAATGGTTGATATTGGTGGTAGCACATTTTCTTTGTTTTATTTTATTCTATTTAGGGATTTTTGTTGTTGTTGCGATTTGCTTTTTGGTGGATGGGTTTTGTTTGGTTTTTTGTTTTTATTTTGTTTGTTTGCTGTTTACTTATTTGTTTAATTTTGATCATCATTACTTTCGTGCTTTTTGTTTTGGTTTTGTCGCGCGTAAAGTGTGTGTGTGTGTGTGTGTGTGTGTGTGTGTGTGTGGTTTGTTTTGTTATGCTTTGTTTGGCTTTCCCCCTTATCTTTGATCATTATATTATCCTTATTAAAGACGGGGGTTAGGTGTAAAAAAAAAAAAAAGCACATGACTGCTTACTCATAATAGTCGAAATAAAATATTTTGTTTTGATTTGATTTGATTTGATCTGAGAGAGAGTGTGTGTATGCAAGTGAGGGGGGGGGGGGGGAGTAATGCAAGTGAGAGAGAGAGGGAGAAAGAAAGAGAAAGAAAGAAAGAGAGGAAGAGAAAGAAGAGAGAAAGAGACAGAGAGAGACATACAGAGAGAGAGAGAGAGGACAGACAGACAGACAGAGAGACAGAGATAGACAGAGACAGAAAGACAGAGAGACAGACAGAGACAGAGACTGACGCATAAAACCCCACCCAAACAGAAAGTGTACATCAAATCAATATTTGTTTGTTTTTTTTTATTAACCACACACACTACCAAAACACGCCCAGAGGAAGCAGAACCAGAACATTCAAAGGTACAAGGAAAAAAGAAAACCTATGGTTAGTTGCAATTTATTCAATACTGAACCTTGATCGAAAGTAAGTTTGTAGATCAGCTAAGATCTATACATTACGGTCAAATATGATGACGCAAGGCAGACGACAAAAATGAAATAGAGAGTGGTCATAAGTCACTCTTTCACTACAGCCAAAGCAACAACAATAGCGAGACAAGTCATAGATACTGATCTTTTACCAGTCACTTTTCTGTTGAGTCAAATGTTTCTGGGAGTGTGGGCAGTTCTACAAGTCCTCACTATTTTCTGCTGACAACAAATGTATTTTCACTAGTCAATGAACACTATCTCGCTTTCACCTCGCATGAATAATAGTAAGTAATGTGATCTGATATCATTTCTAATCATCATATTAGTTTATACAAATGTTTACTTAGAAAGAAAACAAAATACATAAAACATGACACATTCATACCAACAACAAGGGATGATTTTTTTTTTTAAACCCACCAAAACCCACGAACAGAAAACGAGCATACTCATTCACACCAATAACAAGGCATAATAAACCCCACGAACAGAAAACGAACACATATATTCACAACAACAAGTCATAGCAAGCCGCACAAACAGAAAACGAACACACATATTCATCCCAACAACACACTATGTATCAAACAATATGTATAGGTCCACTGTCACATATAATAAAAGTCATCAAATCAACCATCATTTTTACGCAGATGACTCTCAGATTCAAAGGAGTGTTACTCCTGAAAATCTGCCTTCTCTCCTTGCAAACATGGCCCACTGTTTTGAAGATATTCAAAACTGGATGACACAGAACAAATTACAGCTAAATGCAGATAAAACCGAAGCTATGCTCGTAGGGACCAAACACAAACTCTCTTCCATTACAACAGCTTCAATAGAACTCGGCAATGCATCAGTCCCTCTATCCACTGTTGTGAAGTATCTAGGTGTTGTTATCGACAACACACTCTCTATGCAAAAAGTCATCTCCCAGACCTGTCAGTCATGCTACTATCAATTACGGCGTATTAGTGCCATTCGAAAGTACCTGTCCACCGATGCAACATCCAAACTTGTCACTTCTCTCATTCTTTCATGTCTGGACTATTGCAATTCTCTTCTGGCTGGTCTGCCAGCATCATCTATTCACTCCCTTCAACGTATACAAAACTCCGCAGCTCGACTAGTTCTCAGAAAGAACAAATCTGAGCACATTACCCCTCTCTTGCGATCTCTCCACTGGTTGCCTGTGCCACAGAGAGTAGATTATAAGATCAGTACCCTCTGTTACAAATGTCTCCACAAAACTGCGCCCTCCTACCTCTGTGAATGTCTTAACCTGTACACTCCTTCACGTTCCCTCCGCTCTGCTGCAGATACCTTGTGCCTACGAATACCTAGATTCAACCAATCTACCGTTGGCCGCCGCTCTTTCTCTATTTCGGGTCCATCGACCTGGAATGAGCTCCCTCTCTCTTTCGCCAGAAGCCTAGCTATGACACTTTTAAATCCAGCCTCAAGACATATTTATTTCAAACCTAAGATTTCCCCCCTCCTGTTTCATATCAGAACTATCCCACCTTCACTAACCCATGTCCTATCACCCTGCTAAAGTATAATTATGACCTCTGTGTGGTGTGTGTGTGTGCGCTTTTGAAAAACATTTGACTATTGCAATTTTATTTCATAGATTTGGTCTGCAGCGTACCATGTTTGTAATATCTGTTTAAACTATTGATTATTTGTCATTGGTTGTATGACTGTGTAAGGTTAGGTTGAATGCATACGCTTTGATTTGTCTTTGCAAGATATAGCGCTATAAGTTCCATTTATTGTTATTATTATTAGTAAACGTTAGGTTGTTCCAGTAGGATCATCCTCGGTAGTGACTTCAAGAAACACTGAACACATTTTTTTTCTAATGTAAGAGTAAGAGAGAGCAAAGAAATGTGAGAGAATAGAGTAAGGTAGCAAAGATGAGTACGAGGTAAATAATGTGCAAGAGATAGCAAAGTAATAATGAGAGAAAGAGATAGCAAAGTAATATGAGAAAGAGATAGCAAAGTAATAATGAGAGAAAGAGATAGCAAAGTAATGACGTAAGAGATAGCAAAGTAATAATGAGAGAAAGAGATAGCAAAGTAATAATGAGAGAAAGAGATAGCAAAGTAATAATGAGAGAAAGAGATAGCAAAGTAATGAGCGTAAGAGATAGCAAAGTAATAATGAGAGAAAGAGATAGCAAAGTAATAATGAGAGAAAGAGATAGCAAAGTAATAATGAGAGAAAGAGATAGCAAAGTAATAATGAGAGTAAGAGATAGCAAAGTAATGACTGTAGAGGAAACAAAATAATGATAGCAAGAGATAGCAAAGTAATAATGAGAGAAAGAGATAGCAAAGTAATAATGAGAGAAAGAGATAGCAAAGTAATGTAGAGTAAGAGATAACAAAGTAATAATGATAGAGTAAGAGATAGCAAAGTAATGCAAGTAGAGATAGAAAAGTAATGAGAGAGTAAGAGTAGCAAGTAATGAGAGAGTAAGAGATAGCAAAGTAATGAGAGTGAGAGATAGCAAAGTAATGAGAGTAAAGATAGAAAGTAATGAGAGAGTAAGAGATAGCAAAGTAATGAGAGAGTAAGAGATAGCAAAGTAATGAAAGTAAGAGATAGCAAAGTAATGAGAGAGTAAGAGATAGCAAAGTAATGAGAGTAGAGATAGCAAAGTAATGAGAGTGAGAGATAGAAAAGTAATGAGAGTGAGAGATAGAAATATAATGACAGTAACAGATAGCAAGCCGACAGGTCAAGTGGCAAGGCTATCAAACGTATGACCTGACATAACTGAAGGCAGGGGTTCCAGTCCTCACTCAGGCATTTATGTGCCAGGATTTAACATTGGTACTGACTCCATTTCTGCTAGACCAAGGTTACATGTAAAGCCAACGCACACACACACACACACACACACACACGACATCTTGCAGTCACGTTAAAACTCTATTCAATTTTGGTAAAGGAGTAGCTAGCGGTGGCTGGTGTGGCATCACTGATACAAACATACCCAGCATGCATTCTGTGTCTTGATGATAATAGCTCCGCTATTTTAAACTTGCCTAGGACTCACTGGCCAAAGAATCCTGTGCAATGTCCTAGTGACTTCTATTTGAGTTAACGAAGAAATCAAGTCATGAAGACAAGAGTAAGAGAGATTCCCTTCGTTGGACCTGATCTCACCTCTGCTTAATTCATACTCCAAAATTGTAGGAAATCATTAAACAGTGACGGAGATAACCCTGCTAACCAAGCTGTGAGAGGAGCTGGTGGAAAGGACATGCCATTATTTTTCACAAACACATCTGTCGGTGTAAAAAAGCAAACCATAGAAGAAAGAGTAAACAGTTTTCAAAGTTGTTTTTTTTTCTTCGGCACAGGCATCATAGAACCATGTATGTCATCTACTACTTAAAAAAAACCCCAACAACCAACCCATAGAATCAATTGTGTACGTGTAATGAGTAAGCTTAATACGCCTCGACTATGTTTTTACAGTACAAATAAAATGTTCCTAGATCGCACGCGCGCGCGCGCGCGCGCGCACACACACACACACACACACACACTCAGCAGAGAGAGAGAGAGAGAGAGAGAGAGAGGGAGAGATTCTTTTATTTCGAGGATAATGAATAAGCACTCATGTGCTTTTTTACATCCAGTCCCCGCCCGTAGGATACATCTTGATAATAACCCAACACTTATACAGTCTCACAGTAGAGAGAGAGCGAGAGAGAGAGAGAGAGAGAGAGAGAGGATTCATCAGTGTCATGGCAAACAGTGACAAGGTATCTGAGTACAGTATACAAGATGGTATCTCAGCCCCGTTAATCGTTGGTGTATTGTGCTGTGTAGCATTGTAATATACTGTCAGTCACAGCATATTTCTAGGTGTTACATATTCCTCCTTCTTTTGTTTCATGTGTATTGTGTTTCCCTATCAGTGTGGCTCGAATTTCTCTGTGTGAAATTCAGGGTCTGTCTAATCTCCAGAAGTAAGGTCCTCATTGAAAATTACATTGTCTTGAGTTGACTTTGAAGAAAAATGTATCTTTTGTTGAGGAAAGAATGCAGTTGTAATGGAGTGGAAACAGAAGAGAGCATCAAAAATCGAAACATGTTTATGCTCAGGGGGGACTAATCTTGACAAAAAAACCTCCTCAACTCCTATTAGGTGCTTCCCTTCCATTGGTTTTGAAATACTTGCTTTTAAGACGAAAACAATAAATAATAGTAAATTGATCAATTCTTTTTGAACACACACACACACGCGCGCACGCGCTTTTCAGATGAGTAGGCCATTGTGTGCCAGTGTGAACGGATGACAAAATTTACAAAACTGCATACATATGGGGACAGGATGTAACAAAAGCACATGAGTGCTTATTCCATTATCCTTGAAATAAAAGAATAAATAAATAAATAAAGCGCGCGCAAGCACGCGCGCACACACACAGACACACACACAAATATCTGTCTAATATCACATTTAGTGAAGAGAGGTAAAACGAAATGGAACACGCACACTATAAACTGGCAAGTTCATTTTCACAGACAGACATGGCGCACTGGTTTCCTATCTTTCATTGATAATCTGTTCTCCCAAAGTTTAAAGTCTGAAACAAACTTAAGATCAGTTTCACTGTGGCTGGTCTGGCTGAATGATAAACAACTTCAATCACACAGTAGAGAAACACAAATAATTATACACAGATGTAGATGGTGGTCTGGAGGCAACACACCCCTGTAAGCTGTGCAAAGGCGCTGGTTCTACCACCAATTTGAACCTAATTCCCTCCCTTTACCAATTAGACTTTGAGTGGTGGTCGGGATGCTAGTCTTTCAGATGAGACGATAAACTGAGATTCCTGTGTGCAGCACACATTCACAGCAAGTCTAAGAGCTTACAGCAACAAGAGAGCTGTCCTTGTCAAAACTGTGTAGAAAAAAAGCCATTTTAATAGGAACATGTACATATTTAGGAGCAAAAATAAACATACGCACACACACACACACACACACACGAACACACACGCACACACACAATCTATATATAAGATGGGTGGCCCTGCTCTTGTGGCAACTTCCCGAGGAGGGCAGCCCGACTTTCTCACAGAGAAATCTGCCCCGACTGAAAGTGGCACACAATAGATAATTATTTCATCATCCTGCCTTAGCCTGACCATCCCATCTAAGACTTGGAATGTCACGCCATAGCCTAAACACATTGTCAACAGTCTACGCCCAGCCTGGTCCACGCGCATTAACGATGCAAATTAAGCCTTGTCAATTAAGAGTATGCTATGCTGTAGGCTACATGACAAGAATGTTGGCTGGCTGGGCAGTGCATGGTCAAGTGAGAGGAGAGTAGCTGTAGAGCGATACAGTAAATTTATGCATACACATTCAGTGGTTGGGTGGGGTGAAAGTTGCCAGGGGGGAGGGAGATGAAGGATGTAAATCATTTGTGGCATGATACTTATTTATTTTTATGATTTCTGAGCACACTCCTGCCAACGCTTTAATTTCCTTCATGCACATACGCAAGTTAAAGATCAAACATACACGATAAGAAACTCTTTCACCAGCATTCAGTGGGTTTATGGAAACATGGACACACCTAGCATGCACCCTGTTCCTGTAGTGGGATGAGCTCCGCCAGGTTCAACTTACCTGAGAGATACGGCCTGAAAAGGAGAAGACAAACACGAAGAAGAAAATTAGACAATAAATGCCTTAAACTCATGCTGATGCAATCTGGTCATTCAATGATTATCATAATGGTGAATATATACTATGCAAAACAGGAGAAATGAGCGAGGTATGGGAGGTTAGGAATGCTTGAGTATTTGTTATCACTGAAAGGAACAATGAACTGTGGATCTGTGGTCTAGAGGTAAGACCCCTGTCTAGACTTGCAAGAAGCCGCAGGTTCGATCTCTGTTCGAATCCAAAACTTTTCCCCCATCCACTAGATCTTCAATGGTGGTCTGGGTGCTAGTTTTTCAGATGAGACATTAAAGCCATGTTATGTGTGCAACACACATAGCAAACGAAGTCCAGTGCAGACTCCACTCTCCCCAAAAGTCCTTCGGATGAGACTTTTAACTGAGGCCCCGTGTGCGAACGCACGCAGAACATCTTGCGCACACGTTAAATCCTGTTCCGCTTTTCGTAAGAGTAAGCCATTGTGTGCCGGTGGGAACGGATGACAGAATTTACAAAACCGCATACACAAGGGGACTGGATGCAAAAAGCACATAAGTGCTTATTCCATCATCCTCGATATAAAAGAATAAAATAAATAAATACATAAATAAAATAAAACGAAAAAGAATCCACGGCAACAAGGGAATTGTCCCTTGCAAAATTCTGTTTAAAAACAAAAAGCCAGCCGCATAAGGAAACAGAAACGCCTGCGCAAACAAAAAAGGTGGCACTGCTCTTGTGGCGACGTGGTTTCCCCGGGGAGAGCAGCCAGAATTTGGTGCCGGACTGGTAATGGTGTTAACTTTTAATCAAGCTCACTGGTCTTGGCGTCACTGTCGAATCAAATCTCTTTAACTCGTCCTGAATGAAGAATGGGGATTGTTATAGTCTCCCAGGTCAGCTGCTAATTACAACTACGCCAGTGCTTTCCTCCCGTTCTTATGTGTAGGCATGCGCAAGACAAATGTGATCCTCCACAATAGAATGAGTGCGTATTGCACCAGAGGCCCATTTTTTTTTTTTTTTTAGATGTTAACATGTTATCAACCTGCTATAAAAGGGCTAACCAATACCACACACACAATGAAAATCGGACAATCCTATAAGATGTTATTACACTTTTAAATGGCAGGCTGTAGGAAGTGAAAAAAATGAGAAATCGGCAAATTTTGCAGGTGGTCAGGACCAGGGCTGAGTTTTTAAGGTGAAAGGAAACAAAATTACGCCTTGATACTTCAGTACAAGTTAGAAGAAGCTTTTATATATTATAATTACTCGAAATATCAAAATCGACAGTCTGACCCCCACCTGCCTAAAATTCTAGCTGAAAAGTGGGTCAGGGGCAATGCGAGTCCTTTCGAGGTGGAGGGTCACAATATACATGACAAGTATATTGTATGATGCCAGCAACAACAGATGGATTACGGAAACAGGAACATTTCGTGTCAGACTATCAGCAAGCTGATGTAGGCTAGCTCACATAAAGGACAAGAATGGAGCTTAGAGCAATAAAGGAGTAAAAAGTATGCTCGTGAAAGCAGCTAATCAAAATTATTTCATGTTGATTGTGAAAAAGTCTCACTTTACGATACCACAGTGGGTGACGCTTCAATCGCACCCGACCTCTGAAGAGTGCTCATCCAGGAGCCGCAACTCGAGCTTGGTCAGGCCAGAATTATGGTTCTTACTCAGTAATGCTGTCATAGAAAGATTCCATTTCCATCAGATAAAAAACGCAACCCAATTACAAACAAATCCTACTGAATCCTTGATAAACCACTTTCATAATGATGTCGAGTTGTAACTGGTGATCGGCGTTTCTTGTTCTCCACTGCTAATTCCTCAGTAAATATAGTTTATCTGGGTGAGTATATAATAACGCTGAAACAGTTAGCCAATTTTAACTGGACTACCATCAACTAATTAATGCACACACTTTGGTTGAGGCAATTAGTCGTTGTAGCAGAACGATTGTAGCCGAGAAATTAACAGAAATGTGTCCCCGTAGCTGGAAAGCGGCTACCTTCATGATGGACAAAAAACAGTCGAAACACAAAATCTCACATATTATGGTGAACCTGGGAGGTCTAGCCAAGGAACAGAGAAAAAAGTAACGTAATAATTTGTGATATGCAAAAGTAAACACGGGTTAAGAGACAACTGACTGTGTCCAATGCTGTAGAATGTATAATGTTATGAAAATAAGCAGCGATAATAGCCTTTACACACACACGCACGCACGCATACACACACACGCACACTCACTCACACACACACACGACACACTCACACACACACACACACACACACACACACACACACACACACACACACACACACACACACACACTTATTATGCGAGATAGCACTGTCGCTGATGGGTCTCCAATAATTTCTTTTTTGTAAAGTACGACCTTGAGACTGTAACAGTTTTACTTTCAGACTGATTTGCATTTGTACAGGCTCCGCTTTTAGCACAGTGTTCAATTGTTCAGTGCTTTTGTTCTATTTGCTTTCTTTGCCAAGTTTTTGCAACATATCTTTTGGAACAAGAATTTTGAAACACACAAAATCTTTTAATGCCAACACTTATCTCTTTGCTTTAAAGCCCTCGTCTCATCGCTCTCCCTCCCTCCCTCCCGCCCTCGTCTAATATCATGTTTAGTGAACAGACGTAAAATCGAAGACAGAGACAGACAGACAGACAGACACACACACACACACACACACACACACACGTGTACACAAAGTGTACACTTCTGGTCGTGGTATTTACGGAATTATACGTTGCAGTATCGAATGAGTTTTACTGCTTGAGGCAAACCTGCTTAAACCCACGCACAATCATTCAAGTGGTTAGACAGCAATATCAGTATTATTACAGACAGGCATTGGTTATTCTTGAGTGAGCAAGTACATGATCAGTAGACAAAACAATGGTAAGCAATTCTGCATAATGCTAGGGATGGTATAACCAGTCTAGTATCGAATATTTCCACGACCTTTCGCAAGTGAAAAGATAGACAACATTTTAAATAAGCATGTTGTAATAACGCTAGTGTGTTTTTCCTGAATATTTCTATAAACATACATGATCATGGCTATTATTTCGAAATATTCACTCACAAAAGCATTTATTGATCACGAGGGTGTGAATGCGAGTGACATACCATTCTGGCTTGCAGTTATCCAGACTGACGTCCATGCATGCACACACACACACACACACACACACACACACACACCACACACTACTCACACACATACTCACACACACACTCACACACACACCACACACTCTCTCTCTCTCACACACACACTCACTCACACACACACACACACACACACACACACACACACACACACACACACACACACACACACACACACACAGAGTATGCTGAGCCCCCCAAACATCACTTACATATACATTAAGATGTACGACGAAGCAAACCCCAAATTTTGGAGATGAATCAGTATAACACAGACATAAGCAAGAATCAACACTAGCAATGATTCCACTATTCCTCCAGTCCTTAAAGGACTAATGATGGTAGGGAAGAGATTGGCACATCAGTTGGACTTAAGCAAAAAAAAAAAAAAAGGTCATATCATTTTTGTTTTGTTGTGTTTGTCTGTTCTTTTTTTTATTTGAAAATCTAAGGTGTTTGTTGTTGTTGTTGTCTACTGGCTTTCACAACCGTCAACACACTTCCCATCTAAAACATAAGAACAACATCACGACAGAGAACCCCACGAAAACTGACAGTCGGTCTGTAATGTACGCTTGACCGCAACGCGTAGCTCCGTTGACCAGACGCACGCGGAAGGCCTTGAACAACTGACCAATACTGTTCTTCACCACGCAGTTATAAAGGCCTAGGTCCTCTCTGGTCACGCCAGAGATGGTCAGTATGGCATCAGAGACTTCGTTGTAAGGGGCGTAGGACAGGTGGGGCGAAGGCTGTAGAGGGGTGTCCCCGGGGTGTAGCCAGAAGACCTGAGGGGTGGGGTGACCCTGTGCCGGACAGCGGAGGGTCACTGAACCGTTCAGCCTGGTGGTCAGTCTCGAAGCCACGTGCTCTGTCAGGTAAGGTCTCCCTGAAAAAACAGAGTGAGCATTGTTCATTGTAAAGGTTTAAAGAAGAAAGGCAGCAGGACGGTTAAGGCGTTCACCTGCCTGACAAGTGAACAGTGAGGTTCTTCTGGGTTCGATTCCCAGCCTCGCCCTTTTTTCTTCCCAGTTTGAAGAGAACATGTCAAAGACCTTCGGGTGAGACTGTAAACCGATGCCCAGAGTGCCAATGGACGTAGAACATCTTGCGCACATCGTTAAAAACCCGTTCCGCCTTTCAGAAGAGTAGGCCATTACAAGCCAGTAGGAATGGATGACAAAATTAAAAAAAACAACCCTGCAAAGGTTTTGTGTTTTGACACCATCCCCTAAGTCGGAAAGTGGCTACCTAAATGGTGTGTGTGTGTGTGTGTGTGTGTGTGTGTGTGTGTGTGTGTGTGTGTGTGTGTGTGTGTGTGTGTGCGCGTGTTTGTTTGTGTGTGGGTGTGTGTGTGGTGTGTTTGAGAGCGAGCGAGTGAGCGAGAGAGAGAGAGAGAGAGAGAGAGAGAGAGAGAGAGAGAGAAGAGAGAGAGAGAGAGAGAGAGAGAGAGAAAACATACGAAAAAAAAATCTCCCCATTGGTGAACCTTGGAGCTCAAGCCGAGAATTATTAAAAAGTTAGAATTTCACTACTGTTAGAACATCCACCTTCCACAGAAGAGCAGGCCAGCAGTATTATATTGAAGACAAGCCAATACCCTGCATGCAATCTGCGATCTGATAATGAATGGGCTCCGCCAGCTTCAACTCGCCCAAGACACACACACACACACACACCACACACACACACACACACACACACACACACACACACACACCACACACACACACACACACACACACATGACATACTGCCTGAAACGTTCGAAGTAAGGTGCCCCAATGGACAATTCACAATAGTTTATTCCTACTAACTCTATTGAGCTATAGAGAAACAAAAAGCAGACATATCAATAAATGAATGACGGGTATCATAAACAAGAGCAAACACAAGTAAACAAAAGACAAAAACAATAACAACAACAACAACAATAATAATAATAACAACAACAACAACAACAAATCAGACATTGTTATACATGGTTAGGGTTGATGCAGCCTATATAGACGGGAGCCAGTGACTTCGTGAGTTAAGGGGGAAGTCAGTCAGTGCCTTAGTTTACATCCCTTTTCTGTACAAAGGCTGTTTGCCTCCCTTACCACAAAAATGGTAGTCTCTTGTAACAGGCCGGGATTCTTCTTCCAGAGAAGGATTAAGAGGAATCCCCACAGTTTCCCACAGTTGCTTGATGTGTCACTGTTTCCTAGCAGTGTCTCTGTGGTAGAAGTAGCTAATATTTTCAGCGAAAAAAACCACCCCCGCAAAGCTGTAATATTCCCTCTCCCGTATCAGAGACAGCAGAATGAATCGATGTGCTATGTTAATCATGAAGTTGGGACTGAATACCATTGTTTATCTGGAATAGCATAGAGACATACATGCCTTTTTCTATTGCCAAGCTTACACACACACACACACACACACACACACACACACACACGCACGCACGCACGCACACACACACACACACACACACGCACGCACGCACACACACACACACACAGGATGACAAAATTGACAAAACCGCATACACACGGGGACTAGATGTAAAAAAGCACATAAGTGCTTATTCCATTATCCTCGATATAAAAGAATAAAACAAAATAAATGACAGACACACACACAGACACGCACACACATACACACATCTTAGATAGATGGCTTGATGAAAAAAAGCAACTGCATTGCTTATTCAATGTACCATCTGGAAATAAAAATTTGACTTGACTTGACTTGAAACGCACACACACACACATACACACACAGAGGCCGACACAAACACACACACACACACACACACACACACACACACACACATCCCCCATACACCCCCCCCCCCCCCCCCACACACACACACACATACACTGAGGACCCTTACCGGCGACAGAAATGTTCTGGATGAAAGTCTGCAGTCTGGTTTCCTTGGAGTGGAGGTCGAACCCCGCCTTCACCATCACCTTGCAACAGTACAGGCCCGAGTCCTCAGGACCTGCCCACCACACACACACACACACACAGACCACAACGTCAAGTCCAATCCAAATGATCTGTATTGATGGTAGCAGATTAAGTTTACACAACTTTTTTTCATCCTGCCATCACACACACAGAAAAAAAAATCAAGATATGTTACAGTGAATCACTGTTGTAATGTACACAATATCGTAAAGTATATCATTGCATTCTTCTTCTTTTTGGTTTTCTTTGTTGTTGTTGTTGCTCTTGTTGTTGTTCTTGTTCTTGTTCTTGTTCTTGTTCTTAATCATCATCATCATCATCATCATCATCATCATCATCATCATCATCATCATCATCATCTTCTTCTCCTCCTCCTCCTCCCCCTCCTCCTCCTCCTCCTCCTCCTCGTCTTCCTCCTTCTTCTTCTTTGTCGAAAGCTCAGACAGCAACTACTGTTATCTGTTTTTTATGAGCGAAAATGAGTTGCACTGCTGTTAAGCGCTTGGCAGGTCAGGCCCAGCGCATCCGATTTCTGCATGAGACATAATTGCTCTCTTCTTAAGTGTTTCTGGAAAAAAGGCGGGAGAATGAACTGAGAAGGCAGAATTTAGACAAGATGGAGGTGACAGGAAGAAAAGGAACAAGGCAGAAACAAAGAGAGGGACAGGAAAGAGGGAATTCCTAGCAAAGAATTTCCAGAGGGTGGGGATGCTTTTTATACTGACAGGGCCCCGGCGTCCTCACGGGAGATTATATCATTGCTTGACGCTTACATTTTTTGCTTAAAAATCATACCACATGATATGGGGGAGGGGAGATAGACTAGTGGTTAGAGGCTAGAGCATTATGCATTATACTCGTCATCTAACAGCACGGGTTGGAGCCATTACTGAGGCACCTGTTCGAGGGGACTTTTTTCCCCCCTGGAGTTAACATCAGTACCGACTCTATTCCCCAGAAAGCCCTTCAGACGAGACTGTTAACCACGGCCCTTGTGCGAACACACAGAGACTGTCCCGCATATACACGTCAATTAAAGCCAGTTATGTCTGTCTGTCAGAAGAGCAGGCCACTGTGTGCTGGTAGGAACGAATGACAAACTTGAAAAAGATGCTTAAACACTGCTGTCCTCTTTAGACATCAGTCCCGAAGTCGGACAGTGGCTACCTTAATGGTGGGCAAACGGTTGTTTATGCACAATCTCATCATTGGTTGATCCCAGAGCTCAAGCCAAGGAACAAAAAAAAAATCACGTCAGATTAAAAGAAAGCTTTTCTCTACAGGAACCTTAATGTTCTCTGTCTCAACTATTTTGGTATGAATGTTTCAGTATGGGTTCAATTATCCAGCAGCTAGTGTTCACCTAGAAATGGTTTTCTGTATTGGTTGAAGACTATGTATCGGTGCTCTGATGTTGCTGGTACTCCTATTCCCAGTTTCGGCATTATGACTCTTGTCAAAGACATCACAGGACATAAGCCAGACAACACAACACTTCCTTTTCAGACAAGAGGTCTTGTCTTGTAGATGGACCACTTGAGCTCTGACATACAAAAATAAAACTGTGCTGAAGTAGACCCTGCCTTTCAATCTTGAGTGTCTATGGTACGTTTTGATCTTTGAGAACAGTTGATGATTTTTTTTTGGAGGGGAGTCTTTATCTTTTATTAGTGGATCGGTGGTCTAGAGGTAACGCGCCTGTCTAGAAAGCGAAAAGTCCGGGTCTGAAGTGTGCGGCGGTTCGTACCCCGTTTGGACCGGAAATTTTTCCCCCATCCATTAGACCATGAGTGGTGGTCTGGGCGCTAGTCTTTCGGATGAGACGATAAACCGAGGTCCCGTGTGTTACACGTAATTATTTAGCGCACGTAAAAAAACCCACGGCAACAAGAGAGTTGTCCCTGGCAAAATTCTTAGAAAAAAGCCACTCTGATAGGGAAACAAATACAGCTGCAGAAAAAAAAAAAAAAAAAGGGTGAAAGGGTGGCGCAGCGCTAAGTGGCGACGCGTTCTCCCGCTCTCCCCGGGGAGAGCAGCCCGAATTTCACGGAGAGAAATCTGCCGTGACTTAAAAGTGGTATGAAATAAAATCTGAGCGCTTTGATTTGTTGCTTTACAAGATTCAGCGCTATATAAATTCCATACATTATTATTATTATTATTATTATTATCTTGGGGGTCCCTTGGGATAATTATGGGATGAAACAGTTTTTGTGGTCCTGTGAGTTAAACCATGTCTGCGTAGTCACGATCTTTAACTTTCTGTAGTGTCACTGTCAAGGCTGTGGGAGTCAAAGAGTACTAATAATAGTCTGTCTGTGCTCAGAATGCTAAGTAGAAGAAAACTTGATATACCGGAGTTTGTGGGAGTGCGATTCTGAAATACTGTGAGTGTGGCAATGCCAACACCCTAAAGGGATTATGTAAGGTTTAAAAATACCAGTTGTTTTGCCAAAACAGCGCAGTGAATAGGGTTGGTGGATCATTGAAATCCTTTATGAAATGTCCAATGCCATAATCAGACTAGCTGTTGTTTCACATGAGTGTTGTAATAACTGTAGGATTGAAATTTCATAGCAGAAAACCCCATACATACTTTCATTTGATACTATTGAACTTCTGTGTGACTTGAAGCAAGATGACAAGGCTGTACTCTACAATTTTGCTTATCATATAGCCACACAGTCAGTTCAACCACCAAAGTAAAGGCACTTGTGAAGTTAGGTAAATCATGCATCACTCAGAGTTATCTGATAAAATCTGTCTCACTTGGCTCTGAGGTTCCTATCCTAGCACAACAAACTGCAACTAGACATAGTGGGAAAGGGGCAAAGAAGAAAGGAATTTCTACATCAGTGGTTTAACAAATTCAGGGCAGGACCTTAGTGCAGGACCAGCTGCTAATACTCTACAAACTTGAGCCTTCAATAGGATTTATTTTGTTCCTTGGCTAGAGCTCCAAGGCTTCCAAATGGTGAGATTTTGCGCATGCAACAGCTTTTGCTCACCATGAAGGTAACCATATTTCAACTTCAGGGATGTGTGCTGGGTATGTCTGTATCTCCACAACCTACCCAATACTGGCATGATATATGGGGTTCTTATTTGAGCTTCTGCACGAGTATCTTGCATAGGGAATAGGTCTGCACTGTTGAAAGATAGTAAAAATTGCCATGTTTAATTTAACAAATGCTACTGAGATGTGAACCCATGACTTCATGAACCTGTATATGATTATAACTTAATATGTAAAAAGCAAATCCATTGCTTCATTCACATTGCTACAGAGGTGAACGGATAACAAAACTTCCTTTCTTTTCTGTAAAGTGAAGCTAACTTTAAGGGCCGCATCAGTATGCAATGCATACTTACAATAAAACATTTCTAGAAACAAAATTAAAGTAATTTAGGCAGTTTTTCAAGTAAAAAAATGTCTAATTGCAAATCAGTTTTTATACAATCAATGAACAAATCAACTTGAAAGCCACTCTCTTCCTAGAAAACCTCCTAATTGTCTTGGAGAGTGGAGCAAAAGAAGTGCTCCCCAAGGAAGAGACAGCGCCACAAAAAGCCCACAGCCCCTGTGGCGGGAGAGAAGAAAGGCAGCAGTGATAAAGAGGGTAACGGGCAGAAAACTAATCCCATCTTCACGTCACGCTGAACCAACTCATTGTCAACACAGCCCTTCGCAGCCAAAGGAAAATTGGAGAAAGGGGGGGGGGGGGGGGGGGGGGGGTTAAGGTGTAGGTGTGAAGAGGGAAGGATTGGGAGGGGGACAATGAAATCAGGGGAAAGAGAAGGGCAGGGGAAGTATGTGTGTGTGCACTGTTTGAATATTATTGTCATGTTCACCATCATCAAAGAAGACATCATTTGCCATTCTTTTTGATTAAACAAATGAGACTATTTGGAATTTTTATTGGATGAAAAAACATCCAAATAACAACAAAGAAATGTAGCATTTGATTTTTTTAAAAACGAGGGTCCCAGTTTTACGCAGCCTGCTGCTGATAATGGCATTCTCAAGATGATGATGATCCATTTTTCCCAAGACGCAAGTAGCAGACTCATGTAGCACCAAATCACTACATCACGTGTGAACAGGTTTTTACCTTTTTCTCCCAGAAAGGTGCCTAGGGTAAAGATGCTCTAAGAGTTGTACCAATTGTCTAGATTGCAGGTGATGAAGTATCATGGAAACTTAAACCAAGGGTCTCTAGTATTGGGAGACTGCTTCCTCCAGACAAAACGCCTCCTCCTCACAGGAGGACATCTCTGCTTAGACCTTGATATAATCACAGCAACAATGCTCCAAAAACCGCATCAATTGTCTAGTTTGCAGATGATGGAGTTCCATAGAAACTTTAGTCTAGGGTATCTAGTACTGGAAGATTGATTCCTATAGACACAACATCTTCTCCTCACAGTCTCTGATTCAGACATCTGTGCTAGACCATTAAATTCACAGCAACAATGAACTGGGATAGAAGACAAGGTGGCAGAGGACATGTCAAGGTGATGGGAGCAACAATACTACTGCAGATAACAAAGACAGGTCTTACATGAGGATGAACTGAAAATAATCAGGTGGATAAAAATCTGCCTGTACTATGAAATTATATGAAGATAAACTGAATGGCACAAGCTTGATAAGTATTTTGAAAAAAATGAGCTCTAAAAGATGGGAACAAAAAGTAAATCAGAATCGATATTCATTGTGTTTGATGTACACTATCCATGCATGCAAGTAAAATGATTAAGAAATTTGAAGAATTTATGCTGTATCAAAATCCATGCATGTTTAAATTCATCAAAAGCATGCACACTGTACAACAAAAGGCTTTCCAAACTATAAAATTGTACCAAAAAACCCTTTACTTTTACAGAAATGCTGATGAAGTTGAATGAAATTCAATATAATCTTCTGGATTTGTACAAAACCTCCAGGCAAACAGCGGGGAGAATTGGTCTCCAGAGGCAGAGACAGCGTCACAAAAAGCCCACAGCCCCCGTGGCAGAGAGGAGAAAAGCAGCAGTGAT
>CM054147.1:15659349-15676849 GCA_028751875.1 Rapana venosa
GGCGTAATAATAATAATAATAGTAATAATAAATGGAACTTATATAGCGCTATAGCTTGCAAAGACAAATCAAAGCGCATGCATTCAACCTAATTTTACACAGTCATACAATCAATAATAAATAATCAAGAGTTTAAACAAACAGATATTACAAACATGGTGTGCTGCAGACAAAATCTATGAAATAAAATTTCAATAACCTCCTCATCTGAATTAAAATTGCAGTGTGAATGTATGTGTCTTTGTGTGAATGTGTGTGCGTAAATGCGTGTCTTTGTGTGAATGTGTGTGTGTCTTTGGGTGAATGTGTGTGTGAGTGTGTGTGTGTGTTTTTGTGTGAGTGTCTGCGTGAGTGTGTGTGTCTTTGGGTGAGTGTGTCTGTGTGTGTGAATGTGTCTTTGTGTGGGAAAGTGTCTTTGTGTGAATGTGTGTACGAGGGTATGTGTCTTTGGGTGAATGTGTGTGTGTGCAGGGAGGGGTTGGGGGGTGGGTGGGGGCAACCTGCTCATCTGAATTGAAATGGCAGTTAACTGTAATGTCATTTTGCCTGGGGATGTGAGGCTAATTAAGTCAATTCATGTTGTTTCCCTACTGCTTTTGTCAGGGGATCAACAACTGTTGCATGCTGTTTGTCATTCTTTCCTGAATGTAGTGTGTGTATGTGTGTGTGAGTGTGTGTGTGTGTGTGTGTGTGTGTGTGTGTGTGTGTGTGTGTGTGTGTGTGTGTGTGTGTGTGTTGTTGACTTCAATTCTATGTCTGTTCACTTTTATTGATATTAGACGATGTGTGTGTGTGTGTGTGTGTGTGTGTGTGTGTGTGTGTGTGTGTGTGTGTGTGTGTGTGTGTGTGTGTGTGAGCGTGTGTGTGTGAGATTTTATTTATTTATTTATTTTATTTCGAGGATAACGGAATAAGCATTCATGTGCTTTTTACATGCAGTCCCCGTGTGTATGCAGTTTTGTACATTTTGTCATCCGTTCCCACCGGCACACAATGACCTACTCTTTTAAATAGCGGAACGGGTTTTAATGTGTGTACAAGATGTTCTGCATGCATTCTACACGGACATCAGTTTATAGTATCATCCAGAGAGAGAGAGAGAGAGAGAGAGAGAGAGAGAGAGGAGAGAGAGGAGAGAGAGAGAGAGAGAGAGAGAGAGAGAGAGAGAGGAGAGAGAGAGAGAGAAGAGAGAGAGAGGAGAGAGAGGAGAGAGAGAGAGAGAGAGAGAGAGAGAGAGAGAGATTTTGTGTGTATGTTTCTCTGTGTGATTTTGAATGTGTCTGTTTATATGTCATATCATTTTCTTTTTACCAGATGTCCCTGTTCCAATGCATCACACATTTTCAGGTTTCTTTCCCCCACTTCTACCATCACAACTATGTCACTGAAGGTTTAAACGTACTTTATAAGTCATATTCATTGAACTATTCCGTTATCCCATTATGTTTCAATAACATCAAAACCACACAGATGTTGGAACAAAGAGGCTGACCACAAACCTGAAACAAACTAATTTCTTTAGCTAAAAATTCTGATCACAAACGTAATGTCTTTTAAAAATGTGATGAAGTCTAATGGGATTCAATCTAATTTTCTGACTTTGCAGAAAAACTTCCAGGCAAACAGTGGGGAGAATTGGTCTCCAGAGGCAGAGACAGGGTCACAAAAAGCCCACAGCCCCCGTGGCGGGAGAGAAGAAAGGCAGCAGTGATAAAGAGGGTAACGGGCAGAAAACTAATCCCATCTTCACACCAGGCTGAACCAACTCATTGTCAACACAGCCCTTCACAGCCTAAGGTGATTGGTGGGAAATGTGGTCATGAGGGGCTGGGGTAGTTTTAGGACAATGAAATCAGAGGAAAGAGAAGGGAAGAAGAAGGATATATATATATATATATATATATATATATATATATATATATAAAATTTATGTATATACACACACACAATCATACATACATACATGTCCATGTATGTATGTATGTATGTATGTATGTATGTATGTATGTATGTATGTATGTATGTATGTTCACCGCCAGCACCTGGGCTTTATCACAGTTCTTGATTAAACCATTGATGCTGAGGGCAACAGCAAGGTGAGAGGCTGTATGACCAGTGGCTTTCCCACTTATGGAATTCCACTTTGCAGCTTAGTCTTTAGTGATCGACTATCACTCTCTGACTAGGAAGCTTGACTCGCACAGTCCTTATGTGCTGCAGCCCTGGGGGATGGTTGGCCTTTGGAGAACATCTCTAACGCTGACTGTCCTTATGTCCACTTGGCCGAGAGAGTGGGGATGTACTGTGGGCAAGGCATATCCACTATAATCAAATTTCTGCCCAGTTTCCAAAACAGCAGCTGCCTCCTCTGCTGTTTTGGAGGTCATCGTCGGACACGACGGACAAACATACATGTATGTATGTATGTATGTATGTATGTATGTATGTATGTATGTATGTATGTATGTATGTATGTATGTATGTATGTATTTATGTATGTATGTATGAATGTATGTATGTATGAATGTATGTATTTATATAAAGTCTTGAAGAGATTTGAACCTGTGACCTTTATGTTTTCTGGATGGGTGGGTTCCTGTAGATAGGTCGTGGTTATTGAAGCATTCTTCTTGTGTGTGTTTTAAATATAGGTGTGTATATAAAGATGGTTCTTTATGTCTATAGATAGATAGATATATAGATAGATAGATAGATAGACAGAGAGTGAGAGAGAGAGAGAGAGAGAGAGAGAGAGAGAGAGAGAGAGAGAGAGAGAGAGAGATAGCGATCGAGAGAGAGCGAGAGAGCATACATTTTGTACGCATCTGTATTCAAAGGTACTTGAGAAATTGATGGGGGAAAATGGAAAATGGAACAAAAAGGAAGGAATAGAAGCATTTTGATTAATCAAGGGAAAAGAAACTGAAGAGAGAGATTATTTACTGTCACATTGCTTTCCCATTCAGAGTGACAAATGGAGTTTTACTTGATCAGCTAAATATAGCAATTCACTGGTAAATTAGGAATTTTGTTTTTATTCTTTTAAAATAATCAATGTTAAAATTAAATGGTAATTCAAATATTTACTACCCTCCCAAAAAATTGTATTAATTTTTAAAGTGCAGAGAGAATCTAGTTTTGTCTTTGTGTCAGTTTGTTGCCAATTTACATAATGTCATGGAAGACTTCCAGAGTATTAGGCTTAATCAGTTTTTCTTAAAACTTATGTTTAAGGGCAGATTCTAAGAGCAATCCCTAGATTTTGCTGTTTTTTGCTATAGTGATATCCTGAATTGCCCATCTGCATAAACTGAATGGTATTTAAATCAGTTTGAACAGAATAGGCATGTGATTTATTGTAAAATGTTATCTTCACTGTTTTTGATACATCTACAAAATAAGGAGATGATAAGATACATTAATCTGTGCTGAAGTACAGCAATATCAAGAACACTTCCAGCATTCCCTTAAAATCTCCAAAAAACTAATCCAGGCAAACAGTGGGGAGAATTGGTCTCCAGAGGCAGAGACAGAGTCACAAAAAGCCCACAGCCCCCGTGGCGGGAGAGAAGAAAGGCAGCAGTGATAAAGAGGGTAACGGGCAGAAAACTAATCCCATCTTCACGTCACGCTGAACCAACTCATTGTCAACACAGCCCTTAACAGCCAAAGTTGGGGGTGGGGGTGAGAGTGGGGTGAGTGGATGAAAAGGGTGGGGATTTGAATATTCTGAGGGTAGAAGTTAGAGTGGTGCACTAGGGACGAACAAGTGGGTACAGGCAAACCAGCCAGCCAGAGGAATGAGCTAGAATTGAAGAAGTGAGGCAGACAGGGATGACATACCTATGATGGAGGTGCTGAGGTGGAGAGGGGGGTTGGGGGAAGGGGGGGGGGGGGGGGGAGGGGGGGGGGGGGGGCAGGAAAGGGGAAGGGGAAGGATGGAAAGGGGAAGGGGAAGACAGTATGAATGTGGAATACTGAAATTTTACGCGTGCTAGGCTTGACAACTGAGGCAAAAAATGCAGAAGATGCTGTTATGTTCATATCCAGCCCAAAGACGTGATTTTTTAAATTTTACTGGCACAGTGTCAAGTGTTAACTGAAAATTTTGCAGATGTAATGTAGTGTAGTGCACACATATGCACATGCGCACGCGTGCGCGCACACACACAGAGAATATTCTGCATGCCTTAAAGTAATATCTTCGGGAAAAGCTAGCAGGACAGAGCTGTCAATGGATCAATTAAAGCAATTATAGAGCATCAGTCTAGGTGTATGATATCAATTTATTGATGCAAACAGTTTGTAAAATGAAGAATGTGATTGACACATGTTCTGCCCATTGACAAAATGAGTCATCAGATATTTAAACAAAAAAGAAAATGAATGCTGAGATTAGAAATATAAGGTTCAGTAATCATCAGTAACCCATTTCTCTGTCTCCCTGATGATAAATAAGCACAGGATTAACAAACGGCAAATAAAGATTATTACAGTAAATATTTAAAAAAAATTTGGATGCAAAATTATTGTTCTCAACCACCATTAAAAGCACAACACAAAAGAGGAAAAACCCACAACAAAGTAAATTAAACAACAAAGCCATGAAACAAACGTAAGTATGAGAACACAAAAGAGAAATGGTATGGACTAGCCGCCAAGGGGAAGTAGCTAGCTCAATGCATTCCTAGCTGGAAGGCCTCTGCAGTCATAGGTTTTTTTTGTTTTTTTTAACTCTGGCCAGCACCTACCCAGACCTAGAGTGCTACGGGCTCATTGGGAAGACTGGAACCACTCAGTCGATCATCATCTGCTTGACAGATTCGATTTTGAGGATATTGTTCAAATTACTTGACCAACACTGCAGGCTTCTGTATCTCGTGGGCCCACTTGACTCTGGGATGTATTATGGTAGTAAGCAAAGAGTACAACCCTGTCGAGCAGTCTCAAAACTGATCCACTTTTATAGCATCATCACAGCATCCTCATCCTCATCATCACTGACCATCAAGCAATAAAATAAAACTGTCTCTAATTCGGTGATCCCTGTTGCTCTGATCTCATAGTAAGCTCAGTTTCTGTTTCCCATAAACGTCCATGACTTCAGTGAGTTTATGTCGAGGCCTTGAGATATCAGGAATTAAGAATAATAAAAATAATAAGAAGAAATGGAACTTATATAGCGCTATATCTTGCAAGGACAAATCAAAGCGCTTCATGAAAGAACGTCATTGTAGGGATGTTGTGTTGATCGCCTCCTAAGGTGAGAGTATGTCACGCAGTCTGGCTTGGTGGATAAGCTATCACTGTCGTCAGTAGCAGCTTTAGTAGGCGGTGTCCTGTGTATGCTGGCTGAGAGAACAGGCACCACTGACCGGCACCCAAGTGACCCAGCAGCAGTGCACGGATCTTCTGCTTGATGGTGACCTTACAGAGAGATTGATGGAGGAGGCTTTGAGTTTGGCAAGGAGGAACGCATGACACAGTCATCTGAACACACCATTTTGACCACGTTGAGCAATCAGCTGAGCCTTTTTTGGAGCAGTTGTTGGTTGCTACATAGATCACAACTGTTTTACACGTGAAGATGGGGAGCAGGTTGACAGCGGCTTCATCAGGTGATTGATTGATTGTCAGGCAGGCCTATGACAAACAGGGTTTTGTTGCTGACCCACCATGTGGAGAAGGCCTGTCACTGCCTGCTCATAAGACAAAGGTCAAAGAATCAAATCATGTCTTTGTTTTTAGGATAATGAATAAGCACGCATGTGCTTTTATTTTACATCCAATCCTCGCCCTTAGCAGGGATCACTTCATATGAAAGAGATCATCATCATCATCATCATCATCATCATCATCATCATCATCATCATCATCATCATCATCATCAAATGCCTTTGTGCCTTATTGGCACGTAGGGCAGCAACAAAAGTTCTCCACTCCTGTCTGCCCTGGGCTAGCTTCTGAATGGTTCCCCAGTTATGTTGGAAATATGAGAGAGAGACAGACAGAAAAAACAGTCAGACAGACTAGACAAACAGTCAGTCAGACAGACAGTCAGACAGTCAGACATACAAACAGTCAGACAGACAGATAGACTAGACGGACAGATAGACAGACATCATGAGGGACTAACGCGAGTCCAGAAGCACCAGTGTGTGGTTGCCATTCTGGAGCAGACGTCTTTCTTCACTGCCATCAATCACGTGACCGTCACGTGACCAAATCACTTTGGCGCTGATGTCAGGAGCGCACTTGAGGCTGATGTCATCGCCCTCCGTGATGTTAGGGCTCTCCAGTAGCACTGCAACACACACACACACACACACACACACACACACACACACACACACACACACACACACACACACAATCACCCATCTACATGGCAGCAGTGACAAAAAGATCCACTGAACCCACAAAACACTTTCGGCGCTATCCATATAAAAGGTGCAGGTGTTCCCATATGGTCGGTGGGGAGTTAATTGTCAGAGACCTTGCCTTCTCTAGGGGCCAGCATTTTGAGGGTGACAGCAATCTCCTCTCCCTCGCTGGTTTACCTTTCCTAACCCTATGGCAGGTACCCATTTACATCTGGGTGAACTGGGGTACTGTACTGAAGCCAAAACGCACGAACGGTCATCCATCCAAGAGGTGAAGGTAAACGGTAAAGGTGTCCCATAACCTATAAGGTCATAGGGAGCGAGGTGTCAGAGACCTCACTTCTCTAGGGGCCAGTATATTGAGAGCGGCGCCCATCTCATCTCTCTTGCAGCTTTACCTTCCCTGACCCTCAGAAGGACAGGTACCCATTTACAGCTGGGTGAATTGGGGAAAGGGACTCTATTGAAGCCAAGGTTCACGAACGGTCATCCATCCAAGAGGTAACCTCGCTCAATGCTGCTTAACCTTAACGAGATCGAGAGCTCTGACCACCAAGCTATACTGTCCTCACTATCCACATACCTGTTTATATTGCTTGTGCACGGACCACATAAATGAACTCTGGATTTTACCGACAACGAACTAGACATGAATAAAAGAAGAATCCATCATGATGGCGGCATAATCGATGATCACAGAGACACACGTCATCATATGTGTGACAGATAATGGACACAAACACTGGTTACAATACCAACAGCACCTCTGTTTGTCTGTTTTTCTCCACAAACTCCTTGAGGAGTCATTAGAGCACTGCCCTGAATTGTTCAGGCTGTGTCTCTTGGGCAAGTTAAATGTTGCGGAGCCCATCCCTCTCCAGGTACAAGGTCCATGCTGTGGATGTTCATGTTTCCGTCACCCACCAAGCGCTGGCATAAATTACGAGATCTTAAACGTGAATATTTGATCTTCTGCATGCGTGTATATATACACGAAGGGAATTAGGGACGGACAGGTCTGTACTTTACGCTGACCCAAGAGATCACAAGAATCCCCACCCTTGGTTTACTAGATGCCGCTGCCTAGATTCAAACCCACGACTTCTACGACCCTTTGGAAGGAAGTCAAACGCAGTTATCCACTTAGCTGTAGAGTCCATCTGCATTTTAATAACTGACTTAAGGCAGGGATGGCTGGGAATTAGCCTAGCGGTTAAAGCGTTGTGCTCTTCATCTCACAGCCCAGGTTCGATCCACCACCGAGGAACCTGTTCAAGGGAAATTTCCCCTGGAGTTCACACCAGTGCCATCTCCACCTCGCCCTAAAAGTCCTTCGGATGAGACTATAAACCGAAGTCCCGTGTGCGAACCCACGCAAAATATCTTGTACCCACGTTAAAACTCGTTCCGCTTTATTGGAAGAGTAGGCCTTGCGTGCCGGATAAGAGAGGATGACAAAACTGAAAGAAAACCAAACACCATGCACACTTGTGCCGTGTTTAGACATCATCCCCGAAGTCGGAATGCGACTACCTTAAAAGCGGACGAAAAGTCGCATACACAACATCTCATTATTGTTGAAGAACCTTAGAGTTGTAGATGAGGAATGAAGGGGAAAACACCTATCTAAAATCAAACTGACTGTGAAGTCAAGAATCCTGACTTTGCAGCTTGTAGTCACACACACACACACACACAAACAAACACACACACACACACACACACACACACACACACACACACACACACACATAAACACATACATACACACATACACACATACACACACACACACACACACACACACACACACACACACACACACACACACACACACACACACACACACACACAAACACACACACACACACGGGGATATTTTCCCTTGGAGTTAACATCAGTGCAGACTCCACTCTCCCCAAAAGTCCTTTGGATGAGACTATAAACCGAGGCCCCGTGTGCTAACGCACGCAGAACATCTTGCGCACACGTTAAAATCCTGCTCCGCTTTTCGTAAAAGTAGGCCATTGTGTACCGGTGGAAACAGATGACAATTTACAAAACCGCATGCACACGGGGACTGGATGTAAAAGAACACGAATGCTTATTCCATTATCCTCGATATCAAAGATTAAAAAATAAATAAATAAATAAAACACACACATTCAGACACACACACACTCACACACACGCCCACACACACACCCACACTCACACTCACACACACACTGACACACACACACACACTCACAAACACACACACTGACACACACACACACACACACACACACTCACACCCTCCCCCCCCCCCCCCCCCCCCCCCCACCACACACACACACACACCAGCACCTCACTGACCGTTAAAGAAGCTGACACTGACGGGCATCTCCTCCCTCTCCTCCCCTATCAGGTCCGTGTGGCACAGGAGACCTCCGGGCACGATGTCCCCCAGACCCACCAGCTCTTTGGTCAGGCGGGAAAAGGAGCGAACGGTGGTGCCGCCGGCCAGGGTTTGAACCCCCTGATGCGTGGTGAAGCCCCACGTCTCTGGTGGTCCGCCGTTCACCGACCACAGCACGGAGCGTTCGGGGACCCCTTTCTTCATACAGGACGCGTCCTTGACACAGACCACGTCCTTGACACAGGTCGCTGAGAAGGGCGCCCCCAGCTGGACGAAGAGGGGGTTGTAACTGGGCTCCAGTCGGAGTGCTCCCCCTTCTCCTCCTGCACACATTGCGTTTAGACTTACCTGTCAAGTATCGGTTGTGGAATGTTTTGTGTTAGTTGATTTCGTTTGCTACATATGTTTTTGTGCTGCTTATGAGTTTTAGTTTAGAAAGGGGGAAGGAAAATAGTAAGTTTAAAGGCATCGTTGATGTCTTCCACGGCGACAAATGCTTGCCTGCTGTATAAATGATACCCATTTCGGAGGAGTAAACCGTATTGGTAAAAAAAGTAGTCCCACAGCCTATGCAGTCGTTGGAGAACAAGGTGTCAGAATCTTCAGCTTCTTTAAGAGCCAGCATTTTCAGGGTGGCACCCATCTCCTCTCCTTTGCTGCTTTACCTTCCCTGTCCCTAAAGAGGGCAGGTAACCATTTACAGCTGGGTGAACTCGGGAACTGTAGTGAAGCCAAGGCGCACAAACGATGAGTAACCCATCCAAATGGTAACCACGCTCAATGTTGCTTAATCTTAGCTTGGGGAGAACGAGTGCTCTGACCACTGAATAATCTCGTCCCAAAATTTATTGCTTCAATGTTTATAATTGCCTGGAGTTTTTGTTGTTGCGGGGATGATGTATAATGTGATTCACACCAGATTCGAACAACGGATCTCCTGTGCTTTAGATAGAAGTGTTATCCTCTAAACCACCAAAGCAGCAAAGGACATACGGAGTGCAACGTGTCATCATGTTTTTGTATTATATGTAGTGTCAGACTGATTGCTGTGTGGTGAGAGAGAGAGGAGGAGGAGGATGCTAATGATGATGATAAGATATTGATGAGATGATCTTACTTCCCAGGCTAACAGATAGGCGTTGGTACACTTTTTGTCATGTGGGTGTGAGAGAGAGAAAGAGAGAGAGAGAGAGAGAGAGAGAGAGAGAGAGAGAGAGAGAGAGAGAGAGAGAGAGAGAGAGAGAGAGAGGGGGGGGGAGGGAGTGCGAGAGAAAGAGAGAGGGAGAGAGAGAGAGAAGAGAGAGAGAGAGAGAGAGAGAGAGAGAGAGGAGAGAGAGAGAGAGAGAGAGAGAGAGAGACAGACAGACAGACAGACAGACAGACAGACAGACAAACAGAAAGACACCACACACACACACACACACACACACAAACACACACACACACACACACACACCCACACCTACCCACACACGCACACACAACAACACAATACTCAACACCCAACCACCACCACCCCACACCCACACCCACCCCCACCCCCCATCCCACCCTCACACACGACACAACCCCTCCCCCTCCCCCACCCACCCCCTCACACACACACACACACACACACACACACACACACACACAACACACACACACACACACACACACACACACACACACAGAGGAGGCGGGGTAGATTGATATCCTGGTAAAGATGAAGTAGCGATGTAATTACGGATGGCACTGGTGGCCCAGTGTCTTATTGTGATGGGCTGCTATCGATAGCATTGATCAGGGGGCCTGAGAGCCAGTGACCAAGGAGAACAGAGCCTAATTGCTCCTCTCCTGATGATGCTCCTCTTCTTTGTGTGAAGCTGGTAAGTAATTGTGTCTGTGTGTAGGGCTGGGATTGGGGTGGTGGTGGTGGTGTTGGAGTGTGAGTGAGTGTATGTGAGGGGGAGGGTGGGGTGGTGTGTGTGTGGTTGCGTGCGGGTGCGTGTGTGTGTGTGTGTGTGTGTGTGTGTGTGTGTGTGCGGTGTGTGTTTGTGTTGTGTGTGTGTGTGTGTGTGTGGTGTGTGTGTGAGGTGGAGAGAGAGAGAGAGAGAGAGAGAGAGAGAGAGAGAGAGAGAGAGAGAGAGAGAGAGAGAGAGAGAGAGAGAGAGAGAGAGAGAGAGAGAGCGAGCTCTGAACTGAAAAGAAAGTAGAAAAAATAGACAGAAATGTTCTCATCAATCTTAAGCTCCGATGACAATACCCCCCACCCCACCTCCACCCACCCTGTTATAATTGACGAGGAGCAGTAAGGAAATAATCTTTTGAAAATATTATACACAAAATCTTGAGATTGGCGGTTAATGGAGGTAGTACTAGAAGGCACATAAACTCATGTAAAAACTCTGTTTAAAAACGGTGATACATTTATTTATGCAAATTGAACTGTTAGACACCAACACAAATTCAGGTGCAATGACGCTTTCAGAAAGGACATTGGGTATTCAAATGAAAACAATCCCAACAGAAACGCGTACAACATTCATATTCACACGCCAAATCGAAATGTGGCTATTTTAATGGCGGGGAAAAAACCCTGTCGCATACGCAGAAATCTCACCATTGGTGAACCTTGGAGCTCTAGCGAAGGAACAAAGCAAGCAAGCAAGCAAGCAAACAAAAAACACATGCATACAATAGATCTTCTTATGCAAACAGTCCTTGTAGACATGGCAAGAGGGCGATGGATGCAAATAACCCTGTAAGAAACGACGCGTTTAGGCTGTGGTCTGTTCATGTTGAGACTCTGGGGGGGACGGGATAGCCTAGTGGTCAGAACATTGCGCTCGCAATCTGACGACCCGGGTTCGATTTCCGTTTGAGGGGGATATTTTCCCCTGGAGTTAACATCAGTGCAGACTCCACTCTCCCCAAAAGTCCTTCGGATGAGACTATAAACCGAGGCCCAGTGTGCGAACGCCCGCAGAACATCTTGCGCACACGTTAAATCCTGTTCCGCTTTTCGTAAGAGTAGGCCATTGTGTGCCGGTGGGAACAGATGACATAATTTACAAAACCGCATACACACGGGGACTGAGTGTAAAAAAGCACATAAGTGCTTATTCCATTATCCTCGATATAAAAAACAAACAAAAAACAACTCTGTTTAAAAACGGTGATACATTTATTTATGCAAATTGAACTGTTTGACACCATCACAAATTGAGGTGCAATGAACGATGTTAGAAGCAACAACATATATCTATATGTGCAAATCAACAGCTTCTTAAAAAATGGTATTTGTCTTTTAAAAAACAGACCACCACTAGAAGGATTATGCAAACTACAACCATCTCTTTTGATAAAGTACAATACATCTACTTATATTTAAAAAAAGTGGATAGAAATCACAGTTTTAGTGTTTTTGCTCAATTGGTAGTGTCCTTAAGGCACCATAGCGCGCGAGACAATTCTCTTCTCCCTGCCACATCTGGTGTGACGTTCCTGTCCCGCTGTTTTCAGCTACTCAGTCCTGTGTCCCTGCCCTAGCCATGCCTAGGCCCCTCGTGTTACATCCTCAGTGTTAGAGGCTTACAGTTAGCCTAACAATGTTAGGCCGCTGCAGGGCCACCAACCGGAAAAGGCCCTGCACTGTTGCTGGGGTCACTTTCGTGGTGTTCAGTGGTGCATGTTCTGAACAGTGAAGCGAAGTGTCTATCATGTACTATACAATACATTGGCAAAAAAACCCTGTTCTCCTGGCAGACACTTCAATCCACCATCTCTGGAATTCAATGCGCTGCAACATCCTCTGCTGCATGCTAGGTATCTTCCTGTCGTCCATACCACCAGCCCTCACTGACCTGTGCTTCCACCACAGATGGAAAGGTTTGAAATATGTGCACTAGTTATAGTACGTGTGATTGCAGACTAAAAACTTGGGTTACAGTAACGTATTTTTTGTTAAGAAAAATAACAAATCTATGTGTCTATACCCAGAGTAGAATCAATAACGACAATGACAATTCTTTTATTTCGAGGATAATGAATAAGCACTCATGTGCTGTTTTACATCCAGTCCCCTCCAACCACAAAACTGTGTGTTAGCATCCCTGCGAAAGACTATAATGCAAAACCCCAGTGCCTTTAAAACGATTTTAAACCAGCATCGAAATTAAAATTGTTGGAAACAAAGATGCCAGTTCATGGAGGTTTAACGCAAGGACATCCCACGTGCAGAAAACGTTTTCAGGAACAATTCCACACAGCTAGAGATACAAGATTTTCCGAGCATATGCAACAAAGCGATTTGGATGCTACTGTTTTGTCAAGCAGTACAGCTTTGCAAAGTATTTAGCAGCATTTTATAATTAAAAAAAAAAAGAAATCACTGTTCTGAAGCTCGCCTTACTGAGAACTAGAAGAAAACCCAGATGCCAACAAGGCTCTTATGCAAATACTCCTATCAGAAACGTTGACAAACCTCTGCGCAGATTAATCGATAGAAAAGCTGCATGCAAATCAGCCTGTAAAGATAGCTGATTGTGCTGCCCTTCCATGCCGGGTTGCCGTCAGAACCAGCATGAGATATTCAAGCCTGGCTTTAAAGCCTGCTCTGTTATCTCCCAAAGAAGCTTTGGCAGCGGGGTCACTCAGACAAACATCCCGGCCATGACTTGATTTTCCAGCCCACAGAGCCCTGCCCAATGTATGGAAATGCATGCACACAACAGCCCTACCCAGTTCAGGCATCACGAGAAAGAACATGTCGGGGCAATGTCTTGTTGGACTGCTGCTTAGACAACCAGTGTCAGCAGTGGCCCTGTTTTCTTGCCTTTCTTTTTCCTCCTCACTTGGTTAAAAGCTTATGTCTTAAACATAGGCTACAAACACTTATCATGGAACTTATGCAGACTGATGAGTGTGTATTAAGAGCGTATTAAGATAATACTATTAGTGAATGATTTACATTTATCTTGATTTTTTTTCCTATTCTCAGGAGCACTTCAAATAGTTTTGATTTTTTGGCTGACTCATCTTCTGTGACATCCCAACCCTGCTGTTCCCACGCCACTCATCTCAATCTCCCCGCCACAGCCACACCCAGATTTGCTATGTCTCATCCCCAGGGTCGGAAGTCCACAGGGAGCCCATTAATATCAGACCGCCGTGGGGCCACCAGCCAGAGGGGCCCTGCACTGTTTCCGGGTTACTTTGGTGGAGTTTAGTGGTACCTGTTCTGAGCTAACATACGCAGGACGCCGCCTACTAAGCACACTACTAACGACAGTATTAGCTCAGTCGCGGAGCCAGACTGAGTGAGTTGCCCACCCGAGGTGGCAACCACCACAACGTCCCTCCAACGACCATCTCCCGTGAATCTCCAACCCCAAAGGCTTTGACACAAATTCACCACAGGCACAGAAGTGCACAGGGAAAGACCAGAGCAACCGGAACCACCGAATTAGAGGCATTTTTTAATTGCATGATGATCAATGACAATGAGGATGACGTAATGCTGCTGCTGTGGAAGTGATATGCTTTGAGACTACTTGACAGGGTTGTACTCTACGCTTACTATGCTAATATATATATATATATTATATATATATATATATATATATATATATATATATATATATATATATATATATATATATATATAAGTTCCATTTTCTTCTTCTTCTTCTATATCCCGGCGTCAACCAGGCCCGAGAGATACAGACACCTGCAGTGTTGGTCAGGTAATTTGAGCAACTCTCAAACTCGCATCGGTAAAGTGGATGAAGCTCGACTGTGTGGTTCCAGTCTTCCCACTAAGCCCACAGCACACTCACTCTGGGCAGGAGCTGGCCGAGGTCCGAAAAATCTCTATGAGTCTTACGGGATTCGAACCCGTGACCTTCCATTCTGAAATCCAAGGCGCTAACCACTGCGCCATGGCGGCTGGTGCACTTCAAATAATGCCTACATTTATCTTTAAGACGTTTGTGATACATTAGGACAAGTGATTTTTTTTGCTAAAACAAGAAAAAGGAGTTTCCCGTAAAATATTCATGCTATGCAAGACTTAAGTAAATGTGTATCAATCAGAGATCTTTATGGTTTGCGAAGCAGTGTTGGCCTTTTGGGTGTTACGTGTTTTTCTGTTACCCAGTGTACCCAAGTTTAAACCTTTAGGCTCCGCCAGAATATTTACTACGTCTCAGTTGTCTCACATGGGAGCCATTTGTAAGTGAGAGCACGTGATGGATGAGAGGGTTGCACGCGCGGCAGCGTTTACGTACCTTACCACAGAGACAGCCATAATTCAACTTCAGAGAATCTTTTTTTAATAAAGAAGAATTAGAAAGTACCTGCTATACCCTGACCTTAAAAGAATGAGGCCATCCACACCCTTCCCACATTATGCATACACACGGGGACTAGATGTAAAAAAAGCAAATGAGTTCTTATTCCACCACCCTCGAAATAAAAGAACAAATTAAAAAAAAAAGTTAAATATGCTTAAAAATATACGTACATTTTTATGCAGGCTAGGTACTTTGCTTACGTCACTAACAGAAAAAGCTCATTGTTTATGGACAAACATGTTTGTCAAAACAAAGTAGTAACGTACATAGATTGCAACACAGTTTAGTTGTTGCTAGGGGTAAGGCCAGTAAGGTCTCCTGATTTGTTGAATGCTGATTGATGATCATACTGTGATCAGGTCTAACAACTCTGTGCCTAGCGTAGCTGTTTTATACAGACCATTGAAGGCCAGAAGTCTTCTTCTTCTTTGTCGAACGATCACACAGCAAGTACCAGTGTCTGTCCTAAGAGCGAAAATGCGTTGCGCTGCCGTTAAGCGCCCGACAAGTCAGGCCTAGCACATCCGACTTGGCCATGGGGGAGAATTTTTTAGAAAGTCTTTCTGGAAAAAAAGGCAGGAGAATGGATCAAGAAGGCAGAAAATAGACAAGGAGGAGGTGCCGTGAAGAAAAGGAACAAGGCAGAAACAAAGAGACGTATAGAAAAGAAGGAATTCCTAGTACAGAATTTCCAGAAGGTGGGGATGCTATTTATACTGACAGACCCACGGCATTCCCACTGGGGAAGGCCAGAAGGAAAAAAATCTGTTATAGTAATGAGTGCCATTCCACACACCATAATTTAAAAAAAACAAACAACAACCATATTTTATGTTTATGTCCATGTATCATCAAGGCCCTGACATTACTTCCATGCCTCGCATTATGAATGTTGGTTCCACCCAGCTGCAAAGTCAACATCTCTTTTCCTGGTGTGAGTGGACAACAAGAAATGTTCATTGAAGTAGTGAAGATGTGGTGCAGAGAGAGGGAGAGATACAGAGAGAGAGAGAGAGAGAGAGAGAGAGAGAGAGAGAGAGAGAGAGAGAGAGAGACAGACAGACAGACAGATAGATAGATAGATAATAGATAGATAGATAGATAGATAGATAGACAGAGATAGAGAGAGAGACAGGGAGAGAACTAGAATGTTTTATATGATAGAGAGACACACACACACTCAGACAGACAGACAGACATAGACAGACATAGACTGACAGACAAACAGACAGACAGACAGAGAGCTGCGCTGTTCAAGCCTTGAACTTACAATGTGACAACCAACATTTCTAAAGCTACAAGGACTGAACCAGCAACCTTCAGAATCAAGTCTGGCGCTCAACTAATGAACTGTGCTGGCATCCAGTCTACAAGCAGACCCCATCATTCACACTGATAATAATCATGCAGGGTGTCTATCTGAAGTGGTTAAACTTCCAGGGAACTGCCGCTAAAGCCTGGCAGCCCTGAGGCCACCAGCAAGAGGAGACTCCCCCCCTGCCACTGGGCACGCTCGCTCGTGTGTGTGTGCGCGTTATTAGCCATCAGAATGAGCGACAGTCTGCATCAGATTCAGCAGCCTCCGGCAGAGATGGGCTAATACTGAAGGTGGTGGCTCCAGCACTTCACAGGCATGGGACATGGATGGAAAGTCGAAAGAAAGTGACACTGTCATGACAAGAAACATGTATAAAAAGCCAAATAACACACACACACACGCACACGCACGCACGCACAGGCAGACACACACACACACACACACACACACGGGCGCGCGCGCGCGCGCGCGCACAGGCACACACACACACACACATGCACGATCGCGCGCACGAACACACACACATTCTCTGTGTGTGTCTGTCTCTGTATTTCTCTCTCTCTCTCTCTCTCTCTCTCTCTCTCTCTCTCTCTCTCTCTCTCTCTCTCTCTCTCTCTCTCTCTCTACTGCTTTCGTGTAGCAATTACACAAGCAAGAGTTAATGTTTTACCTCTTAACAATTATGTGTATAGATATAGTAATAATATCCGAGATAAATTATGTCCATTTTGTAAAACGAATTTTGAAAATGAAGCCCACTTTCTATTGGAATGTTACATGTACTCAAACTTAAGAGGAAAGTTTTTAAGCAAATGTATCAATGTACCATTGACAGATATGTTCAAAGTAAGAAATGATGAGTACAAACATAGTTTGTCTAGCTGCATTTATCATTCTATTAACAAAAGGAAAATAATGTTGGCACAAATACTTTATTGGAAAACTGCTACGATTTGATATACTCAATATGGATGATTTTTCTTAGACAGCATCTTCTTTCTATGATTGGGTTATGATTGATTTAAGGTTTATAATCAACAAATAGAACAAATGGTGTTTTTCT
>CM054147.1:15681849-15694349 GCA_028751875.1 Rapana venosa
AGGTGCGTATTTGAGAGAGAGAGAGAGAGAGAAAAGAGATAGGGAGAGAGAGAGAGAGATAGATAGGGAGAGAGAGAGAGAGGGAGAGAGAGAGAGAAAGAGAAAGAAAGAGAGAGATAGGGAGAGAGAGAGAGGGGGGGTGAGGAGAGAGAGAGAGAGGAGAGGGGAGGAGAGAGAGAGAGAGAGAGATGAGAGAGAGAGAGAGAGAGAGAGAGAGAGAGAGAGAGAGAAAGAAAGAGAGAAATCAAGAACTCAGAAACTCAGGACTTTAATTGTAAGGCCACCGGCCTGTATACAAGCAGGTATTCATTTTGACGGAAGAAACTTTAAACAAAACAGTAATAATAATAATAATAATAATAAATGGAACTTATATAGCGCTAAATCTTGCAAAGACAAATCAAACCGCATGCATTCGACCTAATCTTACACAGTCATACAACCAATGACAAATAATCAATAGTTCAAACAGATATTACAAACATGGTAGGCTGCAGACCAAATCTATGAAATAAAATTGCAATAGTCAAATGCTTTTCAAAAGCGCGCGCGCACACACACACACACACAACACACACACACACACACACACACACACACACCACACACACACACAGGTCATATATACTTTAGCAGGGTGATAGGACATGGGTTAGTGATGGGTGGGATAGTTCTGATATGAGACAGGAGGGGGGAAATCTTAGGTTTGAAATAAATATGTCTTGATGCTTGATTTAAAAGTGTCATAGCTAGGCTTCTGGCGAAGAGAGAGAGGGAGCACAGTAATAATAATAATAATAATAATAAATGGAATTTATATAGCGCTATATCTTGTAAAAAACAACAAACCAAAGCGCTTGCATCCATTCCACTCCTACACATGCAACCAACAATGATTAATAGTTTAAAAAGTTCAAATACACACAAACACACGCGGCACACGCGCGCACACGCGCGCAAAGCACACACACACACACACACACACACACACACACACACACACACACCAAAACACACACACACACACACACACACAGGTTATATGCTTCAGCAGGGTGATGAGAATTTAGGCCACTGAAGGCAAGGACAGATAATTATGAGATGAAACTGTAGGGGGAGGTCTTAGGTTTGAAATAGGTATGTCTTGAGGCTGGATTTAAAAGTGTTGTAAGTAGGCTTTTCGCGAAGGGAGAGAGGGAGGTCATTCCAGGTCGCTGGACCAGAAACAGAGAAAGAGCGACGGCCAACGGTGGACTGGTTGAATCTAGGTATTTGTAAGCACAGGGTATCTGCAGCAGAGCGGAGGGAACGAGAAGGAGTGTACAGGTGAAGACATTCACAGAGGTAGGAAGGTGCTGTTTTATGGAGACATTTGTAACAGAGGATACAGATCTTGTACTTGACTCTCTGTGGCACAGGCAACCATTTGAGAGATCGCAAGAGGGGAGTAGTATGCTCAGATTTTTTCTTTTTGAGAACAAGTCGAGCAGCAGAGTTTGAATTCGTTAAAGGGGAGTAATAGATATGCGGGCAGACCAGCCAAAAGAGAAATTGCAATAGTCCAGACGTGAAAGAATGAGAGATGTGACAAGTTTGGATGTTGCATCAGTGGACAGGTACTTTCGAATTGCACTAATACGCCGTAATTGATAGAAAGCATGATGACAGGTCTGGGTGATGAATTTTTGCATAGAAAGCGTGTTGTCGATAAAAAACGCCAAGTACTTGACTGTGTGGAAAAGGAACTGTTATATTGCCAAAACTCTATTGAAGCTGTTGTAAAGGGACGAGAGTTTGTGTTTTGGTTCCTACAATCAGGGCTTCCGTTTTATCTGCGTTTGGGCTGTAATTTGTTTTGTATCATCCAGTTTTGAAAAATCTTGGAGGCAGTGTGACATATTTGTCAAGAAGAAGGCAGATTTCCGGAGTATCACTGCTTTGAATCTGAGAGTCATCAGCGTAGAAATGATGGTTGATCGGGTGACAGTTTTTTATATGTGACAGTGGAGCAGTGTAGAGAGTGAAAGAACAGGGCCCAGAACGGATCCCTGCGGGACTCCGCATTCCAGTTTGGCAGGTATTGATTGAATCTTGTTTATTGCAACTGTCTGGAATCGGTCTGTGAGGTATGAGCAAAACCCAGGTGAGGGCTGCCCCTTTAATACCAAAACGTTTTTTTGGAGACGGCGAGAAGAATAGAGTGATCTATAGTGTCAAATGCTGCAGATAAGTCGAGAAGAATAAAGAAAAGATTTTCCCTGATCAGAAACGTGTAGAAGCATGTTTAACGTGGGACTAGGGTGTTTCAGTGCTGTGGTTGACGCGATAGGCAGACTGAAATGCGGGAAGGAGACTATTTGAATGAGATGGCTGTTGAGTTGTTTCAGAACGACTTTTTCAAGGACCTTGGAGATGAAAGGTAGGTTAGAAACGGGCCTGTAATTCTTCAAAATGTTAGGGTCGAGGTCTGTTTTTTGAGTGGGGTTTAATAATTGCAGTTTTAAGAGCTGATGGAAACGTTCCTGAAAGAAGAGATGAGTTTACTATTTTGGTGATAGTTGGTACACTGCGGAAGGCACTGTTTGAAAAGAGAAGCAGGTACAGGATCGAGATCGCATGATTTTATGGTCATTTCATTTAAAATGTTCCGGATTTCTTCGTCGCTTGTTGGCTGAAAGGAAAGGAGAGAGTGCTAGTGAATTGGGATCAGGAGGTACAGGTTGGAAAGGAGCCTGATCCAGTCTGAAGCGAATGTTACGGACTTTGTCAGAGAAGAACGAGGAAAATATATCAGGAAGTTCAGAGTGACTGTGGATAGTAGGCAGAGGACTTGCCCTTGCAGATCCAAGAAAAGTTGAGGTTGGGGGAAAAAAGAGATTTCATGGACGTGGCATCAAGAACTTGAGCAGAGTAGTAGTTTGTCTTTGCTGAGTGGATTAGGTTTTTGACTTGTTGGGTTTGTTTTCGAAAAAGCTGTTTGTTTATTTCAGTTTTATTTTTTCGCCATTGCCTTTTCTAGTTGGGGCCCGTTTGCGCTTTGCCACCAAGATATCATGGTTGTACCATGGGGCAAAGGGCCTATCGGGAAGAAAAGGGTTAGTGGGAGGGGCGTGCTCATCAAGCAGTTGGCTGAGAACAGTGTATTTGTTTTTGAGGATCATAAGGTCAGGGGTTTGTGACAGGGGTTCACAGCTTTTTAAGAGAACGATAATTTTCATGGGCCTTTAGGTTTTGATGGGTGATGCACTTCTTTTTTCTGATAGGTTTTGCGATATTAAGGATGAAAAAATAAACGGAATGATCAGAAAGCAGTTGGTCAGTGACGGAGACAGAGGTGCAAGATCATGTGAAACATCAGTAATGAGCCAGTCTAAGATATGACCTGATTATGTGTTGCTTCGTTTACTACTGGGACAGAGAGTGGGTTTTATAAATAAAGAGAAAGACGTTTGACATCAGAAGAGGGAAAGGTTGTCGTAGTGGGAAATTGAAGTCACCGAGAAAGATGAGCTTCTTGGGGGAGAAGCTGTATGATCGAGGAGAGATTGGAATTCTTGATGGAAAACTGAAGATGTCAGGTTGTTCTTACGGCTAGGAAGTAGGCGGTAAAGACAGCAGAACAATAGAATGGCCGGGTAAGGTGGGTTGAGTTCACAAAATTCAAAAGATTCAGGTGAGAAAGGTAGGGAGTGGCAGAAAAAAATAGCTATGCAGTGTGTCTTTGTAGATGATGGCAATGCCACCTCCACGGAGGGTCGAGGGAAAGAAACAGTTTTGTAGCCAGGTGGGTCAGCTCTTTTATTTTTGGTTCATGACCTTGTAGGTTAAGCCAGGTTTCTGTGAGAAAGAAATATCGATGTTTTTTTCAATATGAAATCGGAAATAAGGTCGGCTTTATCAAACAGGGCAAACAGATTGGGCATTAAATAAACAAACGTGAAGAAGGTTTGAGGGGCGAAGGTTGAAGAGACAGTGGTGGTGAAGGTGACTATCAGAGAAAGAGGACGGGGATGATGGTAGAGATGTGCGCGTGGAAGAGCAGGGCCGAGTTGAGATGGCGAGTCAGGTGTGAAAGACGGTGAAAGAACTGGTTTTAACAGGGGGTCTGTAGTCTTATGCACACTGTGATACACATTGCTGACAGCAGAGTTTACAGGCAAGGATGGAGCATCTGGAGGGCAGAGATGTGGAGTGTTGCGGCTGGTTATGGTCGTTGTGGCAGTGACGTCAGAGGTGAAGGGGAGACAGATGTAGGAAACACGACACAGCGATGACGTCGCCTGCGCCCTGTTCCTCGTCTGCTTGCGGTGGTAAAGTCCCAAGTTTGAAATACGCTGTTTAAGTTCGTAGTGTTTTGGGGTTTGAATCCACGTGAGGACAATGCCTTTATGTCCCAACATTATTTTTCATAGTTGTGGGGTGACAACACTGGTGGTGGTGGTGGGGGAGATTTGAAATCGTGGATCACGTGAAAAAGTTCAGGCTGCGGCAGGGTCAAGTATAAGGGTTTGCAAGGACCACACGATCAGGTGAACACAAATCATAATCCACTGAAGATTTGGAAAAAGAAATATCTATATCAAAAGGACGAAAAATTATTAATTGAAATATTTCGAAAAGTCAATGATGATGAATAAAATGGTTCTGAACATACGATTCTGCGTTCCAACACAAACACAACGATGCAAAACTTTCTTGAAAAGACGCAGCTGAAACACAAAAACTTGGCATTCAAACACAGAGACAGAAACCATGCTGCCGCCAGGCGCAAAGGTCAACTGGAGAAAACAACAAGAACCAGAAAATGGTATAGATATTGTATAAATAGAATTGTTAGAAATGACAACAAAGTCATTTGCAAACAGTCGTATTCGGAACCACAACAAGTATAATATGTGCAAGTACACCTCTATGGAACAATAACAACTATATGTAGCTAACTAAATCAGGATAAATGAAAAAAAACTATTCACTAGTAACCCGGTTAAAAAACTGAGACAATAATAACCACAGTTAAAAAAACACCTTCAAACCCAACATCAAAATAAAACATTTCAAAGCGTAGATAAAGCCTATGGAAGTTGTTAAAAAAAAAAACAATACCAGAAGAGGTCTATACATAGATACATCTGTTCTTCACCAGCCTGGCATTACTGGAAATGAAACAAAACCAAATACAAACAAAGCTGTTATGCAACTTGTTCTGCTAGAAACGTTAACGAACCGTTGTGCAGATTTATTGATAAAACAGATGACGAAGCTTTATGCAAATCAGCCTGAAAAGATGGCTGGTTGTGCTGGACTTCCATGCCAAGTTGCTGTCAGAACCAGAACGAGATATTCAAACATGGCTTTGAACCGTGCGCTGTTGTAAAAAAAAAAAAAAACCCACCCCCAAAAAACAAACCCGAAACCCCCCCACAAAAAACGTTGAAACAAAAGATTTGGCACCCGGGAGATTCCGACAAACATCCGGGCCATGACGTCATTTCCTGGCCCACAGGACCCTGCCTAATCATATGGAAATACATGCACACAGCTGTACTTGGTTGGCGACACGTGGGGCAATATATTGGAATAATCTATTGTTGGGCTGCTGCGTAGACCATCAATGTCAGCAATGCCCTCTTTGCCTCCTTAGTTGATTCTAAGCTTATGCTCGGAAGAAAAAGTACAAACGCCAGTGATACTTATGCCGACTGATGATCAGGCATTACTGAGGTCATGCCATTGGTGAATAATGCACAGTCACATATTTCTCTCATGTATCACAGTCTCAGTGGTACTTCTGACAACCCTTTGGGTACATGCCAAATGTATGATACATTACTACCTGTAATGACATCAAAAGCAATATCCCTGCCATAGTCATGAACTATTTGAGTTTGATCCGTGTGTCTTAAGCAAAATGTTTATCGTCTACAAGGCAGTGGCCGAGGCAGTGAAGTCGTTGCTTCTAATAACACATTCCATAGTTAAAACACGCTGTATGCCATCCAGAGTATGCACTGTCTCACTCTTCACATCCACAGTATGCACTGTCTCACTCTTCACATCCACAGTATGCACTGTCTCACTCTTCACATCCACAGTATGCACTGTCTCACTCTTCACATCCAGAGTATGCACTGTCTCACTCTTCACATCTGTGACTCATTGTGAAGCTGTGGCTGTACTGTGGATGAAACATTTGTGTGTATATATATATCTATATATATCTATATATATATATATATATATATATATATATATATATATATACGGTATATATATCTATCTACCTATCTATCTACCTATTTATCTATCTGTCTGTCTATCTGTCTGTCTATCCATCTATCTATCTATCTGTCTATCTGTCTATCTTCTATCTATCTATCTATCTTTCTATCTATCTATCATACATACATACATATTATATATAATATAATATATATATATATATATATATTATATATATATATATATATATATATATATATATATATACACTTTACTATACAGCCAAGCATTTTGCAATTTTAGAGGACTTTTGCTCTGTAACGTAGAGTGAAGGTTGGTATGCTAGAAGCTTGGTATTGATTAAAGTAAAGCGGCATCATTTAGCATTTCTTCTTCCTCGTTGAATGCTCAGACAGCAGCTAATATTGAATGTCATATGAGCAAAACACACACAAAAAAATGAGTTGCGCTGCCATTAGGCGCCTGGCAAGTCGGACTCAGTGCATCCGACTTCGTCGTGATGGAAATCTTGGAAGCATGACAACATCCTGTATGCATGCAGTAATCCAGAATTCAGTGACCTACAGAATGCCATCAGTGTCTGGCTGTGCTAAACTGTCTCAGCAAGACGAGGTTGTCCACTGCCACAGGGTACACTGCTATGTATGTAAGGGTCATTAGCCACCAGACTGAGCCACAGTCTGCATCAGATACAGCAGCCTCCAGCAGAGATGGGCTGATACTGAAGGTGGTGGCTCCCACACATCACAGGCATGAACATGGATGGAAAATAGGAACTGATACCATCGTGCTAGGAAACATACATGAAGGGCCAGAGAAGTATGTGTGTGTGTGTGCATGCGCACATGCATGCGCTTTCATGTGTGCATGTGTCTGTGTGTGTTTTTAATGACTGACGTGACGGACAAGGTTAACAGCAGATTGACAATTCTTAAAAGAATGCATGTGCAACACACAGACACACTCACTCACAAACACAATTATCTCGCATAGAAAGATACAAACAAATGCAGACACGAGACCCAACAAGCTGATGCACCGCTCCAAAACAATCAGACAACAGGCTGATGATGGACACGACAAGAACTACATACATCATTGATGCGATAGGAGAATAAATAATAGTAAACAAAAAGAAACGTAACTAAGAAGAAGATTAGATTCAGGGCTAGAGCATCACTCATCATCCAACCCTATAAGCAGATTAGCACAGATATGTTGACTTTTTAAAAAAAAAGTCATTTGAATAGCTGACAACCAAGGCGTTTCATTTAGTGAAATAAAAACAAACAAGTTTTGTTTGTAATCTTTACATTTAGTGAAATAAAAACAAAACAAATTTGTTTGTAATCTAATTTAGGAAAGAGACTTGAAGTCTATATATCAATGAATTTGACATTTAGCAGGCCTTACAGGGAATAAGGGAGCTAAGTGCAACCCCCCCCCCCCCCCCCCCACCTATTCTGCAATTTGGTCTTACAGAAACACCGACAAACCCGTGTACAGATTTATCGATGGAAAAACTGACAAAGCTTTACGCAAATCAGCCTGTAAAGACAACGATCCATCTACCAAGAGGACAGGCCTTTCACATGCCAATGGTGCTGTCAGAAACAGCGTGAGATAGCCAAGCCTGGCTTTAAATCGTGTCCCGTTATCTCCCTTAAGAAATGTTGGCATTTGGGACAATTAGATATGCATACCAGCCATGACTTCATTTCCTAGTCTACAGAGCCTTGCTGAATGTATGCAAATGGTTCAAAACACCATAGCTTGTTTCAAAACACTACAGCTGCCAAATGCTGCTGATTGCAACGCAACGACATACACAAAGCAGCGCGCTCACACACACATCACACAGAACACACTAATACCAAAACACCCAAACAATTACAACAACCATTCTCTCACTCTACACGCACGCGCGCACGCACACACACACACACACACACACATCACACACACAACACACACCACACACACACAAGCACACACACCACACACACCACACACACACACCAAAGCATGATTGTGACTACGCGCGAGATACCACACACAGCATTTCAGCAAGACCCACCCTTTTGCCTACCTTTTCCCCTTTACTTGTTCGAGAATCAGCTTATCCAAAAAAACCAAACAACTGTATACTTCTGCTGACTGAACCAGGCATCAACAGAATCATTCATCAGAATGGTCACAGTCACACCCTTCTCTCATAAGCCCATTTCGATGATTTCCTGATACGGTTGGCATTTGACATATGAAGAGTTTTTTTCCACAGTAAGACACTACCACCACTGTCAAAACACTACACTAAAACAACACACATAAACAACAAACCCCCTACTCACACACACACACAACACACATAATCACACACACACACTCACAAACCACCTGAAGTTGTTAATTTGGCAAAGTCTCTCCTTCTCTCTCTGTCTCTTCTTCTAAACACACACAACACACCACATCAAACACACACACACACACACACACAACACACACACACACACACACCAAAGCACAACTCTTCACACCACCACACTGAAGTGGTACTAGCATGTCACGGGGGAATAAAACACCCAGAAAGATGCCAGAAACTTTCATTCCGGCATAAAATAGTGTTTTTAAAAATTTCACTACATAAAACTGCAGGCTGTCAATCAAGCAGTCAGGTGACATAAAACATCCACATACACACCATCCATAATTTGCTTTTAGGGCTTGCAGATTTGGGTGATGCGCAGAATCCCACATTAAGTAACACTTTTTTACATAAGTTTTGTTAATCTCTCACGTAAAAGATGTACAATTGTGTTTTTTTATTGCTTCTATAAGCTGGTTGATGGCTTGAGATGGGTGTATCAGTGTGTGTGTTCTGGTGTCTGTATATGCAAAGTCTGTATCTTTTATGGAGGATACTGTAATTTCTCCCTCCCCCCCCCTCTCTCTCTCTCTCTCTCTTCTCTGTGTTAAGAATAATTATTTCAATCAATCTTTCATGAGTCGTTTTCTTCTCATTTGTCATTAAGAGCGCGCGTGCGCGCGTGCACACACACACATACACACACACACACACACTTCTGTGGCCCTTCATGTATGTTTTCTATCACGATGGTATCAGTTCTGATTTTCCATCCATGGCCATGCCTGTGATGTGTGGGAGCCGCCACCTTCAGTATCAGCCCATCTCTGCTGGAGGCTGCTGTATCTGATGCAGACTGTGGCTCAGTCTGGTGGCTAATGACCCTTACATACATAGCAGTGTACCCTGTGGCAGTGGACAACCTCGTCTTGCTGAGACAGTTTAGCACAGCCAGACACTGATGGCATTCTGTAGGTCACCGAATTCTGCATATCAGTATACATACAGAGATCTGCATATCGCTATGGATTAGGAAAATGCTCAGAGTAGGACTGCGTTGGTCTTGAATTTTACGTCTGTTGACATAAAAGTGACATTAGACAAATATTAGAGTAGGCCTGCGTGTGTGTTGCCAGTGTTTGCATACTGCTTGAGTGTTGGGTATGAATCTGAAGGTTGTAGGTTCAATTCCTGACTATCCTTTTCGAAATGTTGGCATAGTGGTCACTCATTTTGATGTTTCTCCCAGGGTGGAAAAATGGAGGGGGTGGTGGTAGAAAAACAAATAACACAGAAAATAAATAATGATAACGATTAAAAAAAAACTCAGGCAAATAAGCAAGCGAAAAAACAAATAAACAAAGCAATTAAAATCACCAAAAACCCCACAGCACTTACGTCAATGAACAGAGTAAAGCATATAAATCAGAACATTTTGGTAACAGGGGAAGAAATTTCAACCATTATTCATAAGCATCGGGAAAAGAGCAGTAGCGATAGCAAACTATAAAGGAACAAATGAAGAGAGAGAGAGAGAGAGAGAGAGAGAGAGAGAGAGAGAGAGAGAAGAGAGAGAGAGAGAGAGAAGAGAGAGAGAGAGAGAGATTGATAATCTTGTTATTCTCAATGGTTACAGATAACTATTGACATACTTGTTTTTATTTCATCGGGCCCTTGCCATGAGAAGGGACTATCCTTAATCATCACAGCTAATAATTTCAAGCAAGCGTAAAGAACATTACTTTGGTAATTTTTTTTATACTTTTAAATTTATTTTAAAAATTCTTTTATATCGAGGATAATGGAATAAGCACTGATGTGCTTTTTTACCTCCAGTCCCCGTGTGTATGCGGTTTTGTAAATTCTGTCATCTGTTCCCACCGGCACACAATGGCCTACTCTTACGACAAGTGGAACTGGATTTAACGTGTGCGCAAGATGTTCTGCGTGCGTTCGCACACGGGGCCTCGGCTTATAGTCTCATCCGAAGGACTTTTGGGGAGAGTGGAGTCTGCACTGATGTTAACTCCAGCTGAAAATATCCCCTTGAACGGGAATCGAACCTGGGTCGTCAGATTGCGAGCGCAATGTTCTAACCACTAGGCTATCCCGTCCCTCCAAGAGAGAGAGAGGTATGAGAGACAGACAACACGAGACACAGACCAGACACCACGACCACACACACACAACACCACACACACACCACACACACACACCACAATGCACACACCACACAGCGTGACAGACACACAGAGAGGCTTGATTGATATATGACACCTTATCTTGGCTACAGCCTTTTTCAAACCTTACAGTTATTTGCAGGCACAGGAGTTAAAGTTTCCAGCATCACGGAAGAGCATGATGGTAGGTAAAAGCGGATGGCGTGTGGAGAAAATCAACTGGAAGGTAACTGTCTTCACCTGCCAATTTAAATAATGGGGAATGCTCTGCAAGGGAAAGTCCCTGTTTCTTTTGTTAGTGTGTTGATACTAGTTAGTTGTACATATGTAGAAAAACGTGGAATGGATTCAATGCAATACCAAAAGTCCTGGGTTTGGTATTACAACGCGCCTGCGCACGCACGCACGCACACACGCACATAAAAAAACACGCATACACGCTCGCACAAACACATACACACACGCACGCACACACGCACGCATGCACACACATGTTAAAACCTGTTCCGCATGTAGGAGGTGTGGGCCATTGTGTGCCGGTGGGAACGGATGACAAACTTTGCAAAACCGCATACAGACAGGGACTGGATGTAAAAAAAAAGGATATGAGTGCTTATTCTGTTATCGACAAAATAAAAGAATAAAGTCACACACACAAACACACACACACACACAAACACATACACACACACAAACGCGCGCGCGCACGTACACGCACACTGTCTCTGTCTGTCTGTGTCTCTATCTCACGGATGACAAAATTTACAAAACTGCATACACACGGGGACTGAATGTAAAAAAGCCCATGAGTGCTTATTCCATTATCCTCAAAATAAAAGAAGAAATAAAAACAATCTCTCTCTCTGTGTCTCTCAGTCTCTCTCTGTCTCTGTCTGTCTGTCTGTCTCTGTCTCTCTCTCCACTCCTCCTGCTCCTCCTCCCCCTCCTCCTTCTCCTCCTCCTCCTCCTCCTCTCCTCTCTCTCTCCACAAATATATTCATAAATTCATCCCAGATACCTACATCTATCACAATGTATTCAGGTATTCAGACATCAGCATCACGATGCACTATGAATAAGCCATCAGTTAGTCAGCTGATGGATACAACGAGAGAAAACAAAGTGCACAGGTTTGGAGGTTGCTACTGAAAGACTATTCTTCAAGACTTTACTTCTCCCTAGACTTCTTGTGAAGTTACTGGGGGCTCTGCACTGAGTAGTTCAAGCCATATTTTTGGGGGGGAGGGGTGGGGGGTGGGGGGTGGATGGTGGTGGTGTGCTTTGTTTTACTTTCCTTGGCTCGAGCTCTGGATGTATTCGTGTTTCCGTAACCCACCGAACTCTGACATAAATTTTGGGATTTTTAACGTGCGTATTTGATCTTCTGCATGGGTATACGCATGAAGAGAATTAAGGCACTGGCAGGCCTGCACTTGAAACTGATCTGGGAGATAGTAAAAATCACACCCCCACAATCTCTCTCTCTCTCTCTGTTTCTCCCTCCCTCCCTCTCTCTCTCTCCCTCCCCCCCCCTCTCTCTAATCCCTCTCCCCAAGCAAAAGCAATGGTCTCCACACAGCAAACGACCAGATCACACCCCAGAAAAGAAAAAGAACACCACGAAACAAAACAAGGGAATCACCATTTAGGAGCCATCAGGATGTTGCTTGTCTGCTGGATTTAGCCAGGATAAAAGTCTGAAGTCTGTGAAAACG
>CM054147.1:15699349-15714349 GCA_028751875.1 Rapana venosa
AGCCGGGGGCTCAAGAAACAGCACCATGCCTGTGTTTAGTCAGAACAGCCACTGTTGACCATTTGTGCAGCAGTGCCGGATCTCATTGTGATAGGAACCTTTTAGCAGCTTTATATTGAAGCTTTTTCGTGATCTACCGGCTAGTAGAATTGACCAGCTTTATTTATTTATTTATTTTTTTATTATATTTTTTATTTTATTCTTTTATACCGGGGATAATGGAATAAGCACTTATGTGCTTTTTAAAAAATCCAGTTCCCGTGTGTATGCAGTTTTGTAAATTCTGTCATCTATTCCCACCGGCACACAATAGCCTATCTTACGAAAAGCGGAACAGGATTTAACGTGTGCGCAAGATGTTCTGCGTGCGTTCGCACACGCGGCCTCGGTTTATAGTCTCATCCAAAGGACTTTTGGGGAGAGTGGAGTCTGCACTGATGTTGACTGATGTTAACTACAGTGGAAAATATCCCCCTTGAACGGAAATCGAACCCGGGTCGTCAGATTGCGAGCGCAATGTTCTGACCACTAGGCTATCCCGTACAGTCAGAGAGAAAAAAAAAAGAGAACAAGCAGACAGATGAGTCTAGGTGTGTGTGTGTGTGTGTGTGCGTGTGCGTGTGCGTGTGTGTGTGTGTGTGTGTACGCGCGCGCGTGTGGTGTGCGTGTGTGAGTGAGCGGGGTGAGTGTGTGGTGACATCGGAGTGGGTGGCATGGAAGTTTGTTACTGGAATGTCAAAAAGAGAAACCAATAGAAAGAAAACCCTTCTTCTTAATTTTTTTTAAAAGCACCCCCCCCCTCACCCACCCAAACAGCCCAACAGAATTTTTTTAAAACGGGGAGAAGGGGACCAGAAATACAAAACACAGCCTGTCAACCAAGTTTCAAACCAAACCATAAAAACAGATAATATTGTGCTGAGTAAGAAACTTTTGGACAGAATTGCACGTACACCACCATGTCCCCTCACCACACCCCTTCCGCTGCCCCACCACCACCCTCTCCCTCCCCCCCTTCCTCCCTCCCAGCCATCTTCCTCCCCCCCCCCCCCCCCCCCCCCCCCCCCCCCCCCCCCCCCCCCCCCCCCCCCCCCCCCACTTCCTACTCCGAACATAAAGATGCCTTCTGAACACTATAGACAGCAGAAATACAAACCTATTAGGCATTCGGAAGCTTTTAGGGGAAGCATTGTTTCTTCGGCTGCAGTGTTTTTCCTGCTGTAATCCCGTCACAGTCTTCTTCTTTTAACGCTCTGTTCTGTCTGTTCTTGCAAGATTTCTTCTTTTCGTCTTGCTGTTTTATTGTCTCCTTCCTTCGCGTGTGTGTTTTTTGTAGTTATTATTACTGTGGTTTTGTTGTTGTTATTTTTTGTTGTTGTGTGAACTTGTTATGGCTGTTAGCCTCTCTCTCTCTGTCTCCTTCTCTCTCTGTCTCTCTCATTATTGAAGTTGTTGTTGATGTTGTTCTTGTTTTGTTGTTGTTGTTGCTGCTGCTCTCTTGTTCTTGTTCTTGTTCTTGTTGTTGTTGTTGTTGTTGTTGTTGTTGTTGTTGTTGTTGTTGTACTTCTTCTTCTTCTTCTTCTTCTTCCTCTCCTTCTTCGTCTAGACATAACCTAGCAGAAGAAGACGACTTTGCTATGGAAACACATTTACACACATACACACACACAAACACGCACGCACGCACGCACGCACACACACTCACTCCCACCCCCCCCCCCACACACACACCCCCACACACGTACGCACACACACTCACACACCCACACACACCCACACACTAATTCAACAAGGAATGTTACACATAAATTATGGCCAAAACAAAATGTGCGAGGCTGGTGTCTACACAATTTAATGTGCTATCAATACGTGATAGACTATAAACCGAGGTCCCGTGTTCGAACGCATGCAGAACATCTTGCGCACACGTTAAATCCTGTTCTGCTTTTCGGAAGAGTAGGCCATTGTATGCAGGTGGAAACAAGATGACAAAATTTACAAAACCGCATACACACGGGGACTAGATGTAAAAAAGCACATGAGTGCTTATTCCATTATCCTCGATATAAAAAAAAATAACAGTGATCTTTCTTCTTTGAAGAATAAAGCCAGGATCTGTCTGTCTGTCTGTCTGTCTATTTGTCTGTCTGTCTCTCTGTCCCTCTGTCTCGGTCTGTCTGTCTCTCGGTCTCTCTCTGTCAGTCGTTCTGTCTTTCTGTCTGTCTGTCCGTCTCTGTCTGTCTGTCAGTCTGCCCGTCTGTCTATCTGTCTGTCTCTCTCCCCTGTCTGTCTGTCTATCTGTCACATTGCCTCCGTCTGTTTGTCTGTCTTTGTTTCTCGGTCTGTATCTCTCTTTGTCCATGCCTGCTTGCTTACTTGTCTGTGCGTGTGTGTGTTTGTCTCCGTCTCTGATTGTCTTCTCTCTGTTTGTCTATATTTTCTTCTCTTTTTCTGTCTTTTCTTACACACACACACACAAACATGCACGCACGCACACACACACACACAACACACACACACACACACACACACACACACACACACAACACACACACACACACACACACACACACACACACACACGCACGCACGCACGCACGCACGCACCACACACACACACACACACACACACATATATATATACACGCATACACAGACGGGATAACCCAGTGGTTAGAACATTGCGCTCGCAATCTGACAGCCCGTGTTCGATTCCCGTTCAAGGGGATATTTATCCCTAGAGTTAACATCAGTGCAGACTCTACTCTCCCCAAAAGTCCTTTGGATGAGACTATAAACTGAGGCCCCGTGTGTGTTCGCACGCAGAACATCTTGCGCACACGTTAAATCCCGTTCCGCTTTTCGTAAGTGTAGGCCATTGTGTGCCGGTGAAAACAGATGACCGCATTTACAAAACAGCATAGACACGGGGACTTGACGTAAAAAAGCACAGAAGTGCTCATTCCATTATCTGGATATAAAAGAATAAAAATAAATAAAATAAAGATTAAACGCAACATACTACCACACCACACACCACAACACACACACACACACCACACACACACACACACACACACACACACACACACACACACACACACACAACACACACACATACTCTCTCTCTCTCTCTCTCTCTCTCTCTAAACACACACATACACTTAGTACTACACTAAAGTTTTCAGGCCATGTCTCCTGGTCCAGTTGGACCCAGCAAGGCTCAACCCTCTTCAGGTACAGGATGCATGCTGGGTATGTTTATATATGTGCACCCCCAACAAACGCTGACATGACTTTCACGATCTGTAGCATGCATATTGTCCAACACACCAAAACCTGAGGGCTAATATCTGGCCTACTGACCTGCCGATGAGGGACAAGCTCTTCAGACCCCTGGAGGGCCTTCAGCCTACCACAACATTTGTCAGGGTCTTTGGAGTTGCTGTCTGAAAAGTCGATGAAGAAGAAGTAACATGCATATAAAATCTTCTGCACGGGTATATACTACTCGAAAAGAATTAAGATGCTAGCAAACTTGTGCTTTAAATTGACCAAGGAGATGGTAAACATCCCCACTCTTAATTCATAGACACGGCCTGCCGAGGTAGAAAATCATGACTTTATACACCTACCAAAGGGAGGTGAAGGAAGGTGGCAGGATGGTTAAGACGTTCGCCTGCCAACAAGTAAACCGTGAGGTTCTGGGTCCGATTCCCAGCCTCGCCCTTTCTTCCCAGTTTGACCAAAAAATCGAACTGAATGTCAATGTTCTTCGGAGGAGACTATAAACCGAGGCCCCGTGTGCGAACGCATGCAGAACATCTTGCGCACACGTTAAATCCTGTTCCGCTTTTCGAAAGAGTAGGCCATTGTGTGTCGGTGGGAACAGATGACAAAATTTACAAAATCGCATACACACGGGGAATGTATGTAAAAAAAAAGCACATGAGTGCTTATTCCATTATCCTTGATTAAAAAAAAAAGAGCGCTTTGATTTGTTGCTTTACAAGTTTCAGCGCTATATAAATTCCATACATTATTATTATTATTATTATTATTATTATTATTATTATGATCATCATCATCATCATCATCATCATCATCATTATTATTATTATTATGATTATGATTATTATTATGATTATTATTATTATTATTATTATTATTATTATTATTTACGGTATTCCCCTCAGCCATATCACCCGTCACTGTAAAACACGAACGTGTGCACGTCAAAGCACACTGCCCCTTGACAAAGTAAGCAGAGCCTTGTTGGCATCGAAGATTGCATTCTCCTCGTATGTAACAAATGTGGTATGCTTCAAATTGGTGATGGATATGATTTCATTATGAAATGTTCACAACATGCTAACTGGTGAAACAGATTTTGGTTAAACCCTGACTCCAAAGTTAATTTACAATTTTTATTAAATGATGGGTGTCTTGTGTTAATCGGAAAAAAAATGCTTCAGTTATAAAAATGAAATCGATTTCTGAAGTTGTGTTATTATTTGGTTTATATATTGCATCGATTTCGGGTTTGTTATAGGTTTTTTGTGGGTTTAAAACCCCCCCAACTTTTATCACCTTTCCTCCATATAGCAAAAAGGGCAAAAGGAATAAACGTTGTTCTTTTCAGCCTATGAGACAGACAGACAGACAGAGACAGAGACAGACAGACAAAGAAAGACAGACAGAAGAAAAGGCAGTAACAAAAGAGTGAAAGATAAAGACAAAGAGCCTTACAATAATAAAAACGAAAAAGAGCTGACAAGTGAAAAGGAGAGGAGGGGGCAATCCAATCAAAACATGCCCTCCACACAATTGCCTGTCAACCCCCACAGGGTTTAGGCTGCCCCCTCCCCCCCTCCCCCTTCCCTCCCTCCTGCAGTGTCTGCCCCTGCGCAAATTAACTTTTCAACACCTTCATCAACACCCTCCTCTTCCATCAAACAACCCCCTTCCCCCCCATCCCCCCCTGCTTCTCTCAGCACACACTATCATCCTCATCCCATGACCACAAAACGTAATCATGCAACTGTGGGATAGGGTACTGATCATTATGTGTAGGTCTTTTTTTCAGGCAGCAGGGACGAACTCATGAGTGAGATGATGAATGTCCATCTTCTTGATAGTTCTTCATATTAGGTCATTTAGTGACACACACTATAGAAAAGTGGATAAGGCTGTTCTGCTTCAATACCATGGGTCTGTGAGTGAATTCGTGGGTTCAAATCTCGGCGACCCCTGGGTGAATTAAGGGTGAGGAGTTTCACGATCTCCCAGGTCAGCTTCAAGTGCAGACTTGCCAGTGCTTTAATTCTTTCTGTGTGTGTGTATAAATATAAACATGCAGAAGATCAAGTATGCACGTTGAAGATGCGGTCATTCATGTCAGCGTTTGGTGGGCTATGGAAAACACGGACATACCCAGCATACATCCCCGAAGTCGGAATGCGGCTACCTTCATGGTGGGAGGCAAAAACAGCCGCATGTACAAAATCCTACCATCGGTGAACCTCGGAGCTGTAGCCAAGGAACGGGGAGGGGGAAAAAAGAAGAAGAAGAAAAAAGGACATTTAGTTTTCTGAAGTCTGCTGTGCTGGTTTTCTCTGGTCTGATGTGGTTGATAGAGGCATGGAGCCGCAGACTTCTTGATTTCATTCCAGTCTCTTTCTCTCTGTCTTTCCTTCTCTGTCTGTCTGTCTGTCTGTCTCTGATTGTCTGTCTGTCCTTGTCTGTATGTCTGTCTATTTGTCTGTGTGTTTGTGTGTCTGTGTCTGTGTGTGTGTGTCTGTTGCTGTCTCTCTCTCTCTCTCTCTCTTGTCTCTCTCTCTCTCCGAAACTCCGTGTATTGTGGCCTAAGGCTAATGTACATATTAAAACTGTTCAGAGTTCAGAGTTCAGAGTTCTCTCTCTCTCTCTCTCTCTCTCTCTCTCTCTCTCTCTCTCTCTCTCTCTCGCGGAAGAGAAGAGAGCAATGTGATATATCAGATCCAATAAAGGGTGTGTTTAATGGAATAATTCATTCCCTCTGCATTGTCTTACAAGTTCTTTCTGGTTAGCTGCATCTGTACACAGCCAGGCCGACAGACTATCATTGCCATCTTTCTTTCATGTCCCACACACACTCAGATGGAAGGCAATCGTGCTTTTGATCTGATTTGTTTTGGAATTTGTTTGCTCTTAATGATATCAGACTATCAAAATAATGAATAGACAAATTATCAAAATAAATACCGACATCAGTGAAATTAAGATAATGAAAAATGGATAAATACATGAATGAATGAATGAATGATCAAGTTAATAAGTAAACAAACAAATGAAAAATAAACAAAAAGTTGGGAAAGAGGGAGAAATCAAGTAGAGGTGAAACAAATTGACCGAGCAATCAAATCTTGCAATAATATATCAGTGAAATATCAAGGTATGATCTTATTAATGTTTAGAACTTTCGGTTTCGATAAATATGATTTGATAGACTTTCCAAATTCATTATTAACGCCAGAGTTATTACACAAAAGAATTGTGTTATTTCCTATCCAAACAATCGTCTACTAACACAAATGACAATCGTAGCAGATTACAATAACGCATATCTTCTTGCATATCTGTTGGAGTTTCTCTAAGTTAGCAAGTCAGTCTAGTTTTATGCTTACAGATTTGGTAAGCTATTTTGTTCTGAACCCAAGTTTTTAAATAATACACCATCCAGCCTAGTCCTTCTCCTTGTTTTCTTCTGCAATGAATATGTCATATCATTTGTTGCAGTTTGAATTATTCCTGACAAGTGCTCAGGCTTTATCTATTTTGCAATTTATCTCCCAAATTGGATGTCTTTGAAGATCTTAAGTGATCTGTTATCTCACTGTCTTCCAGTTTATCTTTCCATTTAGCTTCGCATTCAATAGATGCAGCCGTTTCTAGGTTTTCTTTTTGTTCCAGCCACACTTTCAAATTAAATCGCTGTTATGAGCAGCCTCGCGAATCCGGCCTCTCTCGCAATGATCTTCTGATCTGAATCTTTCTTCTCCGAGTTCTTTTTACATTGAGTTGAGACTCTTTTCGGCTCTTTTAGTCTTTTGGCCTTTTTCTCCGTAAATCTCCCTGATTGAATTTTTCTTGCAATCAATCTTTGAAGCTGGATCAAACCTCCAGCAATTTCCTCAGCTGCCTCTCCTGCAGCCCGTCTTCTGATCAATCTTCCAGGCTCCCTCCCTGTTTGGGTAATTTCTTAGATGGCTGTCAGATTGGTCCAAAAGACACAAATCAAACGCGTATTTGAGAAGCTGGCAAACTTCAGGCACCGCTTGTCGGTACTGCTGGGACATCTTTAGAATCAGGATCACTTTGACCTTGTTTTAATGTGACACAGTATTCTAAGTCCATTCATATTTCGATGAAAGCTTAAACGGTGAGCATAAGCTTTGCGAATACTTTCAATGGAGTGTGTATCGTGTATGTACACATGCATAAGATCACATTTGCACATAAAAAAATCCCGTACATTCCGTGGGTTATAGAAACACAAACATGCCCGGCATACATCCTGTTTAAAGAAATGACCTGCTCTGAAGTGAGAATATGCTGGCCAAGGCCAGCAGGCAGACATTCTCAGAGTTACAAGCACAGGAGGAGAAGAGCAGGTACTAGACACCCCACCTGGTAAGGGAAAGCAGAGAAGAGAACATGAAATTAACTACATGACTAGCTGCTGGACAGATGTCTAACAACAAATAAGCAGAATACAGAGTGCTCACAAACTGCCAATTCCGTTGTGTTCAGCATTGAACACGGTTGTAGATGTGCATTGGATGATTGTCCAGCCTAAAGAAAGGATTGCTGACCAGAAAACTCTCTGTTTCTAATGGCTGCAAAAGAGATAACCTCACATACCATGAAAAGATTAGCCAAACTTTGTTATTGTCAGGTTTAGCAAGCCGTTTCTCTGAGATTAAGTGTGTGATGTACTTGGATGTAGAAAGTAGAGAACTCTAACACTTAAAACTCTACCAAAAGTCATTTATCCATTTTCTCTAAAAAGGAATAATTTCGAAAAAAAACCCCAACCAACAAACAAAACAAAACAAAGCAAAACAACATCAACAACAAAAAGTAACACTAGTAGATATTTCTGATCAAATAATTTTTTGTTGTGATAATTTTCCCGTAAATTTCTTTGTGTGCATGTAATAAGTCACTATCTTTATTTCCTTTTTAACTAATAAATTCAGTGAATGGATGAAATCAAACTGTGTTCTTTCTATGGCCTGTAGGAGACAGTTGAAATCTTTGTCTTACATCTCAGTGGGTTTGAAATTTTCACTTGATTTAAGGAGTCACACAGCCAGTGGTTTCCCTGCTATAGACAGATTAATCACCAGTACCAGCTGGCCAAGCCATACAAAAACTTTCTCTTACAGACGTACAACAGTAGATGTACATGACTTACGTCAAAGACAGCTTCCAGATCTCGGATTCTCATCAATTGCAAACGCAAAATATTGCAAGGGTATCTATCTAGGCTATTTTGGTGACTGTAGAAATCGAGGCCAAAGAATATAACTCTCCTCTATGGCATGGCATCTATAGTAACATTATTTGTCATTCCTGTTTCATGTCATACTTGAATTCATGCATATTCTTCAGACTTATCAAATTTCATGAGAACAGTCTTGCTATTCTGACCAAAGTTTTCAAGCCTACTTCATCTCGTATCTACAATCATAACAACAACAATGTCCAGTATGTTAAGATTTCATGGACTTTTGTATGTTGAAACAATTGATGGCCTCTACTTCAGAGCAGGCTTCACTTAGTCTGATTCGACAGCTGACTGGTCATTGTCATCAGTAAGGAGCTTGGAAAAGCTTAGTGGTAATAATAATGAAAACTAATGGAATTTATGTGGTGTTATATCTTGCAAAGACAAATCAAAGTGCTTGCATTCAAACTATTCTTACACAGTCATGCAACGAATAACAATTAATAGTTTAAACAAATTCAAATGTACACACACATACACACACACACAGAGTATGTAATGTATGTAATGCTATTAAAACGATCTGCAAGAGTAATATGAAATTGCTGGTTCCAGTTCCACAACATTGTCCACTCACTTAGGGTTGATTCTAATTTCATCCTGCAGTCATTCTGTCATGGTGATCAAGGCTAGGAACTGAGAGTATGTGTACACAGGTGGATTTGTGGTCTAGAGGTAATGCACCTGCATAGACAGCAAGAAGTGTAGGTTCAATCTCCACTGTCCCCAAACTGTTACCCCATCTACTAGACCTCAAGTGGAACTCTGAGTGCTAGTCTTTCAGATCAGACAATAAATGAAGGTATTGTGTGCAACATGCACTCAGTACAAGGAAAAGAACCTATGGCAATAAGAAAATTAGTCCATACTAAAATTCTGTTGGAAAAAGACTTTGATGTGGAAACAAATACACATGCAGAAGGATAAAAGAATAAATGGGTGGCACTGTTCTTGTGGCAATCGACTTTCCCCATCCTGAATACAACATTTGTAACTACATTTTCAAGCAAATTTTGTTCACCGTTTCATTTATTTTTTTCAAAAGGATCACCATAAGTGTTTTTTTTTAAAAATCCATAATCTTCTTTTAAGACAGCCAGTGGAAACTCTAATTAACAGGAACAGCGCACGTCAAGCTAATAGCACTTCTAGATCCTCAGCCAGAACATCAGGCTGTGCTGTGCATAGCCACGTGCAGCACGCCACACAACCAAAGAACAGCTACAAACAACAGCTCGCTCAGTGACGTGAGACAGCCGGCATGGCCAGGAGAGAAGGGGGACTGACATGAGGCTGTCTGTGTGGGTTTACCTTGTAGCTCAGCTGAAAAGCTTTTACTGTGATAACTCCAGCTTCTTGTCATTCTATTTCGAGTTTTTCTCTCTCATTTAGTTTTTTTCTTTGTCTGCAAGATATCTCTACTTCTGGAAAGACTGTGTGAGCAGATGTAAGTGGAACCATGCATTGAAGCTGATAGCTGAGACATTAAGGCCCTTACCAAGTAAATGGGAGCTCTGCAGTTAGAATCTGATCTGAAGCAGGCACTCATTCCACATCCCCCCTTCCAGCTTACACAAGACAGTAAACTAGAGGTAGTCTGGGTACTACCTTTTAACAGAAGGCACACTTTGACATGTGTCAAAAATGAATTTTACATACGTAAAAGAAACCATAACAAGAAGAATGGTATCAGCAGAAAAAGTGATTATATCTTTAAAAAATAAAAATTATAAATGTGCCTCTTACCCCCCTCCCCCCAACCTCCACAATAACGCGGCATGGGAACAAGCAAAAACTTTTAGAGCTGTACTATATCAATAATTATTATTCTCAAGTAGAACTAGTCAAGTATAGTATATAACAATCAGCTGTGATTGTAAATACATGTAATACAACACGGCATATACAATACAGTGCAACACAATGCAGAACAATGCAACACAATACAACACAACACGATACAATACACTGCAATACCACGTAAAACAAAACAACACAATACAACATCACACAACTGCAAACTTATTTTTTAGATTTTGGCAAGGCAATATGAAATATAATGACCACTACATAGTGGTGTAAGTTTACCCACACCACAAACTTTTTCAAATATTTTCTAATTATTGCTCAGACTGCACTTTATTTCATCCATCACCAAATATTTCTCTGTGTGTAATGAAGAGAGGTATCAAACAGAAGTGAAATTCCATCAACCAAGTTCTCTAGCAAGACAAGCCTGGATATGTCTGCCAGTTCATGTGACCTAACTGGTCATCAGTCTCCTGCTTTATGTTTTATGGGAACTCTGTTCACATACAGATTTATTTCCATTAACATTTTTTGGTATCATGACAAATCAATAATTTCTGGAAGCATATTTTGTATAATACGTTCTCACACAGATAATTCTAATATCAGAGAGATACAGATGATGATGGTGATGATGATGATGATGATGATGATGATATAGCGAGTTATAAATGAATTGTGAGGACATGCACTCATTTATAACATGTGTGTACACATGTTCACGCATTTCAGCTTTAACACAGGCAATTTTGATTTCCTGGGAGAAAAAAAAAAAGGTGATGGTGATGAAGATGCTGCAGTTGCTGCTGATGGTCATAAGAAATGGCAAGTTTATACATGAATAATGATGGCATGCACTTTTTCATGACGTGCACGTATACTTGCACACGCACATTTAATCTTTTACACAGACAGTTTTGATTTCAGGGAGAGAAAGAACATGAGGGTAATGAATTGTGAATGATGATGATGATGATGATGATGATGATGATGATGATGATGATGATGATGATGATGATGATGATGACAAGTGGTGAGTTTATAAATTACTGACAAGGACATGTACTTATTCATGACATGTGAGTTTACATGCACACACATTTCAGCTTTCAACCTATAAGCACAAATAAAAGAAAACAGCAGTAAGAACGTACACATGTAAGATACCCGGATGACAGATTTATTGACAGTGGTACACATAACCATTTTTATGCAGCGAAGTTCTGTAAATACAAGAAGGCAAACTATGGAATCATCTTCTAAGAGCCACAGCTCTCTAAGTAGATTAGCATTGACAGCTCAGACAAATTTACTGATCTCTCTGACTTCTTCGCCCCAGCTGATATGCTGTGGGGATGGGGGGGGGGGGGGGGGGGGGGGGGGGGCTGCTTTTATTCAGAAAACTGGCGCAGAAAGTTGTGACCTAATTTCCGTTTTGCCTGAGATTTCTCCTCTGTCAGCCTCAGCATGTCATGTGTAAATATGGTTTACAGAGAATTTATGTCTTAATATTATGTTTCGTTTTTCCATAAGTGAAAGAGAGAGAGAGAGAGAGAGAGAGAGAGAGAGAGAGAGAGAGAGAGAGAGAGAGAGAGAGAGAGAGAGAGAGAGAGAGAGAGAGAAGAGAGAGAGAGAGAGAGAGAGAAGAGAGAGAGAGAGAGAGAGAGAGAGAGAGAGAGGATGAGAGAGAGAGAGAGAGAGAGAGAGAGGGAGAACTAGTCAACCAGCCAACCAGCCAGACAGATACAGGAAGAAACAAGCCATTGGCACAGAGTGAAAGATAAACTTGAGATAAACTTGAGACAGAGACTAAGAAAAAAAAGACAAAAGAGGCACTGACAATCACACAAGTGGACAGGGGCAATCCAATCAAAACATGCCATCCCCACAATTGTCTGTCAACCCCCTCAGGGTTTAAGCTGCCTCCTCCCTCCCTCCCTCCCTCCCTCATGCTGTGTCTGCCCTGCACAAATTAATTCTCTCCCCCTTTATAAACACCCCCCTCTTCCATCAAACATCTCCACTTTCCGTCTGCAGCTACCATCACTCCTGTCTCCTGACAGTGAAGGTGGTCATATAACCTATCGGATGGGGCACTGTAGTGTGTAAGCCTGCTTTCTGGCCAGTGGAGCAATGCTGATAAGTGAGATGAGAGGTTTGATCTTGTAAACAGTTCTTAGTGTTATTTTGGCAGTCTGCTGCGCTGGGCTTTTTTCTGGTCTGCTGCACCAGACATAGACATAAAAATGGAGAAAATAGCAGTTCCGTTCATCTCCCTGTAATGTCTCTCTCCCAGACTGAAGGGAAGGATGTGGTATTTCTGATATATATATAAAAACAACAACTGTGGCCTACATTATAAAATGATTTATTTTTGTCTGTGGGATGTATTGAGTTCAGTATATTTTTCTCTCAGACTGGAGAAAGGGATGTGCTATTCTGATCGGAGCAAAGATAAAAAGTCGAAGTGACCGTTACAGCAGAACCACACAGCTATTTTATGTCTTATCTTCTGGCCTTGTTGCTTCCCTTCTACTCAGTGTATTTTTAAAAAAAGTATTTTTTGAAGTCGTATTATAGATCATTTTCCAGTTTAATTGTTCAAAGAATCTCTTCTTTAGTCTGTTTGTCAGATTTTTGTCTTGAGGTTTATTCTCTCTAGACAATCTCCTTGATTACCCTCTAGTCACATTGCTTCTTTTATCAACAAACACGTCTTCTATGGATTCAGGTAAACACTGTGGTGTGAATTATTTCACAGAAGTGTAAGAACTGTGGTGTGAATTATTTCACAGAAGTGTAAGCACTGTGGTGTGAATTAATCCACAGAAGTGTAAGCACTGTGGTGTGAATGAGTATCCAGAAGTGTAAGCACTGTGGTGTGGATTAGTCCACAGAAGTGTAAGCACTGTGGTGTGAATTAGTCCACAGAAGTGTAAGCATTGTGGTGTGAATTAGTCCACAGAAGTGTAAGAGCTGTGGTATGAATTAGTCCACAGAAGTGTAAGAACTGTGGTGTGAATTAGTCCACAGAAGTGTAAGCATTGTGGTGTGAATTAGTCCACAGAAGTGTAAGCACTGTGGTGTGAATTAGTCCACAGAAGTGTAAGAACTGTGGTGTGGATTAGTCCACAGAAGTGTAAGCACTGTGGTGTGAATTAGTCCACAGAAGTGTAAGCACTGTGGTGTGAATTAGTCCACAGAAGTGTAAGAAATGTGGTATGAATTAGTCCACAGAAGTACCGTAGTTCCATCTCAGTTTTAATGTACCTTCCATTTTGGATACCTTTCAATTAATAAATCAGATACATTGTATACCCGCTTTCCAGCTTAAAAAAAATAGGCATGCTTTTTATAGATGAGTATTTTTAGAGTTTGGCTTTTCTCCAAATTTTGTTTTTAAAGGAAAGAACTTTTCTAGCCAACATTCTGAACTAGGTTTCTCTTGCAGTGAGCCTCTAAACCGAATGTTTCTTCTTCGTAAATTTTTTACTTATTTGGGTCTGTTTTTAGTTTTCATTGTTGGCCTATATCTCCTTGAGATCTCTCTGATTGAATTTCCTTGCAGTCAATCTCTGGAGCTGGGACAAACTTCCGGTAATTTCCTCAACTGTCTCTCTGTAGCCAATCTCCTGATCAATATTCCAGTCTTTAGAGTTTGGTCATATTTTAGGCAGCTGTTAAATAGGCTCAAGGGACACAAGGACATGCATCTGGAGAATTTGCATTCTGTGAAAACAACTGGTCAGTACCAAACATTCTGTGCCATCTTTAATTTTAGGTCTGATATGACCCATCATTGTGTGCATTTATTCTTTCCCTAAAGGCACAAAACCAGCAGTAGTTCCGCGTATAACTTGAGTGCATTATGTTTGTTATTGAGATTTTCTGTAAAAAGCAATATGCTGTGTTATAAAATTCTTTTTTTTTGGACTCAGCATCAGAGAAAGTTCAGGAGAGCATTCATAAAAAATGTAAGGGGAAGTAACCATGTAGTTAAGCTTTCATGCTTTGGACTGGTCGTCAGGTAGGTATCTACCAGCTGACCTAATAAAGCGTGTCTGCAGTCTGTGGATGATCCTGCAGCCAAAACGAACAAGGCTGTAGATAGAGAAATGAGATGCATCTGTCATAGAGGAATGATAACTGACCAGCAGATTATGTAAAAATCTGATGGTTGTCACAAAGGATGACTGTAGACAAGAAAACCAGCGGTAAATATTATTTGAATGAAAGAGTTGTTCTGGGTTTTCTTTACTGTCCCTTTGCGCATGGGATTGCTCTGACCTTCAGAGTAGTAGATAGAGGAGAGAAGACACCTCTATAATTGATTTCTTATCGTCTGATGTGATGCACGCAGCCTGTTCAAGTGTTATTGGAGAATAGATACATCATCATACAGTCAACTAAGAAGAAAAAAGAAACAACCCGGCAGTACTTCTGAGGGGAAAATCTTTTCAAATATCTTTTTGTTTTAGTAATAATAATAATAATAATAATAACAATAATAATAATAATAATAATAATAATAATACTACATGGAATTTATATAGCGCTTTATCTTTCAACAAAACAAATCAAAGCCCTTTGTTTTGATTGTCTTTCTGTTAATTTCTTTTTGAGTGATACAATCTATAACT
>CM054147.1:15719349-15724349 GCA_028751875.1 Rapana venosa
CTAGTAATGATCTGCTAACCTTAGTGTACACTGTAGCAGGCTAAAGTTTCTTTTTTTCAAAATCCAGCTCTTGACTTCCTTATGTCTGTGGAACTGGCCCCATCTCAGCCTGCTAGTCAAATTTCGCTATATTAGGATTTGTTATTTAGCCCTGTTCTGAGCCACATTCTTCTGACGATTAGTGTGGATCTGTGGTCTAGAGGAAACGTAACTGCCTAGAAAGCAAAAAGTCCGGGTTCGATCCCTGTGTGTGCCCCCAATTTTCCCTCCCCATCCACTTGGCCATGGGTGGTGGTCTGGTTGCTAGTCTTTTGGATGAGACAATAAACTGAGGACACGTAAAAGAACCCACAGCTATTAGAGAGCTGTCCCTGGCAAAACTCTGTAAAAACAAAAAGCTACTCCGATGGGGAAAGAAATATACATGCAGACAGGAAAGAGGAAAAATAGGTGGCCCTGCTCTTGTGGCGACACGCTCTCCTTGGGGGAGAGCAACCCGAATTTTATCCAGAGAACTCTAGCGTGACTTAAAGTGGTACACAAATACAAATTCTCTCCTGTCTGAATGTGAGACATTTCTGCTGAGTTTACGTTTCCAGCAGATAATCCTTGATGAATAATGTATGTTTACAGTTAGTTAGGATTACAGCTGAACTTTGAGTTTGTTCACATAGGCACCTTGGTTCCATTTCTTTCTCTGTCCACTTCCCAGCTCGTGGTCTTTGAACGTATTGTATTGTACTGTGCTGTGTTGTATTGTATTGTGTTGTGTTGTGTTGTATTGTATTGTGTTGTGTTGTGTTGTATTGTATCTGCTTGAAATTCGGGCTGCTCTCCTTTGGGGGAACGCGTCGCCACCAGAGCAGCGCCACCCATTTTTTGTCCCTGTCTGCATTATGTTTGAGTTTGTTTCCCTATTAGAGTGGGGGGGGGGGGGGGTTTCGATAGAATTTTGCCAGGGACAACTCTCTTGTTGCCATATGGTCTATTATGTACGCTAAATAAATGTTACAAACGGCACATTGGTTTATCATCTCATCTGAAGGACTAGCACCCAGGCCACAGCTCCTGGGCTTGTGGCTGGGGAAACGTTTCGGGCATAAACGAGGATCAAACCACCACACACTTCGAAACCATACTTTTCGCTTTCTAGGCAGGTGTGTTACCTCTAAACCACCAATCCACCGTCTAAACGAGATCCACTGGTGAATTACCGTTCGTGTCATCTTTTTATGTATCTTCCACGATGCAACTATTTTTTCAGGATTTATTTTTCGAAAGTCTTGTTAAACTGAATAACCTTTTCCAGCTAACTTTCTTATTTAGGCCTCTCTAGCGATGAACTGTTGAACTTAAGTTCTCATCTGCGTACTTTTCGCCGTTGGGTTTCTTTTCAGATTTTTCTTTTCGCTTCTTTTCTTTCTCCGGTAAATCTCTCTGATTGAATTTTCTTGCAATCCATCTCTGAAGCTGGGGTTACACTCCCAGCAATTTTCTCAACTGTCTCTCTGTAGCCAATCTCCCGATCAATCACTCTCCACGTCTCTATAGTTAGGTCCTATCTTACGCAACTATCAGGCAGTTTCACAAGATGTAAAGTGAACGTGCATGTGGGAAACGTACAGAGATACCAATGCCAAAGATATGACACCTTTAGTATCAGGCCTTATCTGAAATTTCGCTAAGAGCACAAGGTTTGTTATTTCACTGACTGCTTGCCTCAATATCCAAACCATCATCTCTTTATTTAAATTCTCTGTATCGTGTTTGCTGTTATTCTTTCTCTAGAAGTCAATGTATAACAATGTAGAGAGATTTATTGATGAGACTGTTTTGGTAAAAGTACATGACATTGTTAAAACAGAAAACAAAGGAAAACAACCCCATAGCTAAGTAATTTTTAATTGGTAGTTTCATTTGAATGTATAATCCGAGGACAAAGCAGAATAGATCAGCTTTATAATGTGAATCAGCCTTACAATCTGGTAGAAATGCTGTGGTCGATACTGACCATAGCTGTAGAGATGAATAGGGAGATGTGTTTGTCACAGAGATATTATACCTGCTGACCAGAAATTATTTACATTTGACAGCATTGTTTCGGTCTGTAACTGTCTGTGCTATACATTAGAGGGGATATTCACCCTAAGCTAATTAAGGTTCTGGCTCCTTTACCCTTCAGATCTTTCGGACGAGACTATTTAATGATAATGATGATGATGATAATAATAATTTTTAAAAATCATCATCATCATCATCATCATCATCATCATCATCATCATACAGTGCTTATCATTTTTCAAGCTTTGTACGCTAAGAACATTCAAACACACACACACAGTTTGTGTACATGTTAAAAACTCATGCACGTTTTTTCCCCCCTTTTCATAGGAAATAATCGAACAATGCCCAGAAACATAGCGGACTGAACACTTCCAGCACGTGTGTGCCAAGCTACAACACACTTCCTCAAAAACTGCAACACATTACTTCCAAATGACTGCTCAGGAAGTTAAGGGACAAGCCAAGTCAAGTCAAGGGGGACAGGACAGCCTGGTTGGTTAGAGCGTTGCGCATTGCGCTCGTGAACTGCTAACCCGGGTTTGAATCCCATTCAAGGGGTTATTTCCCCCTGGAGTTAATATCAGTGCTGACTCCACTTCCCCACAAAAGTCCTTCCGATGAGACTATAAGCCGAGGTCCCGCGTGCGAACGCAAGCAGAACATCTTACACCCTCGTTAAAACCTGTTCTGTTTTTCAGAAAAGTAGGCCATTGTGTGCTGGTGGGAACGGATGACAAAATGTACAAAATTGCATACACACGGGGACTGAATTTTTTTTTAAAAAGCACTCGAGTGCTTATTTCATTATCCTGGAAATTAAAGAATGAAACAAAAAATGAATAAACAATAAATGAAAGTCAAAGGATTTGGTACATGTTGTGTGCTATCGTTTGATGAAAGTAGCCAAGTGTAAGCACTACTGAAGTAACCGAGAGGAAAGAGCAGAGAGGACCCCGTGTGTTGGGTTAATTACCTCTTGTTCAGCTAGCACTGGTATCTTCTTTTGAACTGCAATGATGGACATGCAAATTGATTTAACGTGCTCTGGCACGGCTGTCTAGTGCGATGCTGGGATGAAAGATGTGGACATAGCATGAGGAGGCAGCATGAGAGGTGGAACAACACCCTCTGCCGTTATGTAGACACAGCTATAGACACGCACACAGTTACAAGAACAACGACAAACATAACAATAACAAACGCACACATGCACGCACGCACGAACGCACGCACGCTCACACACGTACACCCACACTCACACAGAGGCATAATTTATAGACACGCATGCACACACACATATGCCCGTACACACTTGCATTTAGACACACATGCATGCATACAGACACGCGTGCATGCACGCACGCACGCGCTCGCGCGAGCACACACACACACACACACTCGTAACCCACGCACGCAGAACATCTTGCGCACACGTTAAATCCTGTTCCGCTTTTCGTAAGAGTAGGCCATTGTGTGCCGGTGGGAACAGATGACAGAATTAACAAATCCGCATACACACGGGGACTGGATGTAAAAAGCACATAAGTGCTTATTCCATTATCCTCGATATAAAAGAGTAAAATAAAAAAAATAAAAAATAAACCCCCTCTCCCCCCACTCCCAAAACAACACACACACACACACACACACACACACACACACACACACACACACACACACACACACACACACACACACAACGCACGCTAATCAAACTATTTTTCTTGTGACTAAGACAAAGGCAAAAACGCAAAAGAAAAGCTCACTACAGATTAGTCATAATTTACAACAACAACAAAAAAACCAACTGCTTAGCAGGACTTGAAATCCTCTTACTACAAAATGCTAAAAAATAGTTCTTAGTCTTCATCCATAGATCATCTACATTTCAAAGACAAATCTTACTGCCCAATTCTAGCAATCCAGTGTACAATTGCTTTCTTTGAATGCATTGAAAAGAGATAGTGTAGACAGGCCTTGTAAAAGACTGGGAATGTATCGCGAAAAGTTCACTGACTGAATCTTAAAACTAAACAATGTGCTGTTCATAGGGTAAAACAAACAAATCCAAAGTGTGGCAGCGTAAGTTTCAAGTACTTAAAAAAAATATTGTTCATTATGTGTTTGTCTGTTGTTGTTTTTTTCGTCCAACCGTTCGTAATTGGAATTGTATATATTTTCCTTTCTTGTTTTGATTTTTTGAGGTTTTTTTGGGGTGGGGGATGGGGGGTGGGGGGTGGTAGACAGTGGACAGAAACTCTAATTAATAGAATGGAGCACGTCATGCTAATAACACTTCTAGATAATAAGAGAAGAGAAGAGAAGAGAAGAGAAGAGAAGAGAAGAGAGAGAGAGAGAGAGAGAGAGAGAGAGAGAGAGAGAGAGGAGAGAGAGAGAGAGAGAGAGAGAGAGAGAGAGAGAGAGAGAGAAGACAGACAGACAAGACAGACAGACAGACAGACAGTGAGATACAGAGACAGAGAAAATGAGAGATGGATGGAGACAGAGACAGTTAGCGAAAGATAGAGACAGAGACAAATTAAGTGAGAGACAGTGACAACGTGTGTTCGATTTCGTTTTATGTCCCTTCACTAAATGTGATTGTGTGTGCGTCTGTGTGTGTGTGTGTGTGTGTGTGTGTGTGTGTGTGTGTGTGTGTGTGTGTGTGTGTGTGTGGAGAGAGAGAGAGAGAGAGAGAGAGAGAGGAGAGAGAGAGAGAGAGAGAGAGAGAGAGAGAGAGAGAGAGAGAGAGAGAGAGATCAAACTCAGACATGCCTGGTTTTTAGCCAAATCAATGCACAGAAATGGCTGACTAAAATATCATAGTCATTGAAAATCTGAATAAGTTCAAGGCATAGTTTTTTACCCGAATGGTTTAGTGGTCTACAGGTAAGCAAGCAGTGCGGGTGTGGCACCCATTTCAGCATGAACTTTTT
>CM054147.1:15729349-15797562 GCA_028751875.1 Rapana venosa
GAGAGAGAGAGAGAGAGAGAGTGTGTGTGTGTGTGTGTGTGTGTGTGTGTGTGTGTGTGTGTGTGTGTGTGTGTGTGTGTGTGTGTGTGTGTGTGTGTGTGTGTGTGATAATACTAAATATAGAATTCTCAAAACAGTACACGATCACCATCAACACTCATTTTGATTATACTCGTACAAATTATATGTCATGATATTGAAATAAACTCAATACCCATATACTCACACAATAAAAACAAGGAAGAAAAGAAAGAAAAAAGCCAAACCTATAAAGTCACAGAGAGAGAGTGTATTTCAGGGATAATACTAAATATATAATTCTCAAGACAGCACAGGATCACCATCAACACTTAAATTATTTTTCTAAAAATAATAATTATACCAATTGAACGTCATGATAAAAAATAAGCGAGAGAGAGAGAGAGAGAGAGAGAGAGAGAGAGAGAGAGAGACAGACAGACAGACAGACAGAGACAGAGGCAGAGACAGAGACAGAGGCAGAGACAGATAGACAGACAGACAGACAGACAGACAGATAGATAGACAGACAGACAGACTGATAGACAGACAGACAGACAGACAGACAGACAGACACATAGAGAACTCTCAATTTTGAAATGGTTTAATATATATCGGCCTTAGGCCACAATACACTTTGGGGGGGGGGGGGGGGGGGGGGGGCGAAAATCGAAAAATGCACTAAAAAAAAGTGGGGGTGGGGAAGAAATATAACTTCTCGTAAGCTTTGTAAGACTGGCATAACACCTTGGCATGTACCCAAATCTGTACACTTTTGAATATGTATATTCCAAAATCATGACTAGATAAAGGCTGATCTAGACAAAGAATCTAATCATAACACAGCTAAAACAGAGGGACAGACAGAGAGACAGACAGAGAGAAAGACAGAAAGTCAGGGAGAGAGAGAGGCATGCGTCTTCTTTTTATAGCAAAGTTGGGAGAGAGAGAGAGAGAGAGAGAGAGAGAAGAGAGAGAGAGAGAGAGAGAGAGAGAGAGAGAGAGTAGTCTTACTGGCAAAGTTAAATACAAAAAACGAAATAGCTCAAACGCATTAACGTATCACATTGGAAAAGAATTAAAACGAGTTAAAAAGAAAACAGCACGCAAAATCATTCGTTTTATGTGATCCGTGAATCAGAACCACTGGTAAAATAGTCCATACTGAGAGAAAGAGGGAGAGAGAGGGGGGGGGGGGAGAGCGAGACAGAGAGAGAGAGAAGGAGAGATAGAGAGAGAAGGGGATAGAGAGAGAGAGAGAAGAGAGAGAGAGAGAAGGAAGAGAGACAGAGACAGAGAGGATAGACAAACAGACAGGCAAGTAGACAGACAGACAGACAGAAAGAGAGCCAGAGAAGCAAGAACACACCTAGACAGAGACAGAGACAAACAACGAAGATACATTCATACAGACGGTCAGACAGACAAAGACAGAATTATATAGAGCGAAATCGAGATGGAGAGCAGAGACAGAGACCAGGGTAATCACCCCCACTCCTCCTCCCCCCCCCCCCCCTTTCCGTCCCCACCCCCAAAAGAAGAAAGAAAGAAAGAACCGCTCAAAGAAATAAAGAAAGAAAAACGGCTGAAGAGAGTCTAAGAGTTTACAGAAATCTGTGAGTGATGAGGACAGAGCTCTCTCTAGCTAGTTCACAAAGTATTAAAATTCACTGGGAAAGGCCGAAAAAAACACCCCAACTACTGGTGCTGTGTTGTATTGATTGGCAAGTGTCAGATGAACAGAACAACATAGCATAACAAAATGAAGATTTCTTCATTTCAATATGAGGGAACGTGTATGGGGAAAATGTTATGTCATCTGTGGTGTTGATACTGTTTGGACTATGTTAATGCAATGTTCGGAACACTGGTAGAATTTGTGAGTGATTTTTTTCTGCACACCTTACCAAAGTCGTAAGAATGATGATTATTATGATAATATTGAAGACGACTGACGTGGTGTGCTGCAAAAAAAGAACGTCTATAAAGAAGTGTTTGCACCAAAAGTTAGAAAAATCCATTTAAAAGCACGCTTTATATGATAAAATTAATTGTTTTGGCTCTTTTCAGTCATAAAAAAACATGCGATAAGAGCTCTAAATAAGGCCTTAGATTCTCATTAAGCATCGAGAGAGAGATCCCTCTCTCCCTTCCCCCTCCTCTCTCTCTCTCTCTGAATCCCTTTTCTCCCAACTCTCAATGCTTGTTTATCCATCGCCTTGATTTGATTAGATTTCCCTCTCTCTCCCACTCTCTTGAAAAAACAAACAACGACTCAATGCACATCAAAACACCAATCTTCTTTGAGCTACATTTACAGACGAGATGTTGAGCTGCTTCGACAAATGATGATTTATGGCAAGAAAACCCACAAAAAACCTCACCAACCCATGATCATAACCTTCAGGCCAGTTTTGGGGACAAAAACAGGCCACCTGATCAAAAGTGGGCCTAAGCAAAGCAGCGAGATGCATCAATGCTAATCCACTTTAAGGGCTTGGCTGTCAGAAGACGATTCAATATCACGCCTTCTTATTCTTGCCGAATTTGGCTCTGTGAAAAAACACACCCAGAAATGGCTATACGCACTGCTTTCGATAAATCCGTCAAATGAGCATGATGCATCAACATGTCAACCTTTTTTCCCCATTCTCAATGTTTATTTCCCCTACTACTCCTTAAAACCCTATCCTGTATACATCGGAAAACAACTTTAATCCCAAATTTTTTTTTAAAAGACATCTGAAGTTCATGTGGGTAGCAATCATACCCAAAAACAGTAAACATTCCACTATTTATTACATAAGGTAAAAGGGTAAAGGTGTCCCAGAACCTAAGTGGTCGTAGGGGAGCGAGGCATCAGAGACCTCAGCTTCTCCAGGGGCCAGCATATTGAGGGCGGCGCCCATCTCCTCTCCCTCGCTGCTTTATTTTCCCTGACCCTAAAGAGGCAGGTACGCCTCGCTCTCCCCTACGACCTTTTTCCTGGGTCTAATATAACGTCAGTCTCTCTCTCTCTCTCTCTCTCTCTCTCTCTCTCTTCTCTCTCTCTCTCTCTCTCTCTCTCTCTCTCTCTCTCTCTCTCTCTCTCTCTCTCGATGTACTGTGGCCTAAGGCCGATGAACTATTAAACTATTTTAAGAGTTCAGAGAGTTTTCTCTCTCTCCTCCCCCCCCCCTCTCTCTCTCTCTCTCTCTCTCTCCCTCTCTCTCTCTCTCTCTCTCTCTCTCTCTCTCTCTGACCCACAGTTCCTGTGGGCAAATATGGCTTTTCATAACTAACTTTCATGTCTTGCATATTTGTTCTTCATATCTGGTTGCAGGTATGCGTGTATTTGGGGTTTTTTAAATTATCAATTTTGGAGGATTAGGTGAACGAAAACAAATGCCTTGCTTATTTAATTGATTTCTTTAAATTAGATTTATTCTTTCGTTCAGTCTCTCTTTGTCGCTGTCTGTCACTGTCTGTCTGTCTGTCTCCCCCCTCCCTCCCCCTCTCTCTATCTGTCTGTCCGTCCGTCCGTCCCTCCCTCTCTCCCTCTCGCTCTAACTCTCACTCTCTCTCTGTGCTATAAAACATAAATTATAGATTACAGGAGTTGTGTTTGGCGCAGCTGTTAATCTATGACATATGATCTATACCGTGATGGTTATTAGGGCTGTAGTAAATTCTTTGTTTTTTTCTTAGGTAAGGAATGATACGTTTTTGTGCCCAGTCCCCTTCCCCACTGTCCCCTTGTGAATCGGCTTAAAAGCTCACCGCAATAAACTATTGTCATTGTCACACACACACACACACACACACACACACACACACACACACACACGCGCGCGCGCGCGCACGCACGCACGCACGCACGCTCACACGCATGCACACACACACGCACGCACACACACATACACACACTCTCTCTCTCTCGCTCGCTCTCTCGCTCTCTCTGTGAAAAGCAACAAGACCTCTACCATGGCACTAATCTTATCCGATCTGTATTTACAGTGGAAGTGTTAAGCTGCACTGACAGCAGGGAGTTTACAGCAAAAACAAAACAAAACAAGTATGGTCAGACTTGTCTGCACCATTTTTTGTTTCTATCTATCTGTCTATCTATCTATTTATCTATCTATCTATCTATCTATCTATCTATCTATCTATCTATCTATCTATCTATCTATCTATCTATCTATCTATCTATCTATCTGTCTATCTATCTATTTATCTATCTATCTATCTATCTATCTATCTATCTACCTAACATCTACCTATCGGAAACAGATGAAAGAATTTACAAAACCGCATACACACGGGGACTGGATGTAAAAAAGCACATGAGTGCTTATTCCATTATCCTCGATATAAAAGAATAAAAAAAATCTATCCATCTATCTATCTTGTCTGCACCATGTTTTGTTTCTATCAATCTACCTACCTACCTACCTACCTACCTACCTATCTATCTATCTATCTATCTATCTATCTATCTATCTATCTATCCATCCATCTATCTATCCATCTATCTATCTATCTATCCATCTATATATCTATCTATCCATATATCTATCTATCTATCTATATATCTATCTATCTGTCTGTCTGTCTGTCTAATCTAATCTAATCTAATCTGGTGTATGTATGTATACCTCTCTCTCGATATATATATATATATATAATATATATATATATATATATATATATATATATATATATATATATATATATATATGTGGTGTGTGTGTGTGTGTGTGTGTGTGTGTGTGTGTGTGTGTGTGTGTGTGTGTGTGGAAATACACACATACATACAGAGAAGCGGACATGTGACCACAAGTCAGCGATAGCAAAGCAGAGCTCTCAGACGCGGCACTGAAGATGTGGGAGATGTGTCGATGCTAATCTACTTAGAGAGCGCGGCTGCGCTGCCAGAAGATGATCCCATATTATGCCTCCTTGCTTTCACAGAACTTGGCTGCACGAAGAAAAGGATGGGTATGTGCACAGTTTTCGATAAATCTGTCAGCTGATAGCAGTCTTCAGTATGTTGTTATGCTATCGGAATCTCTGTCTCTGTCTCTGTCTGTCTGTCTGTCTGTCTCTCTGTCTCTCTCTATCTCTCTCGTTCCCCTGCCTCTCCCTCTCTCCCTCCCCGCCCCCCAAATCTACCCTCATCTCTCTTTCCCAACTGAAAAAAACCCTGTACTTTGGTCGAAACCAAATGGCTTCGTTCTTCTCTTCTCCCTCTTAGCTTCTTGAGGAGTCATTGGGGTACTGTATTGATTTCAGTTCAGGCCTCATCTCTTAGATAAGTTGAACCTGGGGAGAAGTCTATTCCTCTTCAGCCATGGGATGCATGCTGGGTATGTTTGTGTTTCTGAAACCCACCGAACGCTAACATATACTGCAGGATCTTCTGCTGTGTGTATAGACTATGCATGAAGAGGATTAAGGCAATGGTCAATTTACTCTATAACTCCATCCAGGAAATCGAAAAATATCCGTCCATTAACTATCATATACCATACGCTGCTACCGAGATTCGAACCCATTTAGTTGATTCACGGGATAAAAATCAAACGCTATATCCACTCAGCTGCAGTTTCTGTAGTGACATTTAACACTTTTGATCGGAAGTTCTGCTTCTGCACAGAGCATATACCAGATATGGATATCATACACATACCATAATATACATCACTTCGACTCAGTTTGTTGTCTTGATCAAGTTAACATCAGTGCAGACTCTACTCTCCCCAAAAATCCTTCGGATGAGACTTTAAACCGAAGTCCCGTGTGCGAACGCACGCAGACCATCTTGCACACACGTTAAATTATGTTCTGCTTTTCGAAAAAGTAGGCCATTGTGTGCCGGTGGGAACAGATGACAAAATTTACAAAACCGTATACATACAGGGACCGGATGTAAAAAAAGCACATGAGTGCTTATTCTATTATCTTCAATATAAAAGAATAAATAAATAAATAGATCAAAGAAACAAGGTGTCTACGTAAAACAGGCTAAATGTGACAAGCTAATAGACCCTTTCCTGTGGAAGTGTGAGTCCATCAGTTTCCATATAAAACCCATCCGACTCTGAGAGCTTTTCCTGGTTTAGACATTCTCCCGTTTCTCATCAACAAAGCATCCTCTGTAACCAAAGTTGCTCTGTTCACCACTTTAGTGCCATTGATAAAATAAAATAAAAATCTTCATTGGTGCTCCCACGGTCTACGGGACTACGAGGTAGGTGAAGGTGAGAACAACATGTCTCAGTACAACAGATTTTTTATGAATCCCTAGGGATATGTGAATCACGTGACACATTGAAAATAATGCTATGCAGAATAATGACGTAACTAAGTGTGCTTTTGATTGGTCATTGAGCTGACTATAATATGTCACGTGGCTGATGATAAGACAAAACGTGGTTCGAGTTATTGCTGGGACCAGTGCTCAGTCGTACTACCAGAAAATGCTGACACGTGCTGCAAACTTTGTATTGTATTGTATTGTATTGTATTGTATTGTGTATTTGCATTGCATTGCATTGTGTTGTGTTGTGTTTTATTTTATTGTATTGTATACAAGTTTAAGTCAAGGCAGATTTCTCTGCGTGAAATTGGGGCTGCTCTCTCTGGGGAGATCGCGTCGCCACAAGAGCAGCGCCACTCATTATGTTTTTTTTTCCTGTCTGCATGTGTACTTGTTTCCCTATCAGAATGGCTTTTTCTACAGGAGTTTGCTACGAACAACTGTCTTGTTGCCGTGTTCTTTCTTTTATGTGCGCTAAATGCGTGTTGTACACTGACCTCGGTGTATCGTCTCATCCGAAAGACTAGCACCAAGACCACCACTCACGGTCTTGTGGATGGGGGAACAGTTTCGGGCCCAAACGGGGATAGCTTGCTTAGCACAGCATAGAATACCATGGCATAACATGGTGTGGTTTAGTATGGTATGGTTTGGTATGGTGTAGTATGGTATGGTATGGTATGGTTTGGTATGGTATGGTATGGTTTGGTATGGGACAGGATGGTATGGTATAGTATGGCATGGCATGGTGTGGTATGGTATGGCATGGCATGGTATGGTCCCCTGCACAATTGTTTGCTTGGTATGGTGTAGTATGGTATGGTATGGTATGGTGTGGTATGGTATGGTATGGTATGGTATGGTATGGTGTAGTATGGTATGGTTTGGTATGGCATGGCATGGTATGGTATGGCATGGCATGACATGGTATGGTGGTATGGTATGGTATGGTATGGTATGGCATGGTATGGTATGGCATGGCATGGTATGGTATGGCATGGCATGACATGGTATGGTATGGTATGGTATGGCATGGCATGGCATAGTAGGGTCCCCTGCACAATTGTCTGCTTGCAGGATGCGGACACCAAGGCAACTGTTGAGTTCATTCCTGTCGTCACCAGAAAGTGATTGCAGATGTGTAGAATCTGGCACCAGAAGTATAAAAACATCCTCAAATGGAAGCCTCATTCCCCTACGTCGGAAATATCTACTGGGACTTCAATTCAATTACAGCAACAACAATAAAAAAAAAATCAGCCGCAGTAGAAGTATAGACTATTATGATTCCGATGTAAACTAATAAGAAAAAAAAAAAGCAAAACACCATAAATTAAGCAGCTATGCAGATACATGACATGTCTATATGGCCCGTTTACGAAGAGTTGTTTTTAAGAAGACATTTAACAACAATGCTTTTCTTATACTGACTTCAAATTAGTTTAGGAGACCGTTGGGCCATCACTGAGGATTTTGCAACCAGTTTCCTCCACTCCTCGAGGTTTTCAGTTTTCCGTAGCATGTCATTCCACCCAAGACCAATTCCCTCTCTTTTGTGACTCTTCGTGCTACTTATTCACAGAAGCCAATATCCAAGGTCCTGTCTACAGCACAAATTTAGGGAACATAATAGAACCTGTGGCAACAAGAGAAGTAACAAGCAAAACTTCTTTAAACAGGAAACAATCACTAGCACAGACCGATAAATAGATATGCAGGAACAACAAAACTGCAGAGCACTAAACTGTGATAACCTACTCTCCCCAGAGAAAACAGCACAAAGCTGAACAGCTGAAGTGCCATGAATATAGATGCTGCACGACAACACAATGAAAACAAATACAATGCAGTAAAACTTTTTCATTTCTCCGGGGAAATTTTTCTCTCCGCTGTATGCTTCTGGTGCAGTAAACGACTTCTTTGTCTCTGTCTGTCTGTCTCTGTCTGTTTGTCTGTCTCTGTCTCTGCCTCTGTCTGTTTGTCTGTCTCTGTTTGTCTGTCTCTTTCTGTTTGTCTGTCTCTGCTTGTCTGTCTCTTTCTGTTTGTCTGTCTGTCTGTGTTTCTCTCTCTCTCTTTCCCTCCCTCTCTCTCTCTCTCTGTGTGATGAGACCATAAACCAAGGTCCTGGGGTGTGAACACACACAGAACGTTTTACGCTCATGTTTAAACCCATATCTGCTTTCAGAAGAGATAGCCAGTGTGTGCCAGTGGGAATGGATGACAAAATAAACACATGTGAGGACTGGATGTAAAAAACAACAACAACAATACACAAGTACATGTGCTTATTCATCATTCTCAGAATAATGGAATCCAATTGAACAGTCTCCCTGTCTGTGTCTGTTTGTACATGTGTTTATTTTTTTGTCTCTGTCCCCATCTCACTGTCTCATTTCCCATATCATATTGTCTGCAGACAGTGTCAAGTGAATCCTTTCCCTTCCCACCAACACCAGTTAGCAAATTCTCTCCTTCACATGCAGTCAGTGACTGCGTGGAATCTCTTTGTGCTCTGCACTCCAGGACATTTCAGGCTGACAACAACTTAACACTGGCATCAATCACGCCTTCCCACCACTACTTATCCCCCCTCCCCCCTGTGAGAATTGTCATCTTCCCCACTTCCCCACTGTCTCTTCCCCCAAACTGTGGTCCCCTGGGAAACAGTGCAGGGCCCAGTCCTGGGATGGACTGCAGTTTGTCAGGGTCAGGGTGGATGGATCTTCAAGAATCTCTCCATCCCAGCCGCTGCCTCCTTCCATCCCAATCTTCTGCCCTTTGCAATCGTCCTCATGATCATGGTGCCCCTCACTTTGCTTATCTCTCCTCTTCCCTTCCTGCCTCCATGAAAATCACTTAATCTTGCCACTTTTTCTTTTCTGTTTGTCTGTGTCTGTCACTGTCTCTGTCTGTGTGTCCCCCCCCCCCCTCTCTCTCTCTTGCCTATCTGCCTGTCTGTCTGTCTCTGTGTCCCTGCCTCTCTCTCTCTCTGTGTTTCTCTCTGTCTCTCTTTGTCTGTTTTTGTATGTCTCTTTTTGTGTCTGCCACCTGTGTGTGTGTGTGTGTTGTGTGTGTGTGTGTGTGTGTGTGTGTGTGTGTGTGTGTGTGGTGTGTGTATCTTTCTCTCTCTTTGTCCCCTCACTCTCTTAGTTGTTTTGCAGACAGTGTCAAGTGAATCCTTTCCCTTCCCAACAACAACAGGTGGCAAATTCCCTCCTTCACATGCAGTCAGTGACTGTGTGGAATCTCTTTGTGCTCTGCACTCCAGGACATTTCAGGCTGACAACAACTTAGCACTTGCATCAATCACGCCTTCCCACCACTACTTATCCCCCCTGTGAATCATCTAAGTGTTATCTTCCCCACTTCCCCACTGTCTCTTCCCCCAAACTGTGGTCCCCTGGGAAACAGTGCAGGGCACAGTCCTGGGATGGGCAGCAGTTTGTCAGGGTCAGGGTGGATGGATCTTCAAGAATCTCTCCATCCTAGCGGCTGCCTCCGTTCCATCCCAATCTTCTGCCCTTTGCAATCGTCCTCATGATCATGGTGCCCCTCACTTTGCCTATCTCTCCTCTTCCCTTCCTGGCTCTATGAAAATCGCTTAATCTTGCCACTTTCTCTGTCTGTTTGTTTTCTGTCTGTGTAACTGTCTGTATGTCTCTCTCTGTTTCTGTCTCTGTCTCTCTCTCTCAAGTTACCCTGTCTAACTTCAGAAAATAAATTTTCGTTATTGTTTAATCTCTCTCTCTCCTCTCCCTCTCTCTCTCTCCCCCCCTCTCTCCCTCTCTCTTTCAGGATCTTGGTGCCTCTTGCTTTCACTGTCTCTCCCCTTCCCTTCCTGCCTCCATGAAAATCACTTAATCTTCCTGCTCTGTCTGTTTGTCTGTGTCTGTTACTGTCTCTGGCTGTCTGACTGTTCCCCCACTCTCTCTCTCTTCCTATCTGCCTGTCTGTCTGTCTCTGTGTCCCTGCCTCTCTCTCTCTCTGTTTCTATCTGTCTCTCTTTGTCTGTCTTTTTTGTCTGTCTCTTTTTGTGTCTACCACCTGTGTGTACATCTTTCTCTCTCTTTCTCCACTCATTCTCTCAGTTGTTTTGCAGACAGTGTCAAGCAGCATTCTTCCCTTCCCAACAACACCAGTTAGCACATTCCCTCCTTCACATGCAGTCAGTCACTGTGTGGAATCTCTTTGTGCTCTGCACACCAGGACATTTCGGCTGACAACAACTTAGCACTGGCATTAATCACGCCTTCCCACCACTACTTATCACCCCTGTGAATCATCTAAGTGTTATCTTCCCCACTTCCCCACTGTCTCTTCCCCCAAACTGTGGTCCCCTGGGAAACAGTGCAGGGCCCAGTCCTGGGATGGACTGCAGTTTGTCAGGGTCAGAGTGGATCAATTCTGGCGGTGCTTGCTTCCTTCTTCTTCCTGAATCTAGGTCCCCCCCCCCCCCTCTGTCCCACCCTTATCTTCCACCCCAGCAATCACTCTCATGATCTTGGTGCCCCTTACTTTCCCTCTCAACCCCTCCTCATCTATACGAAAATCTCTTAGTCTTGCTCTCTCTCCTTGCCTCTTTCTCTCTGCCTGTCTCTGTGTCTGTCTGTCAATCTGTCTGTCTGTCTGTCTCTCTCTGATGACACCATAAACCAAGGTCTTGGGGTGTGAACACACACAGAACGTTTTACACTCATGTTAAAACCCATGTCTGCTTTCAGAAGAGAAAGCCAGTGTGTGCCAGTGGGAATGGATGACATAAACACCTGTGAGGATTGATTGTAAAAAAACAAACAACACACAAGTACATGTGCTTATTCATCATTCTCAAAATAATGGAATCCAATTGAACTGTCTTCCTGTCTGTGTATGTTTGTATATGTGTTTATTTTTTGTCTTTTTCTTGATCTCACTGTCTCTTTTCCCCTATCCCCCCTCTCTCTCACTCTCCCCCTATTGTCTGTAGACAGTGTCAAGCAAAATTCTTCCCTTCCCAACAATAGCAGTTAGCAAATTCCCTCCTTCACATGCAGTCAGTGACTGTGTGGAATCTCTTTGTGCTCTGCACTCCAGGACATTTCAGGCTGACAACAGCTTAGCACTGGCCTTAATCACGCCTTCCCACCACTACTTTTCCCCTCTGTGAGTCATCTAATTGTTATCTTCCCACACTTCCCCACTGTCTCTTCCCCCAAACTGTGGTCCCCTGGGAAACAGTGCAGGGCCCAGTTCTGGGATGGACTGCAGTTTGTCAGGGTCAGAGTGGATGGATCTTCAAGAATCTCTCCATCCCAGCTGCTGCCTCTGTCCCATCTCAATCTTCTGCCCTTTGCAATCTTCCTCATGATCTTGGTGCCCCTCGCTTTCCCTATATCTTCTCTTCCCTTCCTGCCTCCATGAAAATCACTTAATCTTGCTGCTTTGTCTGTTTGTCTGTTTGTATCTGTCACTGTCTCTGTCTGTCTGTCCCCCCTCTCTCTCTCTGCCTATCTGCCTGTCTGTCTGTCTCTGTGTCCCTGCCTCTCTCTCTGTGTTTCTCTCTGTTTCTCTTTGTCTGTCTCTTTTTGTGTCTACCACATGTTTGTGTGTACATCTTTCTCTCTCTTTTTCCCCTCACTCTCTTAGTTGTGTTACAGACAGTGTAAGGTGAAATCCTTTCCCTTCCCAACAACACCAGTTGGCAAATTCCCTCCTTCACATGCAGTCAGTGACTGTGTGGAATCTCTTTGTGCTCTGCACTCCAGGACATTTCAGGCTGACAACAACTTAGCACTGGCCTCAATCACGCCTTCCCACCACTACTTTCCCCCTCTGTGAGTCATCTAAGTGTTATCTTCCCCACTTCCCCACTGTCTCTTCCCCCAAACTGTGGTCCCCTGGGAAACAGTGCAGGGCCCAGTTCTGGGATGGACTGCAGTTTGTCAGGGTCAGAGTGGATCAATTCTGACAGCGCTTGCTTCTTTCTTCTTCTTCTTCATGAATCTCGGTTTCCCACCCTCTCCTCTGTCCCACCCTTATCTTCCACCCCAGCAATCACTCTCATGATCTTGCTGTCCCTTACTTTCCCTCTCCAACCCCCCCTACTCTCATCCATACGAAAATCTCTTAATCTTGCTCTCTCTCTCTCTCCTTGCCTCTTTCTCTCTGCCTGTCTCTTTGTCTGTCTTTCAATCTGTCTGTCTGTCTGTCTCTCTCTGATGACACCATAAACCAAGGTCTTGGGGTGTGAACACACACAGAACGTTTTATACTCATGTTAAAACCCATTCCTGATTTCAGAAGAGAAAGCCAGTGTGTGCCAGTGGGAATGGATGACATAAACACCTGTGAGGACTGGATGTAAAAAACAACAACAACAACACACAAGTACATGTGCTTATTCATCATTCTCAAAATAATGGAATCCAATTGAACTGTCTTCCTGTCTGTGTATGTTTGTATATGTGTTTATGTTTTGCCTCTTTCTTGATCTCACTGTCTCTTTTCCCCTATCCCCCCTCTCTCTCACTCTCCCCCTATTGTCTTCAGACAGTGTCAAGCAAAATTCTTCTCTTCCCAACAACACCAGGTGGCAAATTATCTCCTTCACATGCAGTCAGTGACTGTGTGGAATCTTTTTGTGCTCTGCACTCCAGGGCATTTCAGGCTGACAACAACTTAGCACTGGCCTCAATCAGCCTTCCCAACACTACTTATACCCCCTGTGAGTCATCTAATTGTTATCTTCCCCACTTCCCCACTGTCTCTTCCCCCAAACTGTGGTCCCCTGGGAAACAGTGCAGGGCCCAGTCCTGGGATGGACTGCAGTTTGTCAGGGTCAGAGTGGATCAATTCTGGCAGTGCTTGCTTCCTTCTTCTTCTAGAATCTGACACCCCTTCCTTCTCCTCTGTCCCCTCTTCATCTTCCACCCCAGCAATCACTCTCATGATCTTTGGTACCCCTTACTTTCCCTCTCCAATCCCCCCCCCCCTTCTCATCTATACGAAAATCTCTTAGTCTTGCTCTCTCTCCTTGCCTCTTTCTCTCTGCCTGTCTCTTTGTCTGTCTGTCTGTCAATATGTCTCTCTCTCTCTCTGCTGTTGTCACTTGCTCTCCATATGTATTGATCAGCTATTTCTACTAAGTGATATGCAAGTGGTATGCTTTTGTTTTACACTATTTACAGCTTTGTTATTATGCCAGTTTTCCCTGTACAAGCTACTAGCCTCTCTATTACTTTGTATGATATTTGCAGCAGAGAAATGTTGCAAGAATTATCCTACCATGTTTTAAACATGATTTTGCATTGCAAATTATTACACATGACTATGTGCCCGCCCGGCCCCGCCCCCCCCCCCCCCCTCCTCTCTCTCTCTCTCTCTCTGTCTGTCTGTCTCTCTCTCTCTGTGTCTGTCTGTCTATCTCTCTTCTCTCTGTCTCTCTCTCTCTGTCTCTCCTCTGTCTCTCTGTCTCTCTCTCTCTGTCTCTCTCTCTGTCTCTTCTGTCTCTCTGTCTCTGCTCTCAGTGGCAATCTAAGGGGAAGCCTCTCAAGGGATGCCTGTAGTGGAATGTGGGGCATGGTGTGATGAGCCATGGCCCTGACACTGTCATGACTGATTACAGCACGCCGCCAGCCCTGTCTGCATGCTGCACACGCACGCACGCACGCACGCACGCGCGCGCGCGAGACACACACACACACACAGTGAGGCAGTAAAAGCACAATAGCTGATGAACTCCTAGGTTCTCCTCTGTCTCTGACAGGAATCTAAAATATGTTCCATTTCAATCTTGTAGGAGACAGTAAAAGTAATGCTATCAAAAGACTGCCTGGCTTAAACCAGCTTATTCTCCCTTTACGCTAATAAGAAAACAAACTTAGCATATTTGTTGCATATAAACAGAAATGCAGATAACCAACGAGAAGGATGCTTGTTGTTGTTGGGGGTACGCTCTGTTAGTGTCTGTATCTGATCAGCTTTCTGGCCACTGTGGTCAAAGCAAGTAAGTGCTGTTTGCACAGCTTCTTTTTCCATCAGAAGTATTACAATGTATTGTATTGTACGGTGATGTGTTGCATTGTATTGCGTTGTATCTTATTGTATTGTAGTGAATCGTATTTTACACTATGGTATTGTACTCTATACTGTTGTCAGTTGTGGCATATCTGTCTGTGTGAAGTTCATCCTGTTCTCCTTAGGGAAGCATGTTGCCTCGAGATTCCTGCTATCCGTTTGTTTTTAGTTCCTGTTTGTTTGTGTTTTTGTTTCCCTATCAAGGTGGCTTTTTCTAGAGAATTTTGCCAAGGATAACTCTCTTGTTGCCTTGAATTCTGTTCACGCGCACTCAATCTGAGTTGCACACTGGATCTCACTTTATCGTCTCATCTGAAAGTTTGGTGCCCAGACTACCACTCAAGGTCTAGTGGATGGGGGTAAACTTCCCATTCAAACGGGGATCAAACACACGACTTGCCGCTTTTTAGACAGGTGCGTTACTCCTAGGCCAAAAATCCACCCAGACACCCACACACTGGATTTGTGGTCTGAAGGCACTCTATCTGCCTAGAAAACCAGAAGTGGGAATGCAATCCCCCTTTGTGCCCCAATTCATCCCCCCATCCAATAAATCTCGAGTTGTAGTCTGGTGCTAGTCTTAGAGGTGAAACAATAAACCAGGGTCCCTTGTGCAACACGTATTCAGCGCACATAAAAGAACCCACGGCAACAAAAGAGTTATCCCCAGCCAAATTCTGCTGAAGAAGCAACTCTCATATTAGAAAAAAACAAATACACACGCAGACAGGATTTTTTTTTAAATGGTGGCGCTGGTCTTGAGGCGACGTGCTCTCCCTGGGGAGAGCAGAGTGGTCTGAATTTCACGCAGGGAAATCTGCCGTGACTGAAAGTAGTGTACAATACTACGCATTGCACCGATTCACCCTAAGTACGTTATAGAAGAGCTTGAATCTTGTTTGCTTGCATTGTATCAGCACAGGAAGCGGAGGCAAGAGTGAAGGGGATCCTTAAGTGACTAGAGCACGCAACTTTCTCGCGCCTCTCATGAACACAGATATGTACACGAGTACATACGCAAATAGGCGCATACTCACTACACGTAAGCTTTCAATCGTGCGCGCGACACACACACACACACACACACACAACAATCACAACAACACACACACAGCGAATAGATACACAGACAGACAGAGAACAGACATACAAGAAACAGGCAAACAGACAAAGACACAGACAGAAAGACACAGACACACAGACAACAGGCAGACAGACTGGGTAAGAAGACAGAGGAGCTGACAGCCGAGGAAGGCGGGAGGGGCAATCCAATCAAAACATGTCGTCCACACAATTGCCTGTCAACTCCCTCAGGGTTTAACTCGCTCCCTACCCTCCCTCCTACATCGTCTGTCCTTTCATCAGTACCGCCCACGTCCATCACCCCCCTTTTCCCCCAAACACACACACACAGAGACACACAGACAGACACAATCCAGTCCCTCAGTGTCCTTTACCCCACCATTCCCTCCACAGCCGTCTATTCAGGAGGGCGCAGTACTTACAGACCTCAGGTCCACTTTCTACTCAGTGGAGCAAGGTTAATGTCTGATGGTCTATGGCTTGGGCTGGCTTTTCTTCCCAAGCTTGGGTCTGTCTGTAAACTGTTAACCGTTTCCACCTCCACTTGGCCAAAATCTCCTAAGTAGGGTTTCTATTGCAGATAGTGCTCTGAGCTGTGTCAATCTTTTGCACCAAAAAAGAGAGAAATCGAGTGTGTTTGTTTGCGTAGGACAGGTTTTTTGCCCTAGCAGATTTCATGACTTTTATCTATATTTCCAGCGTATTTCCTTGACAACTTTTTACATGGCAAACTGCGTAGTCTTCTCGATTGTAGAGGTGCCATGGATGACTTGGTACCAGCCCTCTCCATCTTTCTCTTTGACAGCATTTTCCATTAAATCATGTTTTATTTGCAAGATCTTGGAGTTGAAGGATCTTTTTGTCAATTTCTGATGACTGGAATCTGTCTTCCTTGCTCCAGCAATCCTCTGAAATGAAGGTCATTTAGATTTCATTCTGAAATGGATATAAGCTGCCAAGCTGGCTGGATCTATCCTCCCACCATCAGGCAGAAGCAGACTTTGATATTACGCCTAAGCCGGATGTGCAGGGCCTGACTTGTCAGGTGCTTCACCTCAGCCCAGCGCATTTTCACTCATATGACAGACAACAATAGTTGCTGTCTAAGCGTATGATGAAGACGAGGACTTTGATAGTAACCTCTCAACAGGATTTCTCTGGCCCCTGCAATATTTTCTTAGCATACCCCCTTTTTCAGACGTTACCCCTCAGATCTTTGCAAATAATTTCTTTGCTTTATCTCTTTCATTTGATCTGTTGGTTGTCTTTTCCAGCTGTTTCACTCGGTTGGGTCTATTTGTAAATGTTTTCTCTTGATGGATCTGTCCTCCGATAAGCATCCTCAGTCCAGTATGTTTTCCAACCATTCTTCCGGAGCCAGGCATCTTCCAGTCAGTGTCCCAAACAGAGCCCCTTCCAGGTACTGGTCTGATGGCTCTTCCATTTCCTGTCAATGTTTTATCGGGTTTGATGCTTGGGAGACAATGTAAACAGCTGTTCACAAGACCACATAATGCCCACTTGAACAGGTCAAGGCACTTGACTGGCTTTGCAGTCAGCTCTTCAGACATCTCAGTCCAATATACCACAGACAGAAAGGCTTCAATAGGATCACAGTATCAAGAATCATTCTGTGACTTGCCTAGATTATTGACACACTTACAAATACATGATCTGATGTTATTTATCTACTTGTAATTGCCCTTCATGAATGATTAATGGTTTTTGATGGACTGGACTTGATTGACTTTACTTGTCCCAGCAACATGTAGGCATTTTATATTCCATTATTCGTAATGCACTTCTTGAGTACTGTTTTTTCAGCATCCCACCATACAAAATCTTTTTGGGTTGATTTATCTTCCTTAACAATTTAATGTATGGTCTTCAAATAGTTATTTTATATTCTTGCTGTTGAATCACTTTACAAACGTGCGGTTGCTTTTTTGCTTAATGAAACGTTTGGGTCTTTTCCTTTTTGTTTTTAGGGTGGTGCAACTCATAATATGTATTTGATATGTACATGGGTGTGGTGATGAGGTTGCTGGTGTGTTGAAGTTCACCTATTCTATTTTTATGGATGAGACATGCAAGCAAGTATGCATGGCACTCTAGATATTGCACCTCACCAGTTCAAAAATTTCAGCTACAAGATTATAAAGATGCTTTATGTTCTCTTTAAAGATCAGACCAATTTCATGAAGACATGAATGCTACACAAACATAACTAACCAACAAAAACACATGCTTATGTTTAGAATGACGTTTGTTTAAGGAATTGCTAGTTATTTTAAGAAACAAACTTAAAAGATCAGAAAAATAAATAATTAGATTCTGCAATCAGTGGGGCCAGTCAAGCAAAACATAATGCATATCAGGCATCATGTTTCATTTGAATGCAGATTTCTTATTTGGTCATTTCCTTGCTTTGTGTCGATGTATACTTACATTTTACTTTGCTTCATTTCATTTTACTTTATTCACTTTTAAAGTCTACAGCAAACAAAATTAAAGTGGGCTCTGGTTCTATGTTGTCTTTAAACCAATAGAAAAATACTGTTTCAATGGCTCAGTCAGCTTGGAACTGGAGCTTGATTGAAGGGGTAACATGGGTGCTTTGCCTGACAACAGAGAGATTTGTTACCAGTGGCAGTTAATCAAGCCATTCAGTACATTCTATCCACCTTACAGAGTGTATTTTTAAGAATAGCTTACTGAAACTATGACTGGATTTCTTACTACAAGCAAACAAAGACTAAAAAAAACTACTCTTTATTGCTATTTTCGTAAAGGTGCTTTTAAGATGCTGATATAAATCATTCATTACTTGATATCAATCATTCATTAAATGAGACACTGCCATACACAAAAATAAACTTTTTTTGTTCCTCAGCTAAGAGTTCCAGTTCACCAATGGTGAGATTTTGCGTATGCAACCGTTGTTGCCCACCCTGAAGGTAGCAGCATTCCAACAAGGTACCAGCAGCTCTCCCTAAAATAAGGCTGTGATACTGAGACCTGACATTCATTGTGTTACAGAGCTTCAGCTTTGTTGTCAAGCTTTTCTTTTCATTTTTCCTCAATTAATTCTCCCTCAGACCCCGGCACCTTTCACGCCTTTTAGCCACTGCCAAGAGAAACCCTGACTAATGGAAACAGCGCGTGAGGCTAATGGCGGAAGACAGGTGAAGAAAATTGCTGGGAACGTCAAGCTGTCTCTGAGCACGTGAAGCACGCCACACGACAAAGCGGCACACGCTAGCAAAGGAGCATAGTGGGAGAGTGGGCGATAAGTGTTGACAAGATGTCGCCTTTGCTTACCTTTGGGCTTTGCTGAAAAGCTTAAGTTTTAAAAGACTTCACACACCCTTCCCCACACCCCCTCCTCTTTTATACTCCCCCGCCTTCCCGTCTTCACTTATTATGTAACAGGACACTGGGTGGTAGAGTGGGGGAAAGTGAATAGATTAGGTTAGGCGTAATTATGTCACAATGTCTATGTATTATGTGTCTATATATCAAACTATGCACCTATGTGTCTGTAACATAAAAAGACTATTTTTAGAGAAGTAACAGGACCTGGGTTTGAAAGACAGAAAGGGCAGTAACTGAGCTCTATAATAATATCTTGCACATTTTACCACTGAAATGACCCAACATGTTAATCAACTACTTTATTTTTCATCAATATGATGCGATGCTGATCAGCTGAAACCTAGTTTGCACTTCTGTTTTCAATGTACTCTTTGGAAGTTTATGCTTGTTGTATTCATACTTTAATACTGTGGCTATGTCGTTTTGATTGAATAACATTTTGTTTACCCTAAGTGATCTTATAGCCATGCAGAATCTTTTCCATGTTCATGTCATGGCACAACTGGAGGCCTTCTGTCTTGCAGCAGATGGATAATATATATATATATATATATATATATATATATATATATATATATATATATATATATTATATATATGGATGAGGTGAGGAAGTTATAGTTGAGCATTCCCCAGCTTATATACCATACAGTCAAGCTAGGTATGTCTTCTTCTTCATTCCTCCCACCTGGGAATTACTGGGAGATGGTAGGTATACACTCGATATCACTATTGCGTATATCACCGTTTTTGAGTACCCCACTGTATGGCAGTCCCATTCTGACTTCAAACGAACTAAAAGACATTAATGTGATAACATTGGTACTCCCTTAGAATTACTGGCTTTGATTCTGTGACAAAATGAGCCTGTATAGAATTATGTGTGGCAAGATCATGGTAATGATGTGGGTTTATGAATAGTGGAGTGTGTCAGGAGATGAGACAGAATGCATTGTAAGATGTTATCCACAACATGACCTTCTCTTGTAATATTGTGCAACCTCTTCATACTTCAGTAACACTCAGACATGTACTAAGTTGTCTGACTTTTAAAAAAAAAGATATACCACATGTTAATCACAAGCTTAGGATTCATACCTCAGGGGGCAGATCTTTGAAAAAAAAGCCACACAGATAAATAATACAGCACTGAAAAGGATCCAGTAAGTTTTCGTTCCTTGGCTAGAGCTCTGAGGTTCACCAATGGTGAAATTTTGCGTACGCCACCGCTTTTCTTTTTTTGTTTTGTTGCCCACCATAGCAAGCATATTATGATAAAGTGTTACGTGTTTAGTAGGGAATTAAACACGATGACGATGTTGACAGGGTGGGCGGTGAATGGAGAAAGGCCAGGTGTCAATCTCAGCAGATGAAAATCATACAGTTCATGGTTGATTGTATATTAAGAGCGGAGAAAAAAAAACTCGATGCTAATGAAAAGAGAATTACCCATTTAACCGTTTGACCATTAATCTCTTCTCACAGTCACACACTATTCTATCTACTGCCGCCCTTGATAGTGATCACGGGCAATAAGATAAAGAAAGTAGACAAGAGCTGTCATCATCCATCTTCACGCGGTGTCTTATTGATGGATGCTTCAGACAGGTCAAAAGACGGAGTGAAGGGAGAAAGCCAGGGCTTGATGTGGCCTCTGTGGCTGACTGGACCATAATTATTCAATACGAAATGGATAGACTGAATGACGCCAGCAGTCTCCCCCCGCCACACAGTATATATCAACCAGTCGGCTAACTGAGGGGAGAACTGGAAGCAGGATGAGTAAGAGACTGTTGATGGTTGATGAGGGGGCCAGTTTAAAATAGTGAGATAATGATGTTTCGACATACAGGCTACTAGTGAGGTAATGAGGTTTCGACATACAGGCTACTAGTGAGATAATGATGTTTCGACATACAGGATACTAGTGAGATAATGATGTTTCGACATACAGGCTACTAGTGAGATAATGATGTTTCGACATACAGGCTACTAGTGAGATAATGATGTTTCGACATACAGGCTACTAGTGAGATAATGATGTTTCGACATGCAGGCTACTAGTGAGATAATGATGTTTCGACATACGGGCTTCTAGTGAGATAATGAGTTTTCGACATACAGGCTACCTAGTTTGATACTGACTGCCTCTATGAGACGGCGAGAGTCTGTGGAGATGACATCCATACTTCCCTCATAGTTAGACAGCATTTTTCAGACAGGGTGGTAAAAGCAGCAGAAAAATTTAGTGTTGTATACCTGCATTTTCTGGAGCTCTTCTGTCATTGTTAGCTGTCTCGGTTGCTGTACAAGCTGACAAATGCACACACATATTATTCTTGAGAAGTATATAATATCCTCAAACATATGTTGTAATTGGAAATTGCAAAGCATATGTCCAGAAAGCATGCCAGAAATACAGAAACGTGTTTCTTTGTGTGTGTGTGTGTGTGTGTGTGTGTGTGTGTGTGTGTGTGTGTGTGTGTGTGTGTGTGTGTGTGTGTGTGTGTGTGTGTGTGTGTGTGTGTGTGTTTACTGCAAACATATCCTGCTGAACCCATTAAGAAATAAACAAACATATGACACCTTTGAATTGATGAAAAACTGGAAAAGAACTGTCAGGGATAATAAATCTATAATAAACTAGGTCATCAACAATGAGAAAAAGACGCATAAGCAATCTTGCTAAAAGAAGTGAAACGTTTCTGTGCATTTATACTTTCAAAGCACACAAACAATGCAGGCTGATGATAATCCTGTAAAAATAAAAGGGCCAGAAACATAGAGAATTTGCTGGAAACAATTTCCTACCTTTCTGCAGTGATTCCAGCTCTGCTTTGCTGCTAGTGCTGTTAAAAACAACAAGGAAACTGTATGCAAATAACCTCGCTACAAAAATGCCTCAATCAGAATCATTACTAAGGTTATGTGCACCTACTAGAGTTAGAATAGCTGACTAAATTTGTCAGCAAATCAGTCTGTGAAGATAGGAATTTGTATGCAAAAAAGGAATGTGTATGCACATAGCAATCTGTACGCAAATAGGAATCTGTATGCAAATGGTGCCGGCCTATGATGTCAGAGTGCGTGTCAGAAATACGTGAGCTAGGTCTGTATCCAAAGTGTATAACCTGTGTGTTTGTGTGTGTGTGGTGTGTGTGTGTGTGTGTGTGTGTGGTGTGTGTGTGTGTGTGTGTGTGTGTGTACATTTGGACTTGTCAGAACTACTAATTGCTATTGGTTGCATGACTGTGTAAGAATGAGTTGAGTTGCGCTATATAAATTCCGTTATTTATTATTACTTTTATATATAAATTCCATACATTATTATTATTATTATTATTAATATTATTATAATATATTTTTACGCGGCATCAACCAGTGAGCGCTTCCCTTATCTCCAAATAAGCCCAGTCTCACCTCCCAGGCATCAGCTTATATTTCCTGACACACCAGCCCAAACCCTGGTAATGCATGCATGTCATATCTGTCTTTGTAAGCACACATAAATCAAACCAATCATTAAAACACGGAGGGGAAAAACCCGCAATAATTATACTGTTAAACGAAACAATCATAACTATTATTTCACTCAGATGTATTTTTCGTTGAGAAGAGCACAACAGAACATTTTTGAATGAGCAAAAAGCCTGTGTGAATAACAACACCATAGGAATGTTCAGTTGTACTCAATGAACAATGGAATCAAATGAGCACACCGTGGGCAGGATAGCCAAGTGGTTAGAGCTTTTTACTCGAAATTTGGAGTCCCAGAATCGAGCGGGGATTTCAGCCACCACCGAGACGCCAGTTCAAGGGGATTTTCCCCCTGGAGTTAACATCAGTACTAGCTCTACTCCCCCAAAAGTCCTTCGGATGAGACTATTAACAGAGGCCCCGTGAACGAACGCATACACAACATCTTGCGCACACGTTAAAACAATCTCTGCTTTTCGGAAGAGTAGGCCATTCTTTCCGGTAAGAACGGATGACGGAAAATTTAATTAAACAAAAAAACCACATGCAGACTGGTGTTGTGTTTAGACGTCATCTCTGAAGTCGGAATGCAGCTACCTTAATGGTGGGCCAAAACGGTCGTTTACGCGAACGGCTCACCATTGGTGAACCTTGGAGGTCTAGCCGAGGTGGATCGGTGGTCTAGAGGTAACGCGCCTGTCTAGAAAGCGAAAAGTCCGGGTCGGAAGTGTGCGGTGGTTCGTACCTTGTTTGGACCCGAAACTTTTCCCCCATCCATTAGACCATGAGTGGTGGTCTGGGCGCTAGTCTTTCGGATGAGACGATAAACTGAGGTCCCGTGTGTTACACATAATTATTTAGCGCACGTAAAAGAACCCACGGCAACAAGAGAGTTGTCCCTGGCAAAATTCTGTAGAAAAAAAGCCACTCTGATAAGGAAACAAATACAGTTGCAGACAGGAAAAAGAAAAAAAAAGGGTGGCGCTGCTCTTGTGGCGACGCGCTCTCCCCGGGGAGAGCAGCCCGAATTTCACGGAGAGAAATCTGCCGTGACTTAAAGTGGTATGAAATGAAATGAAATGAGGAACGAAAACGAAAATCAGCACTCAACCACATAGTGTCTTTTTGAAAATAATTTTTTACCGGAGGGGAAAAACCCCCCCCCCCCCCCCAAAAAAAGTTAAAGGGGCCCAAAAAAAAACAACACGGGGGTGTTTTTTTCGTTAAAGACCATAGTTTTGGAAAAACCCTTGGTAAAAAAAACAACCATAAGGAAATGTAAGTTGAAAATAAATGAACAATGAATAAATGAAGTGGGCGGGAAAGGGGAAGGGGGGGGTTTTTGGAAAGGGAGTAAAAATGGAGGGGGTTTTAGAAGAGAGGGGTTAAGGGATTTTTGGGGGGGAAATGGGAAGTTTTAAAGGGGGATGAAAACTAAAAAAAAAGGGTGAAGAAGATAAAATTCGGAGGGGGGGTTAAAAAAATTTTGGGTTTGGGAAGTGGGGGAACCCGGGGGGGAAAGGGATAAAGGGAAAATTTTTATAAAAAAAACCAAGGGGGAAGGGGGGGAAGACCATCTCGGAAGGGAAAGGGAAGCCTTTTAGGGGGGAAAAGGGTTTTTTGGAAGGGTCCCCCAAAGGGGTAAATTGGGGGTTTAAAGGGAGGGGAAAAGGAGGGTTTTGGGGAGGGAAGGGGTTTTTAAGAAAGGAAAAGGGGTCGGAAAGGGGGGGGCCCGGGAGGGACAATTTTACCAAGGGGAATGAGGGTGGGGGGGGTAGTTTTTGGGGGAGGAGAAAAGAGGGGGGTTTTGTTAAAAATTTAAAAGGGGGGGGAAAGGGAACAAGGAAAAGGAGGGTTGGGGGAAAAATTTTGGGGAGAAAAAAAGGGGAATTGATGGGGGGGAAAACTTTAATTTGGGGAGGGGGGAAAAAGAAAAAAAAAAAAAGGGTGGGGTTTGGGGGGAGGAAGGGGGGAGGGGGAATTTTAGGAGAGCGGGGTGAAAAGGGAGAAAGAAAGGGAAAAGAGGAAGAAAAGGAAATTTATGGGGGAACTAAAAATTTAGTGGAAAAAATTTTTTCGAAGAAAGAGAAGGAGAAGGATGATTAAAAAGAGCTTTTTGAGGGGGGTTTAAAAGGGGAAAATGGGAAGAGGGATGTTTTAATGAAAAATGAAAATTTATGGAAAGGGGAAAAAAAGGGGTAAAAAGGGCGATTTGGGGAGGGGAAAAATTTTGGGGGGGGAAGTTGAAAGAAAAGGGGTTTTTAACCCTGGAGGCAGAGGGGAAAAAAAAAGAAGGGGAACCCCCAAAATGGGTTTGTGGGTGTAAAAGGGGTTAAAGGAAATTTGGAAAAGGGGGGTAAATTTCAAAAAAAGGGGGGAAAAAGATAAAATAAAATTAAAGGGGGTAAGGGGGGGGGGTAAAAATGAAAATAAGAAATAAAGGAAGAAAAAAGAGGAAAGGGAGGGAGAAGGGGAGGAGGAGACAGGGGACAGACAGACGACAGAAGACAGAGTCAAAGAGAGATAGAGAGGGAGCTAAAAAGGGATACAATTGCATGTCCCCCATAGGGGCCATCTCAAAAAACTACTACATATCAAGGGAAACCCAAAATAAACCATGCCCCGGGCAGCTCCCAAAAAAATTAAGGGGAAAAGGAGGCCCTTTTTTATTCAACCCATTTAAAAACTCGTAAAACCAGTACATCTCAAAATGGGGTGTGTTTTGTGTGGGTGTGTGTGTGTGTGTGTGGGTGTGTGTGTGTGTGTTTTGGGTTGGGGTGTGTGTTTTGTGGTGTTGTTTTGGGGTGTGTGTAGCGGAGTGGGGTTTCCCATCAAAAAAGTATGGGAAATACTATTGATAGGTTTCCATAAATTTTACCGCGCTAACCCATCTAACTGCATTAGCAATGCCATGACTGACATTTGTGATGTTATTTTGGGGTTTGATCTTTTGGGCCCGGGATTTTTTCCAGAACGGTTTAAAAAATTTGTTTTTAAAAACGGGATGTGGGGGCTAAAAACCCATGTTTTGCCATCATGCGGGATCAATGCTTTATCGGGCGTATTTATGGGGCCCTGAGTGGATTTTTTCTCAAATGTTTTGTTTTCAATTCTCTCTCTTTGTGTGGTGGGTGTGGGTGGTGTTGGGGGTTTTGTGTGGGGTTGTGTTGTGTGTGTGTGGTTGGGTGTGTGTGTGTGTGTGTTGTTTAGAGAGGGGGAGTGAGAGAGAGGAGAGATTCGGGGAAATAAAACCACATTTTTTTATTTTAAAAAACCTCTGATTTTAAAGGAAAAAAAGTTTTTATTTATTTTTGGGCATTGCGTGCCCCATATTACAATTTTTTTGGGGTCTCGTTCATTTTTGCGGAAGTCTCGTAGGTCAAAGGTGGGCCAAGTCTGTATTTTTTTGGGTTTTGGGGTTTTGTTTTGTGCTGTTTGGGACGTTGTGGGAATGTATTGTATTTTTTGCTTTCGTTGTGTGTGTTTAAAAAGGCTTTTTGCACATTTTTGAAATTCCCTTGTGTTGTTTTTGCGTTACATTCTACCACTAACAGCTGAGGTCTCTGCTACAGTTTTGGGTGGCTGTTTTCGAAAAAAAAAATTGTCGCAAAAAAAGAAAGAATACCTTTTCGGTTTTTTTTTCCGTTTTCTCCCTGTACATTTGTTTCCCGTAAATTAGTTTTTTTATACGGGTTTTTTTGAACAGGCCCCTTTTTCCCCTTTTGGGAGTCCTTTAACACAAACCCCTTTTTTTTTTAAAAACTGGGGATTTGGGGTTTAAATTCCATTCTTTAAATCCCCATCAATTTTTCTTATTTCAGTGTGAAATTAATAACTTAAATTCCCGTGTTTACTCCCAGTGTATGGGGTTGCAAGAAAATTTAAAGAAAAGTAGGGTTTTGTTGCGGGCATCTTTGGTGATTTTTTCCCTTTAAAAACTTTTTTTAATTGGGGTCTACAAGCCCCGGGGCCCTTTTTGGGCAAAAAAACGATGTTTTTTGGTTCTTGCAGCCACACAAACATGTAGGGGGCTGGGTTTAAGGCCCAAAACCTTCTTTCATATAAAATTTTAAAAAGGGTTTGGTTCGTGCCTTTTTAAGGGGGAAGTTTTTAAACCGCGTGGCTGATGCCCATCCACACAATACAATGAAAAAAAAAGTTTTTAAAAAATTTGAGATCGTAATCTTAGGGCGAGGTCCACCCACAACCCAGGACCCGTTTGTTTGGATTTTCCCTAGAGTTTTTTAAACATCGCCCAACTCCCTCCAAAAAGGCTTTCGGAGGAGATTTTTATACCGAGGTCCCCAGTGCAAATGTACGCGGGGACCGCTTTGCGCACAGGGTTAAAACCCTTTGGTTTTTGGGGAAGAGTGGCTGTTGGGTCCCAGTGGGAAACGGCGGGCGGGTTTTAAAGGAAAGGCCCCAAAATTGCTGTGTTTTTTGACAGCATCCCGAAGTGGAAATGCGGCAGCGTCAATGGGGGGCATAAACAGCGTGACGTGAAATCTCCCCATGATGAACTTTGGGTTTGCTGTAGCCGAGGAAAAAATTTAATTTTTAATAAATAAATAATAAAAAGTTAATTATATTAATTTTAAAAAAATAAATGTAATGATTAAAAAAAAAATTAAGGGTTTAATGGGTTTTTTAAAAGGTTGAATCTTTTTAAAGCAAAAAATAACAAAAAATTCAATAATTTTTAAAAAAAATTTTTTAAAAATTTTTTAAAAATAAAATTTTTCCCCCTGCCCCAAAAAAACCAAAAACAAAAAAATTTAAAAAAAAAAACTATAAAAATTAATAATAATAATAATAAAAATTAAAATTTTAATTTTTAATGTATGGAATCCCATTTTTAGAGAGAGAGAGAGAAAAAAGGGGGGAGAGGAGGGGAGAGAAAAGGGAGGAGGAAAAGGAGAGAGAAAAAGGGTTTCAGTGGGGGAATTTCAGAAAAGGGAAAGGGTTAATGGGGAAATCAGTTTGACCAAAAAATCACAATTTAAAGGAAGAGCATCCCCAGAAACCCCCCCCCCCCCCCCCCCCCCCCCCCCCCCCCCCTGTTCGCGTTGCAGGAGGGGTGAGAAATGACTGGCAGGTTTATGCTATCTAAGTGGTGGGTCAGTCAGTTTCTTTTTATTTACAGTAGCAAAAAAAAAGTTCTCCTCCTTTCAAAACGATTTTTTGCCTAAGCTCCCCCGCTGTTGTGTCCCCCGCTAGGGTTTTCAGGGGGAGGGCCCTCTTTAAAGGTTTTTTTGTCCAATATATGCATTTTTTTTTTCCACCACAGTGTGAAAAAAAAAAAGAGGGAGAGAGAGAGAGAAAGATTTGGGGGATTTAGGACAAAAAAAAAAGACAAAAATGTGTGCGTGTGTGCTTTTGTTTTTTTTTTTTTTGTTTTTTTTTTTTTTTTTTTTTAAATTGTAGCAAAAAGCAAAAACAAAGCCTCCCCAAAAAAACAAAAAAAAACCAAGTTTCCCCAAAAAAAAGGGAAAAGGACAAAAAAAAAAGAAAAAGACTTGCTTGGGGGGTTTCAAAATTTTATTGGATGGTGTATTTATCTTACATGTGCACGCAGATTTGGTTTTGTTTTACAGTTGTATGCGCTTTGGTAAGGAAGGCATTATTTTTTGGGGGGGGCCCGGGGTTTTGGGTGGCAAACGCCGCTCTTTTTCAGGCAAAGAGCAGCCTGAAATTCCCTCAGAGAAGAAATCTGCCGTGAAATAAAGTGGTATAAATAAATTAAAAATTTTTTAAAAAGCTAAAGAGGGCCCGGGTATTGCAATATAAAAAGGGTTTTTTTGCGAGGGGGTTTGCTTGAGCTTTTTTGGTGACTCCCAAAAATATCAAATTTTAGTAAAAAGGGATTTTTTTTGGTTTTTAAAAGATTCAGCTTATAAAATTTTCCATATATTATTATTATTTTTTTTTTAAAAATTATTATTATATTATTATTTTTAATTGAATGATACCAAAACTACGATCTTTGATAATTAAGGGGGGAAATGAAATATTTTTTGCTTTTAAGAATTTATTCAAAGGGGACACAAAATAGTACTGTGTGGAATAAGAAGAAAAGGGAAGAAAAAGAAAAAAAAATAAATTTTGAAGTTTTTTTTTAAAGTAATGGACATTTAATGGGGATTATCTCAGTTGGCATTTAAAAAATTTCTCTCTCTCTTTCACACAAATACACATGCACGAAAGCACGCACGCGTACTCACCCCACGCACACATACAACACACACACACACACCAAGAAAAAACCCTTCAGTCAAAAATCCCCACATACTCTTCCACCTGGGGAAAACTCCCTTTCCCAAAATCTTTATTAAAACCCAAACTTCTGTTTTTCAAGACTAAAGACTACTTTTTATTAATAGAAAAATTTTATGGAGGACAGTTTGCGGCCGCAACCCACCCCTACTCGACCCCAAATAGGTGCCTTCCCCAACCCCATCCCCAAACCCATCCCCACCACAATCCCCCACCCCCAAAACCACCCCCCCCAACAGAATGGGAGAGATTTTTCCAATTTAAATTTGTAAATTGATTTTTAAAAATTCACACCCCCTTTTGTTTTTTATTTAAAATGCACTTCCTTACATTTAAAAATAAATGTTTCTTTTTTTTTTTTGGGAAAAAAATTTTTCAAAAAAAACGACGTTATTTCCTTTGGGGTTTTTCCTATGGGGGTTTTCCCTGTTTTTAACCTTTTGGGTTTTGGGTCCACCTATCTTTTTCATTTGAGAAGGGGGTGTGTGTGTGTGTTTTTTGGGGGGTGGGGGGGGGGAGGACCAAAGTGGTTTTTTGAGTGGGGATTGTTTTGCGGCAAGTGTCCTCCAGGAATAAAGTTTCCCCTTACGGCTTCCCTGATACTCCCCTTAAAATGTAGGGGCTTAATAATACTTGGAATTTTAATAGCGTTTTCTTGCAGAAAACAAATCAAAGCGTTTTTTAAAATTTTTCTTGCCCTTTATAAATTTTTGGGGGGAAATTTTCCCTTTTTCAAAACTCAAACAAGAATGAGGGTTTGGGGGGGAAGGAATGTGCGTGGAAAAACACAAAACACCACACACAATTGGGTCTTGCTAATTTTTGTTTGCATAAAAAACACATTTCAAATATGTAAGTAGTCCAAAACAACGGGAATTGTGTTTTTTTTTCCCAATGCCAACGGATAAAAAAGGTAAGAGATAGACTTAAAATTTTTTTTTAACTTTTGTTTTTAAAATTTTTTTCCCTTTTAAAAAAAATCTTTTTAATATGTAGGTTTTGTATTTTGGGGTTTTGATGCATACGCATACGGATAGTAGTGGCTATCATTGCAGATTTTTTTTTTTGCGTTTGATTTGTGTTGTTTGTGTTTTACTTAAAGGGGCGAAAAAATAAAAATACTTTAAAATTTTCAAAATTCATACATAGATCCCTTTATCTCAACGCCTTTGCAATTAAAAAAAATTTTGGGGACCAATGCTCACTACATTTTTTTAAAGAAAAGCTAAGAGTAATTTTTGTTAGCATTACAAAATTCATTTCATGCTGGGGTTAATTTAAATATAAAACCCCCCATCCCAGAAAATGTTTTTTTTCTCATTGTCTACCCATTTGAAAAGTTTTAAAAACCCAAATTTTAAATTTTTAAAGTTCTTGGGGTTTTTTAACCCTCTTGGTGTGTTTTTCTTTCAAACGTTACTTTTCTTCTCCCCCCCTTTTGAAAAAGAGATTTTTTTCCTGTCAGCAGTGTGAAGATTTTTTCCCAGAAACTTGCAAAAATTTTTTTGGTGCAACTGCCCAAAAAAGGGAAAAGGGTTTTGTGTGTAGGCAGACAAAATTTTGTCAAAAAAACCCCCCCCAGAAAAATTGGTTAGACTGACAGTTCATTAACTAAAATACTGTGGGGCCCTACGAAGGGACAGGGAGACAGGAGAGGGCGGGGAAAATGACAGAAAAAAAGTTCAAAAACCAGAGGGGAAAGAGACACAGGGGGGACAGAGAAAGACACACAAACAGACAAAAGGGGGTAGAGAGAGGAGAGAGAAGAGAGAAAAAAAAAAACAGACAACAGACAGACAGACAAGACAGACATAAAAAGACAAAAAAAATTGTGTAAAGAGACAGATACGGAGGAAAAAGGGGATATAAAAAAGAGACAGAAAGACAGCCAGACGGGAAACATATAAAAATTTTTGACGAAAAAAACAAGCAAAAGGAGAGGAGAGGAGAGCGAAAAGAGAAGAGAGAGAGAGAGAGAGGGGGAGGGGGGGAGAGAGTTGAAAAAGGAAGGGGGGGACAAAACAGAGACAGAAAGGGAGATGATGAGGGTTGATGAGGGATGCTGATGGATTTGATGATGATGATGATGATGATGTTTCTCCAAGGTGACAGATCAGTAAAAAACATGTTTTTCACCCCGCCCCCCCCAACCCCCCCCCCCCCCCCCCCCCCCCCCCCCCCCCCTTTTTACCTAAAAAAAAAGATGAAAATAATGCTCATGCAGCATCCCGGGACAGAAGGGAGAGGGAATGGGCGGACAGAGAGACAGGCAGGCGCAGGGAAACAAAAATAAAAAGGATAGAAGATAGAAAGGGGGGCGAAAGAAAAAAGAGATAGGGGATTTTAAAAAAGGGGGTTGGCGGGGATAGAAACAAAGATTCCAGACAAAAAGGGGACAAAATAAGAAAAAGGTGAGCGGGACAGACAGCAGACGGGAAAACAAAAATAAAAGCAGTGAAAAAGACAAAAGAGGAGCTGACACCCCAAGAAGGTGGGGGGGCAACCCAAACCCAAAAACTGTCGTCCCCCAAAATTTTGCCTGCCCCCCCCTGGGTTTAGGCTGCCCCTTTCCTCCTTCCTGCGTGTTCCCCCTTGAAAAAAATTTTCCTTCTCCCCCCCCTTTATTAAAACCCTACTCTTCCAAAAAACTTCCCCACCCCCACCCCCCTGCCCTACCCCCCCTACCTTTTCTCCAAACCGTCCCCCCGTGCCTGCAGGGGGGCAGTATTGAGCAATGGGGGTTTGCCCTTTTTCCCTTGTGGGCGAAAAGCTTTCCCCCTGCCTGGTGGTTTTGTTCACCCCGTATATTGAGTCTGTTCTGCTTTTTTGACTCTTCTATGACGTTGGGGTTGCCTTTCATCCAGTTCAGTACCCCTTTTTCCCTTTTCTATTTCTTTTTTCAACCAGTAAGATAAAAGGAAAGTGGTGCCCATAGCCTTTGTGGTCGTAGGGGGCAAGGCTTTCAAGAGACCTCAGTTTTCTTGGGGTTTAACTTTATTGAGGGTGGCCCCTTTTCTTCTCCCCTTTTACGCTTTCCCTTTTCCCTGACCTAAAGGGGGCGGGTACTTTTTTACGGGTGGGTGAACGGGGGGAAAACTTTTAATAAAACCCAAAAGGGTTTGCAAAGGGCCCCCCCAAATCCATTTTGGAACCCACCCAAATTGCGAAAAAACTTTGGCAGAGGAAAGGGAGGCGATCTGACCACCGACCCTTTTTCCCCCCTAATTTCAGTATAAATTACTGCAAAATTGTGTTTTTGGTTATTTTACAAAAAGGTTTCCCAAAAAACAAGATCGTCTTTTTTTTTTGGCCCACTCTAAAAATAAAATTATTCAATCTGTTTTTTCCTTTCCCCTTTGTTAGCACATCCCCCCAAAGCTCTCCCATTTTGGGTTGTTTTTTAGAGTATGAAAATTTGACAGCCTTTATTTTTTACAGAAAGGGATTGACAAGAAAATTTTTATGGGGGGTCTGTTAGCAGGTTTCGATACAGTGCATTTTTTGGGGGACTGTACCATCAAAATACAAACATTTTTTTCCTGACGGGTTATTTGAACTACAAACTCGGGAAAACCCCGGGCCCCCCCAATTCCCCAAGCTTTTTTTCCTGACCTGAAATTTTGTTGTTTTCTTTTCCTTTTAAATCCCCAAAAATGCCCCCCCATTGGATGAATAAATGGGGGACGATTTTTCTGATAATTGGTCCATTTTGGTAGACCCATAAAAATGTTTAAATGGGGTGTAGTAACCCCTGGTGGTTTAATTAACTCCATTTGTCTTTACCCTTGAGAAAATTAGGGAAAATTTGCAACACAAATACAAAAAAAAAATGTTTTAAAGTCAGCTTTATTTTTTGAAACCTGTCCTCGCTAGAGTTTTAATTTCGCCAGTGGTGAGATTTGGGGTGTTGGGGGGGGAAAAGCCAGTGGTCAGAGCATTGTACGGTATTTGAGGGGCCGGGTTTTTGACCCCGGGTTTTGGGGGCCACCAAAAAATCCCCCAGGGGGGATGGGGGGGGCCTACCCAGTTTAAATAGACCCCCAACATTCGGGGAAATTCTATGTTTTGGAAAATTTTCCTTTTTTTTCTATCACTCTTTTGTTTCTCCTTTTCCCTTTTTTCTTTGTCACTTCCTTCTTGTCAAATTTTTGGGCCTTCTGGGTCCATTCTCCGGGCCTTTTTTTTAAAGAAAGAAAAAAAGTTTAAAAATTCTCTCTTTTTCCCAAAAGTTGGAGGGTGTGGGCCTGACTTGCCCGGTGCTTAACGGCAGTTGATGCTTTTTTCGTCTATAACGGGACAAAAATTTGTTCTTTTCTGAGTGTTAAATAAAGGAACCCAACCAAAAAGGAAGCCGCCCGGGGGTTTTTTTCCCCGGGGGGTTTATATAAAGTACTGATTTCCACTCCTTTTCCGGTGAGAAAAAAAACCAAAACCCTTTGTGTGAACCATGAAAGAACATGTGTGCACACAATCCCCTTTTTAAAGGTGGCTATTTTGTGTGGTAAAAATGGATGATAAAATTTGGGTTTTAAAAAAAATGTTTTCCCAAAATGGGGCTTTTTGGGGCCCATACCCCCAAATTTTGGGGGTGTAGTACTTAATGGGTGAGCAAAGCAGGTAGCATAAAAAAATACCACTTTGGTTGAACCTCAGGCTCTAGCCTAGAAAAGGGAAAAAAACCCTTTGCTCCACCATCTTTAAAGACACAATGCACGCAAACCGCACCACACACACACACCCCACACACAAATACACACCCCCCGTGAAAAATGTTTTTGTTGGTCTTAAAAATTTCTTAAAATTATTTATTTTTAACAATAGGTTACGGGAACTGTTTTTGGATGTTTTTGTATGGGTTTTTTTTCTAGAGACCAATTTTACATCTGTTTTCAGAACAGTGATCAAAACCCCAAAAATTTGGTTTTTAAATAAATTGATATACTAGTTTGAAAAAGGGTTTCATATCAAAAAAAAAGGGTGAGCTCTTTGGTTTTCTTTGACCAAACTTGTGGCTTTAAACAAAAGAGATGTGTCTTTCTTGTTTGTGCCCTTTCCTTAACTTCATTTTTATCCCTTTTTTTTTCAAATTACCCTTTAAATTTAAATTTTTTCTCAGACCCTTTCAGTTTTTTAAGCCTTTTTTGAGGCTTTCCAGGCCCCAAAAACCCCGATAATTTCGAACAGGGAAGTGATTTTCTATGACTGAGGGGCACATGAAGATTAAAGGCCCTGGAACGTCAAGCTGTCACTAATCACGCGAAGCACGCCCCGCGACAAAACAGCAAAACGGGCCAAAAAAAAGGCATATGGAGGGAAAAAAATGTCCCAAAAAGTGTGGGCAAATTCGTTTTTTGCTTACCTTTTTTTGGGAGCTTAAAAAAGGGGTTTAAAAACCTCCCCCTGCCCCCCCATCCCACCTACTTTAATTTTTAGTCCCCCTTTTCCCTTTTGGGTTTTTGGGCGGTTGTTGCAAGGAGGTCCCTTGGGGGATGGGAAAGTGGGCGGATTAATTTAGTTTCAATTGTGCCAGTGTCTGTGCATTTTTGTTTCTGTTTATCAAAAATTTTCTTTTAACAAAATTATTGGATCAAAAAAGTATAATATGATCAGGGAAAGACAAAATCAAAAATTGAAAAAAACACAATGGAGAAGAAATTTATAAGGGCCCATTTTTAAAAAACAGTCCTTTTAAGTTTATCCAAAAAGCAGTGGGAAGATTTTTAATGGTTGAAAACTCTGTACCAAAGGGACAACAATACTCCGGCCTCCCCCGTCATGCCCGGGTGTTTAGCGCCCCCCTCTCTCTCTCTCTCTCTCTCTCTCTCTTTTCGCAAAGTCCCCGGGAAAAGTGGCGGATAAGGGGTATTGGCGATGTTTAGTGGTTCCAGCTTGGGGACCCCTTGGGGGGCATTTAAATATTTTAGCCAGTTCACTGTCTCCATTTGGTCACTGAAAGGGGGTTTTAAAAACATACAAGATGAGGAAAAAGCTGTGTAAAGTGGTCTTTGAATACCTCCCCCAAAATTTTCCCTCCACAAGTTTGGGTTCAAAAGAAAAAAAGCTGAAGGGAAAAAAAAGGGAAAAATTTGAAAAAACAAAAAACTTGTTTTTAAATGATAGAAAAAAAAGAGAAAAAGAGAAAAAAACTAATACTTCCCAGAGGGGAGGTGGCCTTTTTTTGTGTGGGACAAACCAAGGCCACAATAAAGTCAGGGGTGGTTTTTCATAATGAGTGAGGGGGAATTACTGGATGATTAGGGAGATGGGGCCGAAAAGGGCAATATAATGTGTTTATCTAAAGGGATGAGCTTTCTCAAAGGGTTTTCCAAAAAAACGTTTTCAATTTTTCTGCCTAATTAAAACTTTTTTTACTAAATTTATTTCCCTTTACAGCCCACTTAATGTTAATTTTAACCCTTTTTTGGGCTAACCATTAAGATTGCTCAAAATTTGAATTTGGGGATAGAAAATTTCAAGCCCCAAGTGTGGGGTTTGTTGCAACTATTTTGCCAAAACACCATGATATTGGGGGGTTTTTTTAGGGTTTCAAAAAGCAGCCCCCGTATTAAAACAGTTGAGTTCCAAACAGTGGGTGGGCTTGCCATCGACTGAAAGACGAGTCATTTAAAACCCGCTGCTTTTTTTAGAGCATGAAGTAGAAAGGCCCAAAAGTAGTTCTGACAGTTCACTGTCCCGTGTCAATGTAAAACCTTAAAAAAAATGTGCTTGAATAAAAAAATTAAACTCTTATTTTCTTTCCCTTTTATATGCTGTTCATTTATTCTCTCTCTCAACAAAAATTTTCAAAAAAAACGGACACCGGGGGCTGGAGAAAAAAAAAACAAAGAAAGCTTAAATTCCCTTTTCCTCAAAATTAAAAGAAATAAAAAAAATAAAATAAAATGAAACCCAAAAATAAATCTCCACACTCACCCCACGAACCCAAATTTTTTCTTGCCCGCAAAACAAAGGTCCCTTTTTCCCAGGTTTTGCTTTTTGGTTGCCCCCCACCCCAAAAACCTCTTTTAACATGTTCTATGACCCCCAAATGAACCTGCGAACTTTAAAAGCCTCCCTTTTCACTCCATGGGGGGTTTGGCTGCCCCGCAAATTTTGCCCCTGGCATTAATCACGCCTCTCCCCCTCTCTGTTTTTTGTCCAGTGGTTAAAAAATCTCATTCCCCCCCCAAACTCTTCCTCAAAATGTCCTCTGTGGGAAAAAAATTTTCAGGGTCCTTTTTGGGGTGGATTGCAAAATTTTTCAGGGCCAGGCAGATTTGATTTGGCTTTGCTTTTTTTGTCCCCTTCCCCCCCCCTTAATCACCCCACCCCCCCTCTTTTCCCCGTGTTTTGCCCTGCAACCAAAATTTTTCCCTCCCTCAATCTCCCCTTTCCTTTGTTAAAGCCACGCTCTTGATCCCTCCCCCCTTTTCCCCTCTCTTTTAGTAGCAAAAAAGGGAAAATGTTTAGTAAAGGGCCCGTGTTGGGGAAAACATAGCATCCATCCGGTCTCCCCCCGCCAGAACTCTTAGCACAGAAAACCCGGGAATCAAAACCTTTTGCCTCATCAAAATATTTACTTTAAAATTTGGAGGCCCCCAAAACCCCACAAAACACACACACCACACACTCCCCCACAAAAAAAAATATAATTTTATATTTTATATATTTTTAATATTTTTATATTATTTATTATTCTTTTTTACATCGATAGATAGATAGATGGACAGACAGACGACATCTTTTATTAAAATGCAAATGTATAGGGGCAAAAATTTGCCCCCCCATTCCCAAAATCCTATTTTTTGTCATGACTTAAAGGTTTTGTAAAGGGAAAACCCTGGGCCATGTGACAAAAAAAAAATGCAAAAGTCCTTGATTCTTTTGCTCATTTTAATTTTTTTCTGTGTATTTTTATTATTTTGCCCTTAAAAACCTAAATTTTATCGGAAAATACTTTTTAATGTTCAAAGTTCTTCACACAAATGTTTTAAAAATCTTTTTGAAATAAAATTTTTTTTTTAAAAATTTCTGATCCTTTAAAGAATTTTTTTTTTTTTCTTTGTCAATGAAAACAAATATTGTTAAATTTTTAAAATTATGGTTTTTAACGAAAAAATGTTTCTTTTACTTTTAAAATTTCATGTAATAGTGGGTTTTTTGGATTGCAAAGAAAATTTCCCATTGTTTTTTTGTTTGTTTTTTTTTTTTAGCAGGGCTTTGTTTTACCCCTAAAGTATTTTAGGCCTAAAATGAATTTTTTTCCCCTTTTTTTAAAGTCCCCAAAATTTTTTTTTTGTTTTATTTTTTCTTTTTTGGTCCCTTAATTACGGTTTTTTTCACTTTCTTGTTTCTTCCCCCTTTAAACAAAGCCGGGGATAAATTTCCTTTTTGGGTAGATTCTGTTGGAAATTTTTTTTAAAATTTTTGATTGGGTTTTCACTAAAAAAGTTTTTTTTGTGAAATGGATCTGTCACCAGTGGACAAAATCTCTTTAAAACTTCAAGCCAAAGTATAGTTGGCTTACAAAAAACAAACGAACCCCCCAAAAAAACAAAACCCGAGAGGCAAACAATGGGGTATTTCAGAAAGGGCTTTACAAAAAGACCGCCTGGACCCGATAAAATCGCTAGAACCTCGGGGGGAAAATACGATTAAAAATTAAAGGCAAAAATAGAAAAAAGGGGAGGGGAGGACATAGATAGGGTAGATAGAATTCAAATCTAAAGGACTAATCTTGCTTTGTTTTAATTATTTTTTTTTAATATTCGATGTAAAAGTTTTCCTTTCCAGGTGTTTTATCGACAGCCCAAAACCCACTGGTTTGATCTGGGTTTTTTAGTCTTTGTCTAATTTAAAACCCCCCCCGAAAAGGGGAAAAAATTTTATAAAAAATGAAAAGATATTGAACAACAGTAAAGGTAGTCAAAAAGATTTTCAATATGGGATTTGTATTTTTTCTTAAAGGGAGTTTAATTGGTTTCCCAAAAAACTTTATGGAGCTGTGGGATCAGAGATTTCAAAAGTGAACCACTTTTTTTTTTTTTTTTTATATAATATATTATATATATTTGTGTGTGTGTGTGTGTGGTTTGGGTGGTGGGGGGTGTGGTGTGGGCCCGAGAGAAGGGGAAGGGGGGGGGTGAGGGCAAACAAGACAGAAACAAAAAAAAGACACTGATGAAAAGGAACATGGAAAGGCAATCCCAAACAAAAAAATGTCATCCCCCCACAATTGCCCGTCAAACCCCCCGGGTTTTGGGTGCCCCCCCTCCTCCCTGCAGTGTCTGCCCTGTGCAAAAAAATTTTTCTCCCCCTTCATAAAACTTCCCTTTTTCCTTTAAAAATTCCAAAACCCCCCTAGAGCCCTCCCCCATCCCCACCCTGTCTCTCCTCCAAGTCTGCAGTGGGGCAGTAATGAGGCGTGTGGTGTGGGTGTCTTTTTGCAGTAAAATGGAGCAAGGTTGACCTTGTAGCCGGGTTTTGGGGTTCAGGTCTGTATGTCCCGTCCCGTTTTGTGGTGGTTGATTTGCTCCTTCAGTGTGTGGAGTTTTTTGTTTCTAAAAAATTGGCAGACTAGGGCTTCTTTCAGCCAATACAGGAGTTAGGTATGTATAATTTCCTTTTTTTTTTTTTGGTTTTTTTTCTTTCCATTATATCTGTCCCCAAACCAATATTGTAGATGGTACTGTTTTAAAAAATCATTAGTCATTTTTCCAGTTTATCTTCAAAACTAAATTTTCCTTTCTTGCTAAAAAGCATTTTTCAGCTATTGCCTTTCCCGTCTCCTCCCTTTTTAGATTTACATAGTTTTTTATAACAATTAAAAAAGTTTAAATTTTTTTTTACTCAAAAGACAAACCATTAAAACCTTTAAATTTTAGCGTACAAAAAGACAAAATTATCATGCAAGCTAGCAAAAATGCTTTCCCCCAGAAAAAATTGAAAAACTTTAAAATCCATCTTGAAATTTAAAAACCCAAACTGGAAAAACCAATGGGCTTTAAATGATTCTCCTTATGCTAAATTTAATGGAAACATGTTGCCTGCTAAATTTCTTTAACAAAAAATGACGTTTGGGAAAAAAAAAAAACACCACCCACACACACACACACACCACACACACACCCCACCCCACCCCACACCAAATCCTTCCCAACATTTGCTGTCAAAAAAAATGGGCAAACTCCCCGAAGAAGGGGGAAAAAAACCCACCACCCACAAAAAAATTATTGACAAACAAAGATTGGGTTAGTACACTGAAAAGGGAAAATTTTCAGAGCCTTTAAAATAAAGATTTTTTTTTTCATATTAATGTTTGAAAACATTGATCATTTTCATTAAATTTAAAAAAACCCGTTAAAAGATTTGTTGGTGCAGTTGCTATAAATTAATAGCCCCTGGAAAAAATATGAAAAATGATTTCTTTATTGGAAAAAAACCCCTTTTCCCTTTCAAAAATGTTTTTTAAAATTTAAAATTTATTTTGGGGTTTTTATAAAAAAAAAATTTGAAAGCTCAAATTAGAGCAGAATCTGTCAAAAACAAATGAAACTGAAACAAATTTATAATCCTCTCTATCTGAATCTGGTCCGTATATAACCAATACATATGATTACAATGATATAAATAACATATAACAACAGCTAATCTAAACTGCCATTGAAGCTCTTTGTACATTTAGTTTTCCTCTGAAAAATTAGCTCTCTTTGATGTCTGCAGAAAGAATGGTTTAAAAGTACTGAAAAATTTGAGCATGCCTCATGTATATATGTAAGAATAGAGACTCTTTACCTAAAATATGGCAGAGCTATGAAGACATCAACTTTATTCTGTACTTAGCCTCATAAAATCGTTTTTTCTTTTTCTCACTTCATCTTTTTTTAAAATCTCTTGCCTAGTGGTTAGAACATTGCACTCGCAATCTGACGACCTGGGTTTGATACCCTTTCAAGGCATATTTTTTCCCTGGAGTTAACATCATGCCACACACTCCCCCACCAAAAATTGGATGAGACCTATAAACCAGCAACATTTGTGAACGCACGCAGAACATCTTGTGAATATGTTAATCCTGTTCTGCTTTTCATAAGAGTAGGCCATTGTGTGCCAGTGGGGAAAAATGACAGAATTTACAAAACCGCATACACACAGGACTGGATGTGAAATGGCAACTAATGTGCTTATTAAATTATCCTTCATATAAAAGAATAAAATAAAATAAATAAATAAATAAATAAAATATCTCTCTTTGTGACCCTAGCATTTTCAACCTTTTAGAGGCTGCCAGGAAAACCTGACTAATGGGAACAGCAAGTGATGCTAATGGCCCAATACACGGAAGCTAATGAATGGAAACGTCCAGCTGTCACTTATCACGTGAAGCACGCAACACGAAAAAGCAGCACAACTCCAACAAAGAACCTATGACAGGAAAATGTGGTCCAATAAGTTTGCAAATGTCCTCTTTCCTTACCTTTTGACTGACTCGAAAATCTTTAAGTTTTTAGCCTTTAACTTTCTCCTTCCCTTACCGTCTCTTGTCTTTTAGACTCCTGCGCCTGCCCTTCATTAAAGCACCAGGAGTCAGTTCATGGAAATGACATTTTGAATGGAATCCAATCAGCATAATTGGGTCAGAAGAGAGAGGTGGAGAGTAGAGAAACAGAGACAGAGAGAGAGGAGAGAGAGGGAGAGTGTGTGAAGTTGTGAGTGGTGTGGTGTGGTGGTGTGTGTGTTGGGTGAGTGTGTGTGTGTGTGTGTGTGAAAGTGATTTAAGAATGTGTTAAAGAAGACCAAGTTCTATCAGGTTGAAAACCACACAAACATAGCAACTCTAACTAAGTAAGTGCATATATCTATCAGAAATTCTACAAAGTGATTCCAGTAAGAGACACCCATCATTTCTGGTTAGTAACTAACCTCAACCAACAGTCCAGAAGATGTCAACTTCACTAGACACCACATAGTGGATGACATGGACAAGGTCAGGACTTGACATTCACACTCTACATCACAGCATCCTCACCCCCACCCCTCCTTCCTTGTCATACCATGTCTGACTCTTGTACAGAACATGCTTTAGTTTCTGTCATAAAATGCTGTGCAGCATTGACTGCTTTGATTGTTGACACTGACACTGACAAAGCAGGGGAGTGAGAAAAGAGAAAATGTAGATATCATAATTAGGTTATATACTATATATTCAAGAAATACTGGCTGCGGTTGATGGGAGGTTGTTGTTTTTTCAAGGAGGTGGGAGGGAGGAGGAAGGCAGTGAGGGCAGTGAGGGAAGAGAGGGTAAAACAGTCATCATGGCAAGATAGCCTGTGTGTCATACATTTACTCCTGACTGTATTTGAATGAGGAAGCGAAAGTAATGGATTACTATTATTAAAAGAGTGATTTTTTCAAAAGAGCCATCATTAATCTTTATAGTCGTACATTTTACCATCCATCGCTGCCATAAATATCAATTAGAGTCATGAAGATAAGGAAAGGAGACAGAGCTGTCATCATCCATCTTCACACAGTGTTGTATTGGATGATACTTCAGAACAGGTCATAAAGACGAAGCCAAAGAGGAAGGCAGGGCTGGTGTGGCTGTGTGTGCTGACTGGACCCCCACACAATAGAAAATGATGGATTGAATGGCGCCAGCAGCTCCTCCTCCACAGAGTCAGACTGGCACCACTGATTCACAGTGAGGAGATGGGACATGGAATGCATAGAGTTGGTAGTACAGAGCAGATCCAGTTTACAGCCTGGGTGTGATTCTGATTCAAATTCACCTATGAAGGTTCTGATTGTTGCTGAGGTACAGTTGTAAGAGAGATCGTAGAGATGCATCCTTCAGTCTCTCATGGTGGAGAGTGTACAGGAAAGCCATTCACAGACAGTGTGGTGGAAGACTTAAAGCACCTGTAACGATATATTTCAAAACTTTTGTTTTGTTTTTGTAAAAATTTTTTGTTGGGGAGGGGGTCTTTTTACTGTACTAATGACGATTACAAGGATGGAAGGAGAAGAGAAAGGATATGTATCTTATGATTGTCACCATTTCATGCATAGCACTTCACATCTTCACAATTTGCTACCTTTCTTGTCCCCCTTTTCCTCACTACATATACATTTGTCTTTAAATGTGGGTTTTTTTCTATACGCTTTTGTTAGGGGAAACTCATCTTATTGTAATGGGCTATTTTCAATGTACTAAATATGATTCGCACGTGAGAACTGCCTCATTTGCGAGACAAGCACTCAGACTGTTTTTATCATCTAGTGAGTGAGATTTTAAAACAAAAACTGGCATAAAACAAGGCCCAACTCGTAGACCTATTGATGCTCAGATGAATGATTTTTGGACCATGCGACAAAAATTTGTCATTGTTCTGCTAGAAAAGTAGAATAGTTCACACGACAAATAACAATGTGACAATCAGCAATACCATAATGACATGGTGTTGGTGATAATCTCTTTGTGCCTCTCATCCATGCTTTTTCCTCTTTTGTCATTTGTTAGCGAAGTCCTAATCATCAAAACATGACAACATTACGTAAATTATTCTTTGAAAGGTGAGAATAATGCCACCAAACATTTCAGCGCTGATTATAACGAAATTGATTGCCAATTGGATGTTGGACGTGGAAAAAGACTTTTCGTGTTTGATGCAATTAAACCATGCTGAATCATGTAGCAATTTAAAAGCTATATGTTTATGACATATTTGACATAATTAAAGCATTCACAACGGTAAGGCTATCACCAAATATACCCGTACAAAAACCACTGTATTAGAAACAACAAAGACATACATGAATATTTTTTTTTCTAAACGTGATGAGAAAGCTTTCGCGCACCTATTCTGCAAATACGTAGTAACATAGTAAGAAGCAACCAATAACAAAACAGTGTACTAAAAAGCTTGTATGGTAGAAACGATGATTAAGTTCCTGCAGGCTCTAGACAAGTTCTGCTATGCTCCTGGTGCTGTCAGAAACGAACAGAAAACAGCATGCAAATAACCTCATTACAACACGCCTCTATCAGATACATTACCGAAGCTTCTCACAACTAGCTATGTTCGGAAACTTGCCAAAAGCCTTTTCTGCAAATCAGTCCACTAAGATAGGAATCAGTATGCAAATAGTGCAGGCCTGTGACGTCATTGTGGGTGTCAGGATATCCTGAGATATTTCCAACCCAACATCAACAGGGCCTCTGTTTATCGTCCAAACAAGCTCAGCTAACAGCTTTGTGTTGGGTTTTATTTTCTGATATAGAGAAACCAGTAAAGTCATGGAAATGCCTGCATATATAAGCATGTATAAGTCTGGCATGCCAAAGAGAAAAGTGATGAACAGTTTGTTGCCTCCTGTGAAGTGGATAGCCAGCCTCAGAGACAACCTATCAAGTTGAACATGCCCTTCTTGTCCTTGATTGTGCTTGTAATGGCATTTTATGATAATTTCTATTGATAGGTATATTTTTTTAAATCGCTGTTGCCCACTCAATGATACACAGTTACTGGGCATTTCTCGAAAGACTATCAAATGATAGAGCTGCTGGTGTTGTTTCAGTATGAACAGTTGTCAATGATCATTTGAATGTAACTGTCTTTTTTTAAACTTCTTTCTTCCGCTTGTACAAAATTTCATTGGTCTCTTTCATTATTTTCTTCAACACAGGTCCTGACTCAAATCACACACTCTTTGGGGAGGGGGGCTTAGAACTTTGGTCACACTGTACACATGGCGCTTACAATTGGGCGGGTGCACACACATACACACACACACACGCGCGCGCGTGTGCTTGTGTGTAGAGAGAGATGGGGCAGGGTATGTAGATGCAGAGAGAGAGAGAGACAGAGAGACAGCCGGACAGACAGACAGAGACAGACAGATAGACAGAAGGGGGAGGAAATCAGCGAATAGAGAGACAAGACAATGACTCAGAGAGAGAGGAGAGAAGAGAAGAGAGAGGAGAGAGAGAGAGAGAGAGAGAGAGAGAGAGAGAGATAGAGAGAGAGAGAGAGAGAAAGCGTAAAGTGCACATGTCATCCAGTGAGTTTTTTAAAAACTATCCCATAATCATTAATGGGGGAAAACTTTTTATCATCTGCCAAGGCAAGAAGAAAAAGCTGAGGTATTCCCTTAAACCCTTCAAGAAATCCATACACTGGCCATTTTCAAAATATCTTATTCCCTAATGGAATAATGTTCCACAAAAAATATCACCCAAAATATAATTGACACATATCCATCATATACAGCACTAAGCCATCTAACGCAATTAGCAATGCCATGTCTGACAGTGTATGTGATGTGTGATTGTTCGGCAGGAGGATTTTCTTCACAGAACTGGAAGAAAAGTTTGTTGGAAAATGGATGTGTGGATGTAAACATGTGTTTGCCATCATGGCAGATCATCTTTACTGGCAGTATTTTAATTGGCATGAGCTGGATTTATTGTCTGGTGTTTTTGTTGTTCTAGTAAGAGAGAGAGATAGCGCATTAGACTTTTTATGCTGGTCTTAGTTATCATAACAATAACACCAGGAGTTTATAAAGATAGGGATCATGAAGAGGAAATCATGAATCCTGTTAAAAAATCTGAAATCAATAACCACACAAGACAGAATGATACAAAATACAAATAATCTACACACAGCCACGTTCTTTAACTAGGTGATGTATGACTGTGACAGTCTTGCATCATCCTATTGTTCACTGGTCAGTTTATTTATAGCTACAGTAGTGAAACAAAAAGTTGTGTTTGTACATTGGGTTTTTTCCCTAAGTACATCAGCTGTCAGTGCAGCCCCATATTTTATGTGGATTGCTGATCCGTAAAGGATTTATGTCCTTATATATGTCTCCCATTTCCACAGGAGTGTGCAAAAAAGAAGAGAAAAGAAAATGTTTTCCATTGCACTGCATAAAAAGAAGCACACAAAGTGTAAAAAGAAAATCCCAAAACAAACACAAAACGAAGCTAAGAAACAGGAACAGAAAACTTGTTAAGTTTAAGTTTTGTTTTCTTTGCTGTGGAGGGATGATGCAGGTGGGTTTTGCTTGTCTTCTGCTGTAGTACTCTATTTTATCTTCCATTTGCACGCAAAGAGTTTTCTTTCCAGTTAGTTTTGTTGACAAAGAAAGACGGTATGTGAACTTTTTCTTAGATTAAAGATATTGAATAAAATTATGTTAAAATGGTGTGAGTAGCCTTTCTTTTGTTGGTAACTTCAAAACAACAGAACAAATATCACACAACATATGCATTACAAAATACAAGAATAGAGCAAATGTGTGCATTCAAATAATTGACGATGCAAAAATATAAAGACTGCTTCTTATTTTTTGCATGATTTTAAAAAAAGGAAACAAAAGGAGCTGTCAATGTAGTTCACCACAAATTATCTAATTCACAAATAATGCTTTTACACAAACACACAACACACAGTCAGTGAGAGACGGAGAAATGGGAGAGTGATCATAGAGATCAAACAGAAAACATGCTGGATATGCAAATTCAGACTATTACATTGCAGATCAAGTTTCATATTTCATACCACTAAAAAATTTGACTCATAAATTTATCAGAAACTCCATACCATCAAATGCATTGCATTGAGACTGTATTGGTTTCCAAAATTTAGCAAACATTTGTAGGGGTTTGTGATGGAGTCATTTTCCTGACAAAACAAGACACCAAAATGTGCCACAAGGAAAACCTGAACAACAGCTGGATTTACCTCTCCAGTCCTCCTGCTGGTTAAGTAAGTCATGGAAATGGGCAGAGGAGGAGTTCTTTGTGTCTTAGAAGGTATTTCATGTCAAAAAAAAAGGCCTTTTTTTCCCTCCCCCCCTTCCCTTCCACAAACATCAGCACTCCAGACTTTTGTCAAATGAAGCCCCTTTTTGCCAGATTTGTAGTTTGATTTTATAAAAAGGTGTGTACTTGTAATTTCCATTGAAAAAGCAAGTGTCGGAAATAGAGACGGAGGGAGCACACACACACACACATACACACACGCGCGCGCGCGAGCGCACGCACACAAACAGGTACACACACACATGTGCCCCCACACAAGCATGCTTAAGGTGAGAGAGAGAATGGGGTGGGGGACATTTAATCTTAGATGTTTCCCAGGAGAGTATATGCTCAGACATAGTGGTTCTGTGTGTGAGCATGCATGTGTGCCTGCTTGTGTGTGTTTTGTACATGTGTACATGCGCGGCGCATTTATGTGTGCTCGTGCACGTGCACGTGTATTGTCAATGCGCCCACGCATGTGCAGAATTAAATACCTCTCACATCTGGAATGAAACTAGTGCTACATAAAGCCCCGATTTACTTGAACAAAATGCTCTTTGATTTGCACAAGAGCCAGTCATAACTGCACTCTTTAACGGGCACAAAGTAAGTGCAAGTGATAGTGGGCCCAACTGAATTCAAACTTGACCTGGGGAGTGGGAAAGCCGAGTGGTTAGAGCATGAAATTTCTGCTCAGTCAGTAATTGGGGCATGGTTTGATCTCCACTAAGGACTCCCCTAAATGTCTTTTCCTAGAAACATCAACATCCATTACCCTGTAAATCCTTTGAGCTACAGAATAAAATCACTATCCTCACCTCATCTCTCTCTCTCTTCTCTCTCTTCTTCTCTCTCTCTCTCTCTCACTTACCCATCTCTCTCTCTCTCTCAAACATCTCTCTCTCTCTCTCTCTCTCTCTCAGGCCAAAGTGACTGAACCAGAGTAACGTGGAAACCATGTACCAACTGAATCAGTTACCACACTATCACTTTAAAAAATAAAAAAGAAAAAGAAAAAAGAAGCAAAATACGGTTTATGTTATTGTGGCCCCCTCCTTTTCCTCATTTGCAATGGCCAAAAGTGTTACACAATAATGTTTCTGAATCTGAACATAATTTTAACAACCATGGCGTGGAACCCATGCCATGGAGATCATTAGGACTGTATTAGTAATCATGCATTTTTCTTAGTTACATTGTGTGTTTTGTGCCCATTCCCCTTCACACTGTCCCCTTGTGAATGGGCTTAAAAAGCTTGTCACAATAAAATATTGTCATATATTGTCATATACTCCTCTCTCTCTCATCTCTCTCTCCTCTCCACTCTCATTCTCTCGTCTCTCTCCACCTCTCTCTCTCACTCTCATCACCTACCGCATTTATAATAACTCTGTTAGCTCCTAGCATAGTAGTAATCCTAATGTCATTAGACATTTAGCTTTGTATCTATTAAAGCCTTTAAAATAAGAGATATTCTGTTGTCATACTATTGCAATATGTTTTCTCCCCTGTGGACTTGTTTCCATTTGTTTGTCCCTGCTGTACTTCACCAAGTATTCCTATCATTATTCAGTGTATTGATCAGTAACCCCTTCATTTATGGGCCAATGGCCTTTTTTGAATATATTCTTTCAGGGTTCAGAGTTCTCTCTGTCCCTGTCTATCTGTTTCTCTCTCTCTCTCTCTCAGTGCCCTGATCTTTACAATCAGCAAAGAAAACCTTTACCCTTATATACTACGTTACGATTTTGCGCCATGATTAACCCAGCAGACCTGTGAACTGTTTTGCTTCTGCTTTGCACTCCATGGGCCAACTCTGGCTGAAAGCAGTTAGCACTGGCATTAATCACGCCTCTCCACTCTCTGTTTTTTGTCCAGTGGTCTAAAGAAACCATCTCCCCCCCCCCCCCATCTCTTCCTCAAACTGTCTCCTGTGGGAACATTGCAGGTCCAGTCTTGGGATTGGATTGCAATTTTGTCAGGGCCAGGGCAGATCGATTCTGGCGTTGCTTGTGTCCACTTCCCCTCCTTTAATCACCCCCACCCCTCTCTTTCCCTGTGTTCATGCCCTGCATCAACTTTGTCCCTCCATCCCACTTCTCTCCTAGCTCTCATGCCACAGCTCTTGATCCCCTCCCCCCTTTTCCACTCTCTTTCAGTAGCAAAGGGAAAGTGTTCAGCAAAGGGCCTGTGTTGGAATACATGACCTTCTATTATGAGGCTACTGCTCATGAAAAGTCTAGAGCACAAAACCCCAGCAATCACAACCTGTGCCTCATCAAACTATCACAGAGATTAGGAAGCACACACACACACACACACACACACACACACACATATATATATATATATATATATATATAATAAATTTATTTATTTATTTATTCTTTTATATCGATAGATAGATAGATATACATACATACATATATACATACATATACATACATACATACATACATACATACATACATAGACATAAAAATAGCAAATTTATAGGACAACATATTGCCTGTCATCAAAATTCTGGTTATTGACATTACTTAAGGTCTGTATGACACCCTGGGCCATGTGCCAATAACCATGCAATAGTCCTTGATTCTTTTTGCTCATTTTAATTTTTACTGTTGATCATATTATTTTGTCCTAAGACCTAATTCATTGGTAGTACTTTTGAATTTTCATGCTCTTCACACAACTGTTTTAAAACTCTTTTTGAAATACCTTTTACGTAACATGTTTGATCCTTTTTAAGAAAATAAGTTTTTTTGTCTTCTGTGAATAAAAACAAATATTGTAATCTATTGGGGTTTGCTTAACAGAAAACGTGTCTACTTTTACTGTAAACTTTCATGTAATAGTGTTTGTTGGATTGCAAACATATGCCACATGTTGTTTTGTTTGTTTGTATTGTAGCAGGCTTTTGTTCACTCTTATGTATTTTAGGCCTAAAGTGAATGTTCCCCACTTGTTTTAAATTCCTACTCATTCTTGTTTTAATTTTACTTGTTGTGTCCCTTTAATTACCGTTTTCCTCACTTTCTTGTTTCTTCCCCTTAAGCACAAGCCTTTTAAATTAAAATTAGATAGATTCTGTTGGAGACATTTTTCAAATTTTGATTGGGTTTTCACTAAAAATGGTTTTTATGTGAAATGGATTTGTCAACAGTGTGACAGATCTCTTCATACACTCAAACCAAAGATTACAGAAAAGACAAACAGAATCCCCAAACAAACAAAACAGAGAGGCAAACAGTTGAGTATTTCAGAAAGACTTACAACAAAACAGCCTGACTGATAGATCAGCTAGAACCTAGAGGGGGGATATAAAAATAAACATACAGGCAAACTAGAATAGAGAGAGAGAGAGAAAAGAGAGAGAGAGGGGGGGGGGAGGGAAACGGAGACACAAGAAAAATAGATTGAATTCGAAAGGACTAAACTTGCTTCTGTTCACTTATTTTTATTCAATATCAGATGTAAATGTTTTCCTTTCCAGGTGTTTCATCAGACAGCCCGACCACACTGGTTTGGTCTGTTGTTTAGTCTTTGTCTAATAAAGCCCACTGAAAGGCAAAACATTACATAAGAATGAAAAGATATTGAACAACAGTAAGAGTAGTCAAACGATTTCATCAATGTATTTGTATTTTCGCTAATGAAAAGATTAATTGGTACCCCCAAAAACTTCTATGGAGCGTGCATCAGAGATTTCAAAAGTGAACCACTTATATTATATATATATATATATAATATATATATATATATAAAAATATATAAATTATATATATAGATATGTTGTGTGTGTGTTGTGTTGTGTGTTGTGTGGGTGTGTTGTGTGTAGTGTGTGTGTGTAGTGAGGTGTGTGTGTGTGTGTGACAGAGAGAAGGGGGGGGGTGTGAAGGGCAAACAGAGACAGAAACAAAAGAGAGACACTGATGACAAGTGAACATGGAAAGGCAACCCAATCAAAACATGTCATCCACACAATTGCCTGTCAACCCCCTCAGGGTTTAGGCTGTCCTCTCCTCCCTGCAGTGTCTGCCCCTGTGCAAATTAACTTCTCTCCCCTTTCATAAACACCTTCCCTTCCATCAAACATCTCCAACCCCACACTAGTACCCCTCCCCCATCCCCACCCTGTCTCTCCTCCATGTCTGCAGTGGGGCAGTAATGATGCAGTGTGCTGTGGGTGTCCTTTTGTAGTCAGTGGAGCAAGGTTGACCTTGAAGCTAGGTTTTAGGGTTTAGGTCTGTATGTCCTGTCTGTCTTGTGGGTGGTTGATTCTGCTCCTTCAGTGTGAGGAGTCTGCTTTCTAAATCATCTAGAAGAACTAGGTCTCTCTTTCAGCCAATATCATGAGTTAGGTATGCTATATTTTCCTTCCGCTTTCTTTTGTTTGTTTCTTTCCCTTATATCTGTCTTCAAGCCAATATTGTAGATGGCTGCTGTTAAAAATATTACTTAGTCATTTTTCCAGTTTATCTTCAAAACTAAATTTTCCTTCCTTGCTAAAATGCATTATTCAGCTATTGCCTTTCCCATCTCCTCCTTGTTAGACTTAATATAGCTTTTTATAACAATCAAAATGTCAATTTTTTTTATATCTCAGGAGACTTAAAACATTTCACCTGAATTCAGCAGTACAACAGACAAAATATATGATGCAAGCTAGCTAAGCTAATCTAAAATGCTCTCCAGCAGAAAGAAAGAAGTAACTGATATCCATCTTGAAATAAGGACCAATCTGGACCAATCTGGCTAAGTGATTTTCATCATGCTAAATTGAATAGGAAACATGTTGCCGGCTGAACTGCATTATCAACAATGGCAGTGATCACACACATACACACACACAGACATACACACACACATGCTTATCCAAATCCTTCTCCAAAATTTGCTGTCAAACAAATGACAATCTCCCCAGAAAAAGGGAAATAACCCACACACTGCCCATAAAAATTGTTGGCAAACAAGAAGATTGGGTTAGATATTCTGTCAAGGAAAATCTCAGAGTCTTAAGATATGATTTTTATTTTCATATTAACGATTGAAACACATTGATCATTATGAGTAATTTAAAAACATGTTAACATGATTTGTCAGCGCAGCTGCTATAAATTGATAAGCCCATAGAAAAAGTATGAAATAGGGATTTCTTTATTGGAAATCATATTCCTTAAAACTTGTTTAAATTAGATTTATTAAGCTTATCATAACAGAAATGAAAGCTCAAATTAGAGCAAAAATCTGTCAACAAATAAATGAAACTGAGACTCATTTAAAATCCTCTCCATTTGCATCTGCTCCATATATAACCAATACATATGATTACCATGATAACAAATAACATACAACAACAGCTAATGTAAACTGCCATTCAAGCTCTTTGTACATTTAGTTATTCTCTGAAAAATGAGCTCTCTTTGATGTCTGCAGAAAGAATGGTTTAAAAGTACTAACATTTTTTCATTCAATAAAATCATTAATTTAAATGAACATGTCTCGTGTATATATGTCAGAATAGAGACTCCTTACCTAAAATATGGCAGAGTCATGAAGACATCAACTTTATTCTGTACTTAGCCTCATAAAATCATTTTCATTTTATCACTACATTTTAAAAAAATCTCTCTTGCCTAGTGGTTAGAACATTGCACTTGCAATCTGATGACCTGGGTTTGATTCCTGTTCAAGGGGATATTTTCCACTGGAGTTAACATCAGTGCCGACTTCACTCTCCCCAAAAGTTCTTGGATGAGACTATCAACTAGACCCTGTGTGCGAACGCACGCAGAACATCTTGTGCACAGGTTAAATCCTGTGCCACTTTTCATAAAAGTAGGCCATTGTGTGCTGGTGGGAACAGTTGACAGAATTTACCAAACCACATACACTCAGGGACTGGATGTAAAAAGGCACATTGTGCTTATTCCATTATCCTCGATATAAAAGAATAAAACAAAATAAATAAATAAATAAAATCTCTCTCTTTGTGACCCTGGCATTTTCAACCTTTTAGAGGCTGCCAGCAAAAACCTGACTAATGGGAACAGCACGTGCTGCTAATGGCGCAATACACGTGAAGATAATGAGATGGAACGTCCAGATGTCACTTATCACGTGAAGCACGCAACACGACAAAGCAGCACACGCCAACAAAGACCTATGGCCGGAAATGTGTCCAATAAGTGTTGGCAAGATGTCCTCTTTCCTCACCTTTTGACTGACTCGAAAATCTTTTAAGTTTTTAGCCTTTACCTTTCTCCTTCCCTTACCGTCTCTTGTCTTTTAGACTCCTGCTGCCTGCCCTTCATTAAAGCACCAGAGATCAGTTCATGGAAATGACATTTGAATGGATTACATCAGACATAATTGGGTCAGAGAGTGAGAGAGAGAGGGGGGAGAGAGAGAGACAGAGACAGAGAGAGAGGAGAGAGAGGGAGAGTGTGTGAGTGTGAGTGTGTGTGTGTGTGTGTGTGTGTTGTTGTTGACTTCAATTTTACGTCTGTTCACTTTTAGTGATATTAGACGCCCCCCCCCCCTCCCCCCATTCCCTCCAACAAAAAAAAACCCAAACAAACAAACAAAAAAAAAAAAAAACAAAAAAAACCCGGGAGATGTGGATGTGGTGTTAAAAAAAAAAAATAATAATAATCTCGAAAAACTTGGCAATGCGACAGGAATTTAAAAAACAACAAAAAAACCCAACAAGTCATTAACGTTAATGTAACTATAACAAATGTCCTATGGACTGTAACAAAGACCTTCACAATTTCAAATGCCAATTTTAAATTACTGAATATGCTGGTGAGGGAGTTTTCAGAAAAATGGGGCATGAAAGGTTTACACTCTGGCAGTCAAAAAGTATATGAGTATTAGTGATATTCTCACCACACAGGCATTTACCATTTTTGCTGAATTTGGTTATCAATGCATTTAGTTTCATTCTATAGAATAAAGTATTAATTCTCCTTGACGTAAAAACACTTGTACTAACTTCTGAATGGTTCCCCACTGTTAGATTATGGGTATTGATTGCAGTTCTAGTTAAAAGTCTCTCATTTTGCTGATTACTATCAGTGACCTTTCTCCATGATTTTTGTTCTAGTAAGCTATACCCTTCTTGTAAGGATAAAGGCACATGCAATTCTATTGCATCCCGTCCATGTTTTGCACCCTTTTTGGCAGCTCTATCCGCCCACTCATTTGGAAAGAACCCAGTGTGTGAAGGCACCCAACAAAAATTCACACTTATGCCCTTTAAGGTTAAGAGATGTATGACATGCTTAATCTCTAATATGATTTTCGAAGTTTTCTTGTAACATGGCGATTTTAAAGCATACAATGCCGATTTAGAATCAACGCAAAGAAGAATTTGAAATATACTCAACGGCAAATCAAAGATATAAGTAAGACCCATTAGTATTGCTACAAGTTCTGCTGTAAATATCGAGTGATGTTTACCAATATAATATGATTTTTTCAATTTTTAACGCTGGTATAACAAAAGCAGAACCTGTTTCTTGATTATCTAGGCGTGATCCATCTGTATAAATTTGTAAATGGTCAAAATATTTATGATGGATGTGGGATCGGACATCAGCAACCATTATATTCTGGTTGTCATTCTTGTTTTCATTAGACACCTCTATATCAAATTGTGCTTTATTCATCTCCCATGATGGGCAAGGTAAGATTGCTTCTCGTGTGTCCATGCTGTGTTGATTGACTTCAGAGTTTTCTACCAGATCAGACACATATGTACTTATGGGCATTAAAGAGGATATATATTTCGCTCTTTTAGGAAAATTAAACTCTGATTTCACTTCTATTCTTCTGAAATAAAGTTTTCTGTCGTTTTGTTTCTAAGCAAATATTTAGCACATGCCAGTTGACGGTAATCATCTAAAGGCAATATGCCGACTTCGTTATATGTTCCCAGGGCTGAGGCGTGATAAGGCACACCAAGAGCCAGTCTGTATGCTTTGCAGTCTATACTTTGTAACTTTTTAAGTTAATACTTAGGCGCACTGAAAAAGACCTCTTCACCATACGATAATTTTGAACGAATAAGGGATGTAGCTAAATATTTCATATTTAATGTGTCTTGGCCCCAGAACTGTTTACTTACCATCTTCAAAAAGTTTAAGCCTTTCTTTGCTTTAGTTAAATTGTCTTCGATATGTGCATTCCAAGTTAGCTTAGAAGTGAGAATAACACCCAAGAACTTTACGGTGTCTTTATACTCAATCATGTTGGTCCCAATTCTAAATGCTGGTAGGTCATCTGGATTACTTCCATTGTTAAAAAGCACAGCGTACGTTTTTTCTGTGGATAAAGTAAATCCATTTTCGAGCATATAATTATCGATGTTGTTAAGCTGGTTCTGGTATACCTTTTTAATGTATTTTAACGCTCTTTTTGGTGTGTTTCGTTTCATAGAAACATTCATCCACATACATATATCATCTGCATATTGTACTAAGACGACTTCCTTCGACAATTTCATAGGAAGATCATGCAGCAAAACATTAAATAAGAGAGGCGATATTACAGAACCTTGGGGAAGTCCCATATGAAGAGATCTAAAACTAGAATATGATTTAGCTACTCTAACCTGTATACTTCTATTAGTCAAAAAACTTTTAATATAATTATAAAAATGCCCAGAAAAGCCCAGATTCTTAAGTTTATGTAGCAACTTAGCATGCCAAACTTGATCATACGCTCTTTTTATATCAAAAAATGTTGCAAGAACGTTCTTTCTTCTTGCAAACTGAATTTTTACATGCGTTGATAGCTTAACCAAGTTATCTATGGCAGATCTGTCTTTTCGAAAACCCGCTTGATTGACCGGGATTATTTTATTTTTATCACAGAAGTACATCAGCCTTTTAAGAATAATTCTCTCCATTAGCTTGCCAGTGTGTGAGGTCAAAGCAATTGGCCTGTAGCTAGTTTTGTCTGTTCTGGGTTTTCCTTGTTTATGAATAGGAATGACAATAGATTGTTTCCAATCCACTGGCACAACACCTTCAATCCAACATTTATTGAACAATTTATGCAGTAGAAAAATAAGTTTGCTGGTAGATGTTTTAGCATGTCATTAGAAACTGCATCTAACCCGACAGATGTTTTCTTAGTAGAAAGAGACAGTAAAGCATCTCTAACTTCATCCACTGATATTGGAGCATTAATGCATGAACTGTTGTCAGAGATTGGTCATTATACTCTGTTTTTATTTCCTCTTCTGTTCTATAGTTCCTACACTTAAGTGACAATCCTTCAAGACGCATCGATTTTGAAAACATATCTGCAAACGCCTCTGCCTTTTCTAAATTTGATGGAATTCTTTTTTCCAGTCTCACTGGACAAGTTGGTAAACTAACGCCTTTTTTTCATTTCATGAAATTTTTCCCAAACCTTTTTAAGGTCCTTATGATTTGAAATTTCGGTGGTACAAAAAGAAGTCCAAAACTGTCTCTTAGCCTGAGCTACAACAAGGTTACAATGAATTTTAGCTTGTTTCTGTTTTAAACTATTTTCTGATGTTTTATCTTTTAGATAAATTTTATACATTGAGCGTTTATTTTTAACTGCTTCCTCACATGCTGGTGTCCACCAGATATTTCCCTGATGTTTATTTATTTTTACTGTATTAATTTTGGGGATAGATAAAGTGGCAGCATTAAGAATGGTCTCAGTAAAACTGGAATAAAAGTGGTCAATGTTGTCAGTGTCAAAGCTGTCAGTGTTGTAAACTGCAAGGATGTCTTCAAACTTCTGCCAATCAGCTTTTTTATAGTTAAATTTGAGGATTTTGTCTTTCTGAGTGTCACAGAAAGTTGTTGTTCTACAAAAAGTTGTGATAATAGGCAGGTGATCACTGCCAAGGGTGTCATTATATGTTGACCACTCACACTCTGGAGCTAATGCAGGAGACACAAATGACAGATCTAAGGCTGATGCTTTGTGACTAACAATGTCTGGGATTCTTGTGACACTGCCGTCATTTAGCAAACATAGACAAGAGTCGACTATGTTTTCTACAAATCGATTATGAGATATTTTTCTACATTCCTTATCCCAGAAGGGTGCATGTGCATTAAAATCTCCTGCAATGAACCACTTTTCATTATCTTTAAGGTTGTGTATCCACTCAGTATTCAGATCATTTGGTCCCTTGGGCAGATATACAGACACAGTATTTATTATTATATTCTTTCCAAAACTTACTCGTGCTGCACATGAATATATATCTGGGATCTGGTTAGGCACTGGTGAGGGACACATGCAGTAATCCACCCCTTCCTGAATGTATATGGCTGCACTGATTTTTGTTACAGTATCGACTTGCTGATAGACAGGTGGATAATAATAGCCAGGCAGCTTGGGCAGCTTACTTTTAGTTACTTTGAGTGATTGTAACATCACTACTTGATAATGATTTTCAGCAAGATGCTGTATTAAATATGGCAGATTAGTGGAAATAGATCTAGCATTCCACTGCATGATGGAAAACGCGCTTTGTTGTTTAGAAGGCATAGTAACGTACAACGTTAAAAACTTATGAGTTAATAACAAAACAAACCCAACCCAGAAAAAAAACAACTTTACCAAACAAAAAATAATAATAAAAAATATAATAATAAGCAACCTTAACTGACTAAAGAATTTTAAACAACTCAATACAAACTAGTCATTCAAGAAAGTTCACACTGGATCAAGTAAAAACAGCTGCTACAGATGTGAGCAAAACGGAATAATACCATATCTAGTGCACTGCAAGTTAATACATATAAATTACCAGTCAGTGTTTCTTAACACACTAAAATGATTAGGTCTAGGCTGTTTCTGCCATCTCCACCATGGGTACTGGCAGTCCTGGAAATTGAATGGCCACTGACTATCTCTGTAACCTGGCTGGTGAAGGAAGTGGTCGTAGGTAGATCTGTGGGAGGGTACCTGGCGTGAATTGTAGATCCAGCGTCTAGGTTTCCTCTTCTGCTTTTCCCAGAGCAATTCGTGCACATGTCGGCCGATGTTTCTGGCGAGGACACGTGACCCCTGGGCATTAGGGTGCAGCTGGTCTCTGAAATTACTATAATGAGTGCTCAGGTTTTCGTGTGAGATGAAGGAAACATTTTTCTGTTCAAACAATTCAGAACATGTTATAGCATTGAATACATCTCTTTTCCTCTGCAGATCTGCGTTCCTGGTTGGAGCAATTTTGCTAATTACAACTTTGGCACTGGGGAAAGAGGCAATAACATTGTTCACATTCTGAACCATGTTCTTGCTGGCTTCCTGTGGGTCTGTGTCTTTTAGATCATTTATCCCACAATGGATAATGACACATTGTGGTTTCTGGACATCAGACTTTGCTTTCACAGACTGGTGAATCTCTCCTATTTTCGATGTTTTTACTTTAACAGCATCAAAGCCATAGGAGTTACCTAGGCACTTGCTGTTAATTCCATGCAGAATGGAATCATGGACTATCACTACCGAAGGGAGACTAGAAGTCTCTTCCTTCAAAGTAGAATTTGATTTGACGTCATGGTTCTTTTTCATCACAGCTGTCTTTTGACGTTGATTGTCAGGCTTTTTACTTTTTCTTTCCAATTGCACTTCTACTGACCTCTTTGTTGTTGTGCCAGCCCTGGGTGAAGAGGGCAGAGGGCTGGGTGAAGAGGGCTGGGTGAAGAGGGCAGTCGTTTTGCTGCTTGGGCGTAGGTAGACTAGTGGCAGGCAGGGGGGAGGAGCGTGGAGCCGAAGAACAGTCTGTCTGGGTTCCTCTGGTCACCATGCTGCAGGTTCTGGTCACCGGTGTTTCGGTGACCCTAGCGCTGCTGGTAACCAGAAGACGTCCCTGGTCCACCACGGTCCTCTCCAGAGCCGTGATTTTTTCACTCAGAGATAAGACCATCTGTTTGAGTTCCATGATGATGGAATGGCCTGGCAGATCTGGATCGTTAGTTGCTGCGTTGCCATGGGTGGAAGTATGGGGCAGAACGGCTGCTTTTTGATTTGCGGGTTTGGCCGTAGCATCTCCTGTACTTTCTTGATCAGCATTTTTTCTTGATGTGTGTACATCAAAGTAACAGGAGGCTGCCCGTTGACGTCGTGTTTTCGTCATTCTCTATGCAGTAACAAGCGTGTGCACTAGGCTGGATTTTAGTCGCTGCTTACTGTCGCCATGTTGTGACGTCATCCGTGTGTGTGTGTGTGTGTGTGAAAGTGATTTAGAGAAGTGTCTTAAAGGAAGACCAAGCATCAGGTTTAAACCACACAAACAGAGCTAACTCAACTAAGTAAGTGCATATATCTATCAGAAGATGCTACTAAAGTGATCCAGTAGAGACACCCCATCATTTCTGGTTAGTAACTAACTCTACCAGACAGTCAGAGATGACAACATCACTAGACACCACAAAGGGGATGACATGGACAAAATCAGGACTTGATATTCACACTCTACATCACAGCATCCCCCCCCTTCCTTGTCAAACCATGTATGGATCTTCTACAGAACATGCTTTAGTTTCTCTCATAACATGCTGTGCAGCATTAACTGTTTTGATTGTTGACAATGACACTGACAAAGTAGGGGAGTGAGAAAAGAGAAAATATAGATATTACAATTACTTTATATGCTATATATAGTCAAGATATACTGGCTGCGGTTGATGTGGAGGATTTTTCTCCCCCGGGGAGGGGGAGGGAGGAGGGAGGCAGTGAGGGAAGAAAGGGTAAAAGAGTCATCATCAGAAGGTAGTCTGTTTGTCATACATTTACTCTTGACTTTATTTGAATGAGGAAGCGAAAGTAATGGATTACTATTATTAAAAAGGTGCTTTTTTTCAAAAGGGCGATCATTAATCTTTATAGTCGTACATTTTACCATCGATTGCTGCCATAAATATCAATCACACTCATCAAGATAAGGAAAGGAGACAGAGCTGTCATCATCCATCTTCACACAGTGTTGTATTGATGGATACTTCAGACAGCTCATAAGACGAAGCAAAAGGAGGAAGCCAGGGCTTGGTGTGGCCTGTGTGGCTGACTGGACCCCACACAATAGGAAAATGATGGATTGAATGGCGCCAGCAGTCTCCTCCTGCCACAGAGTCAGACAGGCAGCTACTGATCACAGTGAGGAGATGGGACATGGAATGGGAGTAGAGTGGTAGTACAGAGGCAGCCAGTTTACAGCAGTGGTGTGATTCTGTTTCTAAATTCACTTAGTGAAGTTCTGATTGTTGCTGAGGTACCGGTTTTAAGAGAGATCGTAGGGATGGCATCCTTAAGTCTCTGCATGGTGGAAAGTGTACAGCAATTCACACACAGGGGGGTGGAAGACATAAAAGCACCTGTATCTATATATTTCAACATTTTGTTTTGTATTTTGGGGGGTGGGGGTCCTTTTTACAGTACTACTGACGATTACAAGGATGGGAGGAGAAGGGAAAGGATATGTATCGTATTTTTTGTCACCATTTCAGCAAAACCCTTCACCTCTTCCAATTTTGGGAACTCTCTTGTTCCCCCCCCTTTTCCTCACTAGTAAGATTTGCTTTTAAATGTGTTTTTTTACTATCGATTTTTTCAGGTGAAACTCTCTTTTTTTTAGGAGCTTTTTCAACACAAAAAGATTGGCACTAAGCTTTTCTCATTTGAGAGACAAAACATCAGACTGCCTTTATCATCTATAAAAGAAAAAAAAATAACTCAAAAAAGGCCAAACCCAAAAGGCTATTTATGCCCAAAGAATGATGGCATGAACAAAAATCGTCACTTTCCGCAGAAAATGAAACCACCAACAAATAACAAGTGACAATCAAAAAAATTCATAAATGACATGGTGTTGGTGTAATCTTTTGTCCCCTATCACCAACTTTTTTTCCCCTTTTATCTTTGCAGCAAAAATTTCCCTTTTCATCAAAAAATGACAAAGTTTTCGTAAATTTTTCTTTTTAGAGGTGTGAATAATACCAAACCCCAAAAATTTCAGCGCGATAATAACGAAATTTATTTCCAATTTTGGATGTTGGAGGGAAAAGACTGTTTTTTTTTTTGATGCAAAAAAACCTGCTGATCATGTAGCAATTAAAAGCATATGTTTTAACATATTTGGATATAATTGCATTCATAACGGTAAGGGCCCTTATCGTCAAAAATGCCCTCAAAAAACAAGTTCAAAAAAAAAACAACAAAGACATACATGAATTTTTTTTCTTCAAAACGTATGAGGAAAACTTTCAAGCACCCATTTTTGGGAAACCGTTTAAAAATATAAGAAGCAATCAATAACAAAACAGTGACTAAAAAACCCAGTATGGAGAAACGATGATTAAGTTTTCCCTCAGGGGCCTAACAATTTCTGGTATGCTCCTGGTGCTGTCAGAAACGAACAGAAAACAGCATGCAAATAACCTCATTACAACACGCCTCTGTCAGATACATTACCGAAGCTTGGCACAACTAGCTATGTTGGGAAACTTGCCAAAAGGCTTTTTCTGCAAATCAATCCACTAAGATAGGAATCAGTATGCAAATAGTGCAGGCCTGTGACGTCATTGTGGGTGTCAGGAATACCTGAGGTATTCCTACCCAACATCAAAAGGGCCTCTGTTTATCTCCTAACAAGCTCAGGCTAACAGCTTTTGTGTTGGGTTTTATTTTCTGATATAGATAAACCAGAAAAGGGTCAGGGGAATACCTGCATATAAGCATGTGTAAGTCTGGCGTGCCAAAGAGAAAAGTGATGAACAGTTTGTTGCCTCCTGTGAAGTGGATAGCCAGCCTCACAGACAACCTATCAAGTTGAACATGTCCTTCTTGTCCTTGATCGTGCTTGTAATGGCACTTTATCATAATTTCTATTGATGGGTACCTATTTTATTGCTGTTGTCCACTCAATAAAACATAGTTACTGGACATTTCTCGAAAGACTATCAAATGATAAAGCTGCTGGTGTTGTTTCAGTATGACCAGTTGTTAATGACCACTTGAATGTAACTGTCTTTTTTTACTTCTTTCTTCCGCTTGTACAATATTTCATCCCAATCGATCTCTTTCGTTATTTTCTTCAACAGAGGTCCAAATCGACACATCTCTTGCTTATAACTTTGGGTTACACTGTATCACATGTGCCCTTTCAAATGGGCGGGTGCACACACACATGCGCGGGCGCGCGCGTGTGTGTGTGTGTGTGTGTGTACAGAGAGATGGCGCAGCGTATGTAGATGCACAGAGAGAGACAGACAGACAGACAGCAAACAGACAAAGACAGACAAAAGGGGGGAGGAAAACAGCGATAAAGAGAGACAGAGCCCAGAGGATAGAAGAGAGTAGAGAGAGAGGAAAGAGAGAGAGGAGAGAGAGTGGAGAAGAGAGAGAGAAGAGAGATGAGAAGAGGAGAGAGAGAGAGAGACATATAGGGCACATGTCATCCAGTTAGTTTTTTAAAAACTATCCCATACTCATTAAAACGGGGAAAACTTTTTATCATCTGCCAAGGCAAGAAGAAAAAGCTGAGGTATTACCTTAAACCCTTCAAGAAATCCATACACTGGCCATTTTCAAAATATCTTATTCCCTAATGGAATAATGTTCCACAAAAAATATCACTATAATAATATTGATAAATATCCATCATTTACCGGCAGCTAAGCCATCTAACTGCATTAGCAATGCTATGTCTGACAGTGTGATGTGATGTTGTGTGATTGTTAGGCAGAGGATTTTCTTCACAGAACTGGATGAAAAGTTGTGTTTGAAAATGGATGTGTGGCTGTAAACATGTTTTGCCATCAGTGCAGATCAATGCTTTATCTGGCTGTATTTATGTGGCATGAGCTGGATTTATTGTCTGGTGTTTTGTTGTTCGAAGGTGAGAGAGAGAGAGGAGAGAGAAGAGAGAGAGAGATGAGAGAGAAGGGGAGAGAGAGAGAGAGAGAGAGAAGAGAGATAGGGGAGAGAGAGAGAGAGTGCATAAGACTTTTTATGCTGTCTTAGTTATCATATCAAATAGACACCAGGAGTTATATAAGATAGGGATCAGGAATGATGGAAATCAGGAATCCTGTTAAAAAAATCAGAAATCATACCACACAAAGATCAGGAATGATACAAAATACAAATCATCTACACACAGCCACGTTCTTTAACTAGGTGATGTATGACTGTGACAGTCTTGCATCATCCTATTGTTCACTGGTCAGTTTATTTATAGCTACAGTAGTGAAACAAAAAGTTGTGTTTGTACATTAGGTTTTTTCCCTAAGTACATCAGCTGTCAGTGCAGCCCCATATTTTATGTGGATTGCTGGTCCGTAAAGGATTTATGTCCTTATTTATGTCTCCCATTTCCACAGGAGTGTGCAAAAAAGAAGAGAAAAGAAAATGTTTTCCATTGCACTACATAAAAAGAAGCACACAAAGTGTAAAAAGAAAATCTCAAACAAACACAAAACGAAGCTAAGAAACAGGAAAAGAAAACTTGTTAAGTTTAAGTTTTGTTTTCTTTGCTGTGGAGGGGTGATGCAGGTGGGTTTTTCTTGTCTTCTGCTGTAGTACTCTATTTTATCTTCCATTTGCACGCAAAGAGTTTTCTTTCCAGTTAGTTTTGTTGACAAAGAAAGACGGTATGTGAACTTTTTCTTGGATTAAAGATATCGAATAAAATGATGTTAAAATGGTGTGAGTAGCCTTTCTTTTGTTGGTAACTTCAAAATACAGAACAAATACCACACAACATATGCATTACAAAATACAAGAATAGAGCAAATGTGTGCATTCAAATAATTGACAATGCAAAAATATAAAGACTGCTTCTTATTTTTTGCATGATTTAAAAAAAAGGAAACAAAAGGAGCTGTCATTGTATGTTTCACAGAATTATCTAAATTCACAAATTAATGCTTTTACACAAACACACACACACAGTCAATGAGAGACAGAGAATGGGAGAGTGATCTAGAGATTGATCAACAGAAAACATGCTGGATATGCATATTCAGACTATTACATTGCAGATCAAGTTTCTATTCATACCACTAGGAAAATTGACTCATAAATTTATCAGAAACTCAATACATCAATGCATTGCATTGAGACTGTATTTCCAAAATTTAGCATAAACAGTTTTGTGGGGTTTTGTGATGGAGTCATTTTCTGACAAACAAGACACCTAAATGTGCTACAAGTGAAAACTGAACACAGCTGATTTACCACTCCAGTCCTCTGCTGGTTATAGTTAGTCATGGAAATGGGCAGGAGGAGGAGGTTCTTTGTGTCTGAGAAGGTATTTCTTGTCAAAAGCTCTCTTCCACAAACATCAGCACTCCAGACTTCTGTCAAATGAAGCCCCTTTTTGCCAGATTTGTAGTTTGATTTTATAAAAAGGTGTGTACGTTGTAATTTCCATTGAAAAAGCAAGTGTCGGAAATAGAGACGGAGGGAGCACACACACACACACACACACACACACACACACACACACGAGCGCACGCACGCACGCACGCAAACAGGTACACACACACATGTGCCCGCACACAAGCATGCTTAAGGAGAGAGAGAATGGGGGGGGGGACATTTAATCTTAGATTATAAATGTTTCCCAGGAGAGTATATGCTCAGACATAGTGGTGCTGTGTGTGTGCATGCATGTGTGCCTGCTTGTGTGTGTTTTGTACATGTGTACATGCGCCGCGCATTTATGTGTGCTCGTGCACGTGCACGTGTATTGTCAATGCGCCCACGCATGTGCATAATTAAATACCTCTCACACCTGGAATGAAACTAGTGCTTCATAAAGCCCCGATTACTGAACAAATTGCTCTTTGATTTGCACAGAGAGCCAGTCATAACTGCACTCTTTAAAGGGCACAAAGTAAGGTGCAAGGTGATATGGGGCCCCACTGAATTCAAACCTGAACTGGGGAGTGGGAAAGCCTAGTGGTTAGAGCTTGAAATTTCTGATCTGTCAGCAATTGGGGGCATGGGTTTGAATCTCCCCTAAGGTATCCCCTAAATGTCCTTTTCCTAGAAACATCAACAGTCATTACCCTGTAAATCCTTTGAGCTAGAGAATAAACCAACATCCCAACTCTCTCTCTCTCTCTCTCTCTCTCTCTCTCTCTCTCTCTCTCTCTCTCTCTCTCTCTCTCTCTCTCTCTCAACCAGCCTACTGCATTTAGACTCTCTTTGCTCCTAGCATGTAGTAATTCTAATAGCATTAGAAATTTAGCTTTATATCTATTAAAGCCTTTAAAATAAGAGATATATTCTGTTGTCATACTATTACAATATTTTGTCTCCCCTGTGGACTTGTTTCGATTTGTTTGTCCCTACTGTACTTTACCAAGTATTCCTATCATTTTTCAGTGTATTGATCAGTAACCCCTTCATTTATGGACCAATGGCCTTTTTTGAATATATTCTTTCAGGGTTCAGAGTTATCTCTGTCTCTGTCCATCTGTTTCTCTCTCTCTTCTCTCTCTCTTCTCTCTCTCTCTCTCTCTCTCTCCCGCTCTCCTCTCTCTCTCTCTCTCTCTCTCTCCCCCTCTCTCTCTCCTCTCTTCTCTCCTCTCAACAAACCACAGTCCATAGCCTTAAAAACAAAGTTGCATATCCTCCCTTACCTATCTGCCCTTTCCATCTTACCTATCTGCCCTGCCCTTTCCCTTCACCTGTCTTTCTGTCAGACCTTGTCCCCCCCCCCCCTCTCTCTCTCTCTCTCTCTCTCTCTCTCTCTCTCTCTCTCTCCTCCCCCTTTTTTCAAATTTTCATTGTTGTTGAATAAGTAAGTTTACCAAAGCGAAAACTTTTTTCTTCTTTTTTTTTCCTTCTTTTTCTTTTCTTCTTTTTTTTTTTATTAAATTTTTTATTACACTATAGTTATAAGAAATATATCTATCATAACAATAATATGTGTTAATCTGTACGAGTATAATGAAAAAGAGTGTTGACAGTGATGATGTGCTGTTGAGAATCATATTCAGTATTTTTTTCTATGTCGTTCTTGTTTGTTTGTTTACAAACAAAAAGCATTATCTTTCACACACACACACACACACACACACACACACACACACACACACACACACACACACACACACACACACACACACACACACACACGCATACATACACACACACACACATACACACAACACACACACACACACACACACACACTCCATCCTCCCTCCCTCTCCACTCTCTCTCATTTCTTTCCTCCCCCTATCCTCTCTCTCTCTTACTTACAATGTATAGATGTTCATTTTGACTTAAGTGATTTTTTCTCCTTATTGTAAGAGTGTATTGGTATTGGGCTTATTTCTTTTTCATGACATTCATTTTGTACGAGTATATTCGAAAACAATTTTGATGGTGATCCTGTGCTGTCTTGAGAATTATATATTTAGTATTATCCTTAAAACACACACACACACACACACACACACACACACACACACAACACACACACACACACACACACACACACACACACACACACACACACACACACACACACACTCTCTCTCTCTCTCTCTCTCTCTCTCTCTCTCTCTCGCTTACCTTATAGATTTGGTTTTTATCCCCCCCTTTCTCTTCTTCCTTGTTTAATTGTGTGAGTACACGGGTATTGAGTTTATTTCATTATCATGACATATAACCTGCATGAGTATAATCAAAATAAGGGTTGACGGTGATCGTGCACTGTTTTGAGAATTATATATATATTTTAGTGTTATCCCTCAAACACACACACACACACACACACTCTCTCTCCCTCTCTATCTATCTCTCTCTCTCTCTCTCTCTCTCTCTCTCTCTCTCTCTCTCTCTTCTCTCTCTCTCTCTCTCTTTTCTCTCACCATGACCTTATAGATTTGGCTGGGTTTTGTTTTTCTTCTTTCTTTCCCTCCTTGTTTTTATTGTGTGAGTATGGGTATTGAATTTATTTGATTATCATGACATAAAATTTGTATGAGTAATCAAACTAAGTGTTGAAGGTGATAGTGTACTGTTTTGAGAATCATATATTTAGTACCATCTCTGAACACACACACACACACACACACACACACACACACACACACACACCACACACACACACACACACACACACACACACCCTCTCTCTCTCTCTCTCTCTCTCTCTCTCTCTCTCTCTCTCTCTCTCTTTCTGTATTGTGGCCTAAGGCCGATATGCAATTAAATAATTCTCTCTCTCTCTCTCTCTCTCTCTCTCTTCTCTCTCTCTCTCTCTCTCCCTCTCTCTCTCTCTCTCTCTCTTCCTCTCCTTCTATAGTTGTTGTGTCTTCTAATAAAGGGCTTTTTCATACGTTCTATTTCAATATTATTTTCGGCTTGTTGACTGTACTTGAGCTCCAGTAAGTGTCCTATTTCAATATCTTATTATTACGTGTAACAACTATGTGTACTATTCTGCAATATGAAGGTGTTCAATTTTATGATCTATAAGTTTGGCTTACTCTCTCTCTCTCTCTCTCTCTCTCTCTCTCTCTCTCTCTCTCTCTCTCTCTCTCTCTCTCTCACTCTCTCTCTCTCTCTCTCTCTCTCTCTTGCTGTAGTTGTTACTTTGTTCTTGTTGGTAATTTGTTTGGGTTTTTCGCTTGTTTGTTTTTTGTTTTGGTGTATGTTTTGTGTGTGTGTGTGTGTGTGTGGTGTGTGTGTGTGTGTGTGTGTGTGTGTGTGTGTGTGCGCGTGTGCGTGTGTGTGTGTGGTGTGTGTGTGTGTGTGTGTGTGTGTGTATGTGAAGGGGGAACGGTGCTATTTAAAAAAAATTTTTTTTAAATTTTTTGTTTGTTTGTTTGTTTTTGGGTTTTTTTTATGTTTTTTTTCATTTGTTTGTTGTTGTTTTTTTCTGTTGTTTGTTTGTTTGTATGTTTGTTTTTTCTTCTTCTCTCTTTTTCTTTAAAAAAAAGTTTGTTTTTTTTCCTTTGCTTCTTCTGCTTGAAAGTATGAGTACTGAGTGCATTTTAAATGTGACCCATGGGCGGGGACTGGATGTAAAAAAGCACATGAATACTTATTCATTATCCTGGAAAAAAGATTTTGTTTCTATTACTTACAATGTGTAGATGTTCTTTTTATGACTTTATTGGCTTTTCCCCCCTCTTTATTATGTGAGTGTATGGGTATTGCACTTATTTTATTACCATGACATTCAATTTGCATGAGCATAATTAAAAAGTGTTTGTGTTGATCGTGTGCTATGTGAGTATTACATATTTAGTATTATCCCTGAAACACCCCCCCCCCCCCCACCCACCCCACCCCCACCCCCACATGCTCAAACAAACACAAACACACACACACACACACACACACACACACACACACACACCCCACACACACACACACTCACTCACTCACCACTCACTCACTCCACTCACTCACCCACTCATATTCTCTCCCTCAACGACTGTATAGTTTTAAATTTCTTCTTGGTTTGTTTCTTGTTTTTATTGTGTGGATGTATGGGTATTAAATTTATTTCATTATCATGACATATAATTTGAAACGAGTATAATCTAAAATGAGTGTTGATGGGATCGCATACTGTTTTGGGAATTATATATTGGATATTATCTCTGAAATACACACACACACACTCTCTGTCTCTCTGTCTCTGTCTCTCTCTCTCACCTTTTATCGTCCTGCTTATAGTCATAGTATATCCTGATGAAGGATTCATATTTTTATATTTTCAATACTTTATTGGACTTGCCTCTGTACTTAAGTTTTAATGAGTGCACTATTTCAATATCTTATAATTATGTGTAACAAGTATGTGTACCATTTGACAATGTGTAGATGTTTATCTTTATGACTTATTAAGTTTGGTTGTGTTATTTTTCTTGGCTTTGTTGTTGTTCTTGTTGTTGTTGTTGTTGTTTGTCTGTTTTTCTCTTTTTTATCATCTTTTGTTGGTTTGGTTTTTTCTCTCTTTTGTTTGTTTGTTTGTTTGTTTTGGTTAGGGTTTTTTGGGGGGGTGGGGGTAGGGGTGAGGTATTTTTAGGATTTTCTTTTAATTACTTGCTTTGGGGGGGGGGGGGTTGTTGGGGGGAGCTGTTTTGAAAAGGGTTATTTCCCCTTGTTTTTATTGTGAGACTGTATAAGTATTGGGTTATTATTATTAAGATGTATCCCTAACGGGCGGGGACTGGATGTAAAAAAGCACATGTGTGCTTATTCATTATCCTCGAAATAAAAGAATTTGTCATTGTCATTGTCATTGTCATTGTCTCTCTGTGAGACTGTATAAGTGTTGGGTTATTATTAAGATGTATCCCTACGGGCGGGGACTGGATGTAAAAAAAGCACATGAGTGCTTATTCATTATCCTCGAAAAAAAAGAATTTGTCATCGTCATTGTCATTGTCTCTCTCTCTCTCTCTCTCTCTCTCCTCCTCTCTCTCTCTCTCTCTCTCTCTCTCTCTCTCTCTCTCTCTCTCTCAGTGTCCTGATCTTTACAATCAGCAAACAAAACCTTTACAGTTATGTACTACGTTAGGATTTTGCACCATGATTAACCCAGCAGACCTGTGAACTGTTTTGCTGCTGCTTTGCACTCCATGGGCAACTCTGGCTGACAACAATTTAGCACTGGCATTAATCACGCCTCTCCACCTCTCTGTTTTTTGTCCAGTGGTCTAAATGATCTCATCTCCCCCCACCATCTCTTCCTCAAACTGTCCTCCTGTGGGAAACATTGCAGGGTCCAGTCTTGGGATGGATTGCAATTTGTCAGGGCCAGGGCAGATCATTCGG
>CM054147.1:15803062-15845562 GCA_028751875.1 Rapana venosa
ACATAATTATTCACAAGCATACTCCAGTTCCTCTTTCACCCCCACCCTCCCTCCCCAGCCTTCTGTGTTCTCCTTCTCTCCTATCCCCCACCCCCTCCTCCTCTTCCCCTCTACCCCATGCCCACCCACTCCCCTCCCCAAAGATCATCTTATTTTTTGCCACCATGACCATTTTGTAATTTAAACAAGCCTTCCCCTTTCTCTGCTCCCTAGTCTATTCCCCCCTTCCCCTTCCCAAACACTAACACGCAGTTGTTTTTTCCTTTTTAGTTTCTGAGTTTGCGTGTCTGCTGAATGTGAATTGTGTGTTTCAGTGTTTGTGTACTAATGCTGTTTTACCCTCTTCCTTCTTCACTCTGTTGTGTGTGGTATGTGTGTGTGTTTGTGTTGTGTGTGTGTGTGTGTGTGTGTGTGTGTGTGTGTGTGTGTGTGTGTGTGTTTGTGGTAGAGAGGCTGTGTGAGAAAGAGAGAGAGAGTGTGTGTGTGGTGTGTGTGTGTGTGTGTTTGTGGTGTGTGTGTTTGTGGGTGTGTGTGTGTTAGCTGCTGAGAGAGGCATGCGTAGAGAGAGAGAGAGAGAGAGAGAGAGAGAGAGAGAGAGAGAGAATGTGTGTGTGTGTCCACAGGTGTCAATGTGTGTGTGAGAGAGTGAGGAGAGTGTGTGTGTATGTGAGACTGTGTGTGTTTGTATCATGTGTCTGCATACATGTATGTGCATGCGTGCTTGTGTGCATGAGTATCTGCCTGTATGCATGCACAGTGAGGAGTCAGTGAGGCAGGCACAAAGTAACAAGTTATTAAATGTAAATAAATATGCTAAGTAGTTTTAGTTGTGGAAGTTGACAACTGGCTGTACCTTGGTCAGTGATGTCAAGCGTAGGTCTACTACAGTTTGCGTGATGTTAAGTGTTAATGCTAATGCTTGTGGTTTATTTAGAATGTTTACCTTCAAATAATTTTTTTAACCATAGAATTAATTCAATCTACTTTAAAAAAAAAGAGTTATGTGCCTATTAGAATCCAAAACTGAAAAAAAAGATTAGACTTTAAGTAGGCCATCAATAACAGTTCCTTTTATGCCCTTTTATGTAATGAGAAAATGAAACAGGGTTTGGATATTTGAAAGAAAAGTTGCTTTTGAATATCTTGAGTACCTAGAAGGATTATTATTTGGAATTCCCTGTTTCACATTTTCAGTTTGGTTCTATGTCTTTCCTCCTTCCCACCCCATTCTGCCCGCCTCTTATATACACGCATTTTATACCACCCTTTTTATTTCTCTTATGCAGTTTATTCATTTTGCTCAAACCATGCTGCAACCCTTCTTTCCCAGCTTGATGAATAGCTAGTGTGGAGAAATGAGCCTTTTTTTCCTCTTGCTTTTTGCCTGGTCATAAAAGTGTCATAGTCCTTTATGGCTTTGATTTTATACCTGTGGGAAATTTTTTCATCTTTACAGTTGTGATTATGATTTTCTATCTTTGGATTCTCTTTGCTGTTGTGAAATTTAATGAACAGGAAAAGGTATTTTAAAGCTAGCTGAAAATGGATTTTGGGGTACTTTCGTGCAAATAACTCTTAAACAATATTCCTCTCCCCCCCCCATCAGATGATAAACAAAGATTTTTTCCCAATCCATCAATAATCTGACTTTTCATCATAAGTACCATGGAACACAAAGCTATGATTCTGAAATTTAAACCTCATTGATTATCCAAGAATATGGATGATACAACTACTGAACTAGAGGTGCATTCAAAAATTGGAAATGAAGTCAACAGTTTTGGACTCGGCCAATTTAACTTTAAAAAGTCTAGTCTCAGGCAGGGCCTGATGATCATTTTTGCTAGTGACATAGTAACCAGTTCCAGTGAGCAGAGGTGGAGAATATCAAAATGGAATTGTTTATGCCTTTTTCTGGAAACTGTTAATTTTATTAATCCAGTTTATTAAAATTCACTTTTAAGTTTTATCAATCCAATTTATTAAAATTCACTTTTTTCTTTGTAAAGAGTAATTTTTGAAATGTTTTACAGGTTGATGTTTTTTTTTAACCCCATTTAGTACTAACTTTTTGTGGAGGCTTTTTTCTGGCACTCTTGAAATACACCACCTCAGTAACAGAGAGATGTCAATGTATTTTTGGAAGCATTCTGCGTGTAAAGTGATACTGCCTCTGTGCTGGTCTAACAAGCCCGCAAAGACTCAAGTAGAGTAGTGTTGTCACTTCCTCTAGGTCATCTCTCCAACATTTCCATCATGAAGGACAAGAAAAGAAAAAAGAAAAACATTAAAAAGAAAAATCACTGAGTGAATTATATAATAAAGAATAACAACATAATGTACTGATGTATCAGAGCATGCTGTGGTAATTATGCAGGAACAATTATCAGATCACAGGGTAAAATCCCTGCAGCTGTGCCTGGTATCATAAAAACCCAAACACTTCATTAGAAAATAGAAATAAACCTTCAGCTGCAGCACAACCTTGTTTTACATCTGCTTCATAATACTTAATAGCTTGCAATGTAAAGTATGTAATAAACACTAAAACTGATGATCTTTATCTTTGATGTGTTTATTTTGCTTATTTCTACTTCTTTCTTCACTCTCTGCATTCTAAACAGCAAGTTTCTGTCAACTGAGTCGAGTTCTATTACTCAGGGCAATTCATGCTTAGTTACACTGAGGTAAGATTGACATCTTGTTGTCCAGTCTAATTTGTTTGCAGTGGTTGGTCTGGAATGCATATTTGAGTATAATTATCACAATACCAAACTGTTCATCAGATTTTTTAAAAAATCATTTCAAGCAGGTCCATCTTTAATTTCTTAATTTACTCAAAGTGCCTGAGAAAATCGGATAAGACAAAACAAAATTCCAAGACCTAGAACTCATTATTACCTAACTGAAGAAGGCACACTAGACTGACGACCTCTGGTCTACAACAGTGGATTATATTGCCTTATTTTATTTTAAATTTTGTTGTTGTATTGTTACTATAACTAAATCAATTTTACTAACTAAACACCAAAGAACCAACCTAAACATTTTCTTTTTAAAAAACCCCAACTGGCCACAGTGTGTTATGCTGCGATGTGCAACATGACTCAAGAAGCATGGATCAGCATCGAGTGTCTGGTGGACACAACAGTGAATGCATTCCGGTCACGCTGTTCAGCTGTTGCGTACTTGAACTTTGGTAACATTTGGGGGTTGACAGCTGTACGAGGAGCAGCAGAGATGAGCCTGTATTGTATCTGTGCCTGGTCAATAGGACTGAGAGCTGGAGTGCAACTGTTAGGGCAGTGATCTCTGTTGTGTGCAAAATGTGCTGAAAACCGACATTCGATTCATGCTTGCAGTAGCAGAATGGTATTGATGAGAAATATACATGTGCATGCATGCATGACTGTTTGCATATATATACATGTATGCTTGTAAGAAAGGATACATGACCATGCACTCACATGTGCACACATACACATGAACACACATACACGCTCATGCCTGTGTCATGTGTGTGCATGGGCATTCACATACACTCACTCACATACTCAGTTACACACACGCATGTGCACACACTCACACAGACAAGTACTCCGTACTAACATGCATACACACATGTACATGCACACATCCATGCAAACACACACCACTCTGCTTCCTTCCCTCCCCCCACTTCCCACTCTTGACCCTTCAAAACACACACACACACACACGCTCACAGACATATACACACATACACACATTCTCAAACTCACACTCTCACACACACACATTCACTCACTCTCACACACACACACACACACACACACAGACACAACACACATAGTGATACACGCACACACGTACTCACTCACATTCGCACTCACACACACAGAGAGTAAACTGATACCCTCTTTGTTGCAGGTGTTACCCAGCCAACCAGGCATGGTGCCTCCCAAGATGAGCAGCAGCAACAGCAGCAGCAACAACAGCAGCAGCAACAGCAGCAGCAACAGCAGCAAACCTCAGAGCACTGTGCCCCCATTACAGTCATCCCCTCCTCCTCAACCTTTAGAAGGCTGTGAGTATTGTAGAAATTACCAGTTGTGTTCTATTGTCTTATATTGTAATGCATTGTAGTACTACACTGCACTGCACTATGCTGCACTGTACTATACTATGTAATATGATACAGTACTGTGCTCTACTGTACTCTTCTTTACCCTACTCTTCACTACCTACCCTACCCTGCCCTACTCTACTCTACCCTACCCTACCCTACCCTGACCCTACCCTACCCTACCCTACCCTACCCTACTCTACTTTACTGTACTGTACTGTACTCTCAACAGAGAGGAATGGAAGGCCATGATCGCTGATGTCTGCAACAGACCTGGCACATGAAGAAGAAGACTGTACTGTACTGTACTGTACTATACTATAATATTACTATACTAATACTACTGTGCTGTACAATACTGTACTGTATTGTATGCTATACTGTACTATTCTACAGGTACTATTCAGCACTGTATTATACTTGACTGTACTGCATGTCTCTGCATTTCATTTTACTGTGATATACTATGCAGCGCTGTACTGTATGATATCCTGAAAGAAACAGGAGACACTCTCTGAGAGTCTCAGTGCAGTGCTCAATTGACTCCTCATGAAGTTAGGAAAAGCCAAGAGTCAGTGTAGGAGTGTAGTGTAGTTTACTGAAATTGAGCTGTACTGTGCCGCTCTGCACTATGCTTTACTGCAATGCACTGGTTTGTACTGCACTGTATCCTATAGAGAAATAGACTTCGCCAGGTTCAACTTGCCCTATGTTTTAGTACACAGCCCCAGTGATTCCTTGGGGAGTTAAGAGAGAAGTTGGAAGTCACTGCTCTGTAGTGTGTGTTAAAGCCTTTCATTTACTGTCATTTTTGTTTTGTTTTGTTTTCCTGATAGGAATCAAAATCATTTAGATGCAGGAGCAAAATCCACACTTACAGTCTTCATTTTAGATTCCAAAGTTGTTTTGTTTTGTGATGCATGTGTTTGGGCCTAAACTGTCCAAATTCAGGTGCAGAATCTATATTTTAATCCACATTTTAAATCTTTTTAAAAAAAATCTCTTTTCAAGTCAAGTCAAGTCAAGTCAAGTCAAAAACACTTTAATCATCCCATGAAGGGCAATTACAATACTGACAGGCAGATTGATACACATCAAATATATCAAAGACACAAAGCTATATTTCATATTGGTTTTCAAATAAAATGTCACGAACACACACACACACCACACACACGCGCGCATGCGCACACACACGCAAACGCCCGCACGCACACACATCAATTGTGAACACAATTTTAAACCCATTGACTAGAAGACATAAAAACTTATTTTTACGCACGCATATACACAGCACGTACACACGCACGTACGTGTGTGTGCGAACACGCCCACGCACACCCACACCATACACCAATATATGAATTCAATGTTTTAAGACAGTTGACTAGAACACAGACTTATTTCACACACCCACGCACCCACCCCCACACACACACACACAATTATGTATTGACTACACTCGTAACAATGACAATCAGGCAGATAATTCAGAGAAATGTAAAAACTAGGTAGTCAACATCATTGTGAATTCAGAATTCGAATGCTTACTGGCTCAAAAGAATTTCTTTTTCTGTTAGTTTTGCTGATGGGACACTGAAAACGGCGTTCCGAAGGCAACATTTGAAATTCTGGAAACAAAGCATGGGAAGGATCAGCCAAAATGGCTGTGGCTTTGCGTACAAGCTGCTGATTGCAGAACGACATGAGATCTCTTTGTTCTTTTCCAATTATTTTTGAGCAGATGCTTACAATTCTCTGCAGGCCATTCTTGTTTTTAACACTAAGGTTATTGTACCAACAAATGAAAGCAAAACTTAGAACACTCTCTATGTAAGACTTGTAAAACAAGGAAAGGATCTTTTTGTCTACAAAAAATGAGTTCAGTTTCCTCAGAAAATACAGACGTTGTTGTCCCTTTTTGACAATAGCGTCAGTGTTAACGTCCCAGTTTAACTTGTGGTCAAAAACAGTTCCCAGATACTTATAGTTCAAAACGTTTTCAACCTCTTGATTATGGATAATAATATTCTTAGGAGTATGCCCTGATCTTCTGAAGTCGATAGGCAGGTCCTTAGTTTTAGAAACATTTAGCTCCAGATAGGCCTCGTCACACCAGTGTACGAACTCGGTGAGGGCTGGACCGTGGTCTAAGACTGATCCGGATAAGAGGGATAACAGAGCACTATCGTCTGCGAACTTTACCAGAAAGGAATTTCCATAGTTGCTTCTGCAATCATCTGTGTATAGAATGTACAGAAGTGGTGAGAGGACGCAACCTTGCGGAGAACCAGTGCAGGTAAATCTAACTGAAGAAGATATTTTGTTGGCCAAAACACGCTGTGGTCTGTTGGTTAAAAATTCAATCAGCCAACGAATAAGTTGATTGTCTACGTCAAATTTTGAAATTATTTTGTTAACCAGAACGTGAGGCTGCATTGTATTGAAAGCTGAACTAAAGTCAGCGAACAATATTCTGGCATGAGAGTCAGGTGTTTCCAAGTGGCTATACAACTTGTTCAAAATGAATAGTTTGGCATCTTCGACACCCCTTCCAGACCTGTATGCAAATTGCAGTGGGTCACGGTCTTTCTCTGTAGCAGAAAGAAAGAGAGATTTTACGATCTTTTCCAGCGTTTTCATCACAAGAGATGTGAGAGCTACAGGTCTAAAATCGTTAGGCCGAGAAGGATTGGGTTTCTTTGGAAGAGGTATTACATTGGAAGTTTTCCAAATAACCGGAATCTGACAAGTATCCAGTGAGGCCTGGAACAGGTGTTGAAGGACACTGGCAAGCTCATTAGCGCAGAATTTCAGGGTTCTTCCACATATACCATCTGGTCCGGGAGATTTGTTAATATTATTGCCTTTAAGTGCTTACAGATAATTTCTTCATCAACAATGACGCTATTCTCAGAAACTAGGGATTGCTTCAGATCATTTAATTCATCTGAGAAATCATGCTTTTCAAAGCGAGTAAAAAATGCGTTTAGATGGTCTGGTAAGTTGTTATCACATACTCCCTGCAAACTGATCTTTGATCTTTTTTATCATTTTTGTTGTTTTCGTTTGTTTTGGGGTTTGTTTCTTTCTTTCTTTCTTGGCTAGAGCTCCAAGGTTTACCATCGATGAGATTTTTATGTATGCCACCATTTTTTCCCCACCATATAGGTTGCCACATTCCAACTTCAGGGATGGTGTCTAAACACACCCGTGTGGATACGTTATTTTACATTTTGTCATCTGCTCCAATCAGCATGACATAGCCTATTTTTCCAAAAGGCAGGACTGGTTTTATATATGAGTGCAAGACGTTCTGCATGCATTCCTACACAGGGCCTTGGTTTATATGTCTCATCCTAAGGATTTTGACATCGAGTTCGATTTTCTCGTCAAACTGGGAAGCAAGGGCAAGGCTGGGATTCTAACCCAGAGCCTCACGGTTCACTTGTTACTGTGTTAAACAGGTGAACATCGAAACTGTCCTGCCACCTTCCTTCTTATCATGAATTTAAATAATATCAATAAACAAAACCAAACCCCTACAAACTCAGTAAATAAAACGCTACTATGTCCATTTGCCGTTTCAGACCCGCGGTTGAAGCGTGGCTTCTCCAGCATCGCGGAGAACGAGATCCTGGTGACAGCGGCGCGGTCAGGCGTGCTGCAGGACATCAAGGAAGACAACCACTCCCACATGTTCCAGACCTTCATGCTGCCCGACTTCTCCATCTACCCCGAAGAGTTCAGGGCCTTCCTCAACAAGCAGCTCATCGAGTCCTCCACCCTCAACTCCCTGGAGTCGGCTGGTGAGTGAGTTTGTGAGTGTGTGTTGAGTGAGTGTGTAGTGTGTGTGTGTATGTGAGTGTGTGTGTGTTGTGAGTGTGTGTGTGTGAGTGTTGTGAAAGTTGTGGTGTGTGTGTAGTGTGAGTGTGTGTAGTGTGTGTGTGTGTGAGTAGTGTGTGTGTGTGTGTAGTGTGTGTGAGTGAGTTTGTGTGTGTGTGTGTAGTGTGTGTGTGTGTGTAGTGTGTGTGAGTGAGTTTGTGTGTGTGTGTGTAGTGTGTGTGTGTGTAGTGTGTGTGAGTGTGTGTGTAGTGTGTGTAGTGTATGTGTGTGTAGTGTGTGTGTAGTGTGTGTTTGTGTAGTGTGTGCGTGTAGTGTGTGTGTGTAGTGTGTGTGAGTGTGTGTGTGTGTGAGAGTGTGTGTGTGTGTGTGTGTGTGTGTGTGTGAGTGAGTGTGTGTGTGTGTGAGTGAGTGTGTGTGTGTGTGAGTGAGTGTGTGAGTGAGTGTGTATGTGTGTGAGTGAGTGTGAGTGAGTATGTGAGTGTGTGTGTGTGTGTGTGAGTGAATAAGTGTGAGTGTGTGTGTGTGTGTGTGTGAGTAAGTGTGTGTGTGTGTGTTTATATGTGTGTGTGTGAAATGATAATAGTAAAAATGATGATAAGGATGATGATAATAGAATAACACTCTTTTACTGCTACTTCTTATTCTTTACCACTACTGGTAATAATAATGATAAATCAAAAGAAAGAATTTTGCCTGTGAGTGTTGTCAGGTTGCCTGAACTGAAAAGTCCATCAAATCTTCCATTGTCACTGTTGTCATCATTGTTAGCATCATCATTTGTTATCATCATCATCATCATTGTAATCATTACTATATCATCATCATCATTACTATATCATCATCGTTATCACCATTACCATATCATCATCATTACCATATCATCATCATCATCATCATCATCATCATCATCATCATCATTATTATCATTTTCATTAACAGACAACAGTCTTTAGTATGTGTGTGTGTATGTGTGTGTTGCCAGGTCGGTTAAACTGGTGGGTGCACCAGGGCCTGTGTCAGCGCCTGTTTCCCATGGCAACCACAGGGGATGGCAACTGTCTGCTGCACGCTGCCTCTCTCTGTAAGGATTGATAATAATAATAATAATAATGTATGGAATTTATATAGCGCTGAATCTTGTAAAGCAACAAATCAAAGCGCTTAATGTCATGCTTAGTTGATGTCATGCCTTTACCCACATCATGCTTCTGCCAAACTTTTCATGTCACATTAATGCCCAGCCACAGTGAACATTCGGTTGGGTTTATTGTTGCCCTAGTGCATGCTACTGTGTGTATAGTCTCGAGTCTTTATTATAACTGTTTTGCTTATCATTTTGCAATGAACTCTTACTTTTCTGTTCCTGTTAGTCTTGATATGATTTTGGGTGTATTGCTGTTAGGTTTATACTCTTGTTGAAATCGTTTGTAATCCTGTATACCCCAGAAGGGGTAAATTCAAGGATCGTGATGATAAAAGAATAGTACTACTCTTTTACTGCTACTTCTTCTACTTTACCGCTACTGGCAATGAAAATGATAAATCAAAGGAAATAATTTTGCCTGTGAGTGTTGTCAGGTTGCCTGAACTGTCTGGGTTTAGTTGGGTTTTTAAAAATTATTTTGTATCAAGGATAATGGAATAAGCACTTATGTGCTTTTTTACATCCAGTCCCCGTGTGTATACGGTTTTGTAAATTGTCATCTGTTCCCACTGGCACACAATGGCCTACTCTTACAAAAAGCGGAACAGGATTTTAACATGTGCGCAAGATGTTCTGCGTGTGTTTGCACACGGGGCCTCGGTTTATGGTCTCATCCGAAGGACTTTTGGGGAGAGTGGAGGCTGCACTGATGTTAACTCCAGGGGAAAATATCCCTTTGAACGGGAATCAAACCCGGGTTGACAGATTGCGAGCACAATGTTCTAACCACTAGGCTATCCCGTCCCCAACCTGCTTTAGTGTGTATATGGTAGCCTTTTGAATTTTCGTTCTTTCATCCACTCTTACATTTATTTTTCTTGCCCCCTTCTCCACTTATATCTGGAAGGAGGTGATGATCGTGTGAAGTGGACGTGTGTGTTTCAGCTATGTGGGGGATCCATGACCGTCTGCTGACTCTGAGGAACGCCCTGCACCACACCCTGACCAGCTCCTCCTTCAAAGACAACCTCTACAGGCGGTGGCGCTGGCAGCAGACACAGGTCAATCTGCAGGTGAGCGTCACTGTTGTTGTCGTGCGTGAGTACATCTGTTGTGTGTGGATGTGTTCTTGGGGAAGTCGTCGGAAGTGTGTGTGTTTGTGTGTGTGTTTATATATATATATATATATATATATATATATATATATATATATATAATGTGCATGTGTGAGTTTATTGAATATTCTTAGGTTTGAGTTGTTGATTTGGTATTGTTGTTGTTGTTCCTCTTCTACAGCGCCGAGGTTCACCAGTGGTGAGATTTTGCATATGTGATCGTTGATTATACAGATTTGGTGTGAAATAACTCTACTTACAATTTTCATCAAAATGGAATACATGTGCAATATTATCACTATCATCATTATCATCTTCGTCATGAGTAACAGCAGAAGTAGTAGTAGTAGTAGTAGTGTCATCATTATCATTCATGTCATGACTGACCTCATCATAGTGATGGCAGTGTTTGTCATTATTGTTATGATTTTGTTACAGTCAGGGTTGGTGTTCAGTGAGGAGGAGTGGAAGACAGAGTGGGAAAACATTTTACGTCTGGCTTCCCCTTCCCCCCGCAGTGCCCCAGATTCCGGCGTCAACGCCAACAGCTGCTGTGACAGCCCTCTTACCTGCAGGTAGGGCACCCCTCTCTCTCTGAGTGTGCTGTTCTGTGGGACAGCGCTTACCTGATTCTGTTTAGCTATGCTCGTCAAGGTATTAGCAGGTGTCGGTTCAAGTGAACTTGAAGTGAAAGTTACTGCAGTCACTGAAACGGAATGTGGTGACAGCCCTGATATGGCTTTTCAGGTCGGTAGGGCTATAACAATATTGAAAGGAATGGAGTAACTTTGCTCATAACCCTCATGAATTTCTTGTGTTTTTGAGATCGTAAAGTATTTGTATTTGTAAGTGCAAGCAGTAGGTATGGTACATGACTTGTTGATTGTTTTTAGCCATGATTGTAACCCAAATGAATTTCTTGTGGTTTTGAGATAGTAAAGTATTTTGTATTAGTTTGTAAGTGCAAACAGTAGGTATGGTATATGACTTGTTGATTGTTTTTAGCCATGATTGTAACCCAAATGAATTTCTTGTGGTTTTGAGATTTATAAAAAAAAAGTAAAGATTTTAGTTTGCAATGCAGCTCAGTAGGTATGGATACATGACTTGTTTACTGTTTTTAACTATGCTTCATAACTCACACGAATTTGGAAAGTTTCTGAGACAATCAAGTAATCATATATCAGTTCGCAACACACAGAGACAGTAAGTACGCATGGTGCACGCTGGTTTCCAGCTCCTCTTCCTCCACGGACCCTGTGGTGTACGAGAGCCTGGAGGAGTTCCACGTATTTGTGCTGGCCCACGTCCTTCAGCGGCCCATCATCGTGGTGGCTGACACCATCCTGCGGGATGCCAACGGAGAGGCTCTGGCCCCCATCCCCTTCGGGGGCATTTATCTGCCCCTGGAGCGTTCCCGCGCCCAGTGCTGCACCACCCCGCTGCTGCTGACGTACGACGCTGCTCACTTCTCTGCCTTGGTGCCTATGGAACACGACAAGTCGGCTTACGACGCTTCTATGCCTTGTGAGTGTGGTGTGGGTGTGTGTATTGTGTGTGTGTGTTGTGTGTGTTGTGTGCCTATGGAAGACAACAAGTCTGGTTACAAAACTTCTTTGCCTTGTGAGTGTGGTGTGTGTTGTGGGTGTGTTGTGGTGTGTTTTGGTGTGTTGTGTGTGTGTGTTGTGTGCCTATGGAAGATAACAAGTCTGGTTATTAACTTCTTTGTCTTGTGAGTGTGGTGTGTTGTGTGTGTGTTTGGTGTGTGGGTGTGTTGTGGGTGTGTTGTGTACCAATGGAAGACAAGAAGTCTGGTTACAAAACTTCTTTGCCTTGTGAGTGTGGTGTGGGTGTGTTTGGTGTGTGTTTGTGAGTGTGTTGTGGTGTGTGTTGTGTGTGGGTGTGTTGTGTGCCAATGGAAGACAACAAGTCTGGTTACAAAACTTCTTTGCCTTGTGAGTGTGGTGTGGTGTGTTTGGTGTGTGTTTGTGAGTGTGTTGTGGGTGTGTTTGTGTGTGGTGTGTTTGTGTGCCAATGGAAGACAACAAGTCTGGTTACAAAACTTCTTTGCCTTGTGAGTGTGGTGTGTTGTGGGTGTGTTTGGTGTGTGTGTGTTGTGTGCCTATGGAAGACAAGAAGTCTGGTTACAAAACTTCTTTGCCTTGTTAGTTCGTGGGTGTAATAGGTGTGTGTGTTGTGTGGGTGGTGGGGATGGGGGAGCACAGTGTGCAAATCCAACATCACTCGGTCAAGAGCGCTAAATTTAGGGCGCCCTGTCCTTATACCAAGTCCAGGTGTGGTCAGTTCCTGCTGTAGTTAGCCCCAGCAGGGCTGGGATGGGCTGGACAGCAGCTGAGAGCAGGGGAACTGACAGCTGTGGGGGCTGCATGTGTAAATGAGGGGGAGGAAAATAGAATATGAATGTGTATGCAAATGTGCGTGTGACAACAAGTGCACACCAATTTGCATTCATTCTGAGTATGCAACTAGCATTGCCTCAGTCCTTTTTTATGTGTATACTCTTGTGCAAGAGTGGACTGCAGATTAAGAAAAAGTGTAATTTCTGTCATTATTTAATGGATTTTGGTGATATAAACGTATCAGCCGTTATACTTTTGTGAATAAAGAGTATGGTGTGACTAAATGGCAGGGGAGACAACAGTAATAGTCATGCATGAAGAGGATTTGCATCAGAGAACTGATAGGGGGAAAAAATGGCTGTCAGTTGCAGGTAAGCACGCCAGAAAAACAAATGAAGAAAAAAAATTTTCATCTGTGCAGAAAGCATCGCCATACTGTTCCAATGGGTTTTCTTTTTTACTCCTTCACATTAGTGTGTCCTGCATTGGGAAATCAAACTGAAGGTTGCATTTCTGCCAAAGTTAAATGTCAATTGTTGACGGTGTCTATTTAGAGTAGCTGAACGTAGCTCATTGACAGGAGCTAAGCTTTCATTTCAATCCGCTGTTGAGTTAGATTAGCAATAGGAGATAATGTTCGGCTGGCTATGGTTGTATCACTAACCCCTGCCATGAAAACCTGTGACAAAGCTGATCACAGTTACTTCTCTCTAACTTGTAATGAGGTTTGTTCAGTTAGGTTCTCAGTGAGATTAAAGCTTTCTGATCCAAGCACTAGACAATTATTTCCTTATTTCATGTGTACTAAAGTAAATAAGAATGACTGATGTGATGTGAATGATCGTGTTTGTACTAAAGTGAATGTGAATGACTGTGTTTGCACTGAATACTGAAGTAGTTACGAATGATCGTGTTGGCAGTGGCCATTCCAGTGGTGGACCCAGAACTCAAACTGCTGCCCCTGCACTTCTGCTATGACCCTGGCCCCAAGTGTGACTGGAAGAGCACCAGCAACAAGGACATGCCTAAGGAGCCCTGTGCTGAGGATCGCCTCAACCTCCTGAAGGCCTACCTGGACATCATCCACCTGTCCTCGGACACTGTCCTCATTGGGAATCCCCAGGTCACCAGTCGCCAGTCCAGCTCGGGGTCTGAGGATGGGGGGACCCTCAACCTGCTGAAGGAGAAGAAGAAGGACGGCAAACCCAACACCGTGGCCAAGCAGTTCGGCTCCCTGGGCAAGACCGTGGGCAAGAAACTGAAAAACCTGGGCAACAACCTGGCTCCCAGCAAAACAGGGGCCAAAGGTGGGGGTCAGGATGGGGACAAAGGTCAGCCGGTGTCCTTGAGCGGGGGAGTGACCCACAGCACCAAGTTCATCACGGCACTGGCCACGACTGGGGGCGGGGAGAACGAGGAGGTGGTGCCTTGCGCCAAGCTGGCCTGTGAGTTTGACAATAACAGGGAAGTCTTCATCGAAAACTATCTGAAAAACGCGGAGAAGTGTTTCCAGCAGGAGCAGGAGCTGAAGCGGCAGCGAGGAGAGGAGCAGCGATCACGAGTGGCCCTGCACTCCACCACAGCAGCAGCCCCGCTGGCTCAGAGGCCCTACTGCCGCACAGTAGGCTGCAGCAACTACGCCCTTCCCAACATCTCCCTCTGCGACCTCTGCGCTTCCCAGCAGCAGTGGCAGCAGTCAGGCACCCTGGACAGGTCGAGGTCACGGGGTCAGGGCCAGCCGTCGGGATACAACACCTTCCCCGGCCGCCACAAAGCGCCCACAGGCTTGCCGGCCAGCACGGCCACCAACGACGAGATCTACAAGTGCGGGAAGTCCAAGTTTTACGCTGCCACCCACGCCGCAGACCCCGCCCACGGCTCCTCCACGCTGCAGGTGCTGCGTCACGAGGACCGGCAGCAGTCCATGTCCACAGGCAACGTGGCGCGCCGCCTGCCCGCCCCCAGACCGCGCTCCCCCTCCCCCGACTATGACAATGTCCCCCGCTCCAAAGAGAACAACCCCAAGTGTGCCACTGTGGGCTGTGACTTTTACGGAAGCAAGGAGATGGGCAACCTGTGCTCGGGATGCTACAAGAAGCGGAGCCAGCAGCAGCAGCAGCAGCACTTGTCAGGGATGGAGAGAACCACCAAGTTGTGATCCAGGCAGGAGTTAGTCGGTCAGTCAAAGTGCTGGTACTTTCAACCTGAAACGACAAACGCCTTGACGTGTACACCCATTTGTAAACAACCACAACACACACACATATACATACAATAAAAAGTAGAAAAAAAGATCTTCGATTCCAATTTGCGGAGAAAGAAAGTAACGTCTAGAGCAGCCATTTTTTTGTAACTTACTCGTACACCAACTGTAGAAATAGAAGATGATGCCTGAAAGGGCGGTTGTGTAAATTATCTCAGTAGCTATTGTCCTAGCTTGAACCCTTGTCTGTTTAGGCATAGCATAATGATTGTTGAAGAGTGACGGAGGGAGGCTTGGTGGTTGATGTCACTGGTCGTTGGGGCGGAGCAGAGACTGGCTGGGAGCGGTTTGTGCCATGCTTTGTTGACGGTTCTCTCTTGTCAACTGTCTGTAGAGCTCTGTTGTTGGGATGGGGGTAATGGTGAATCGTGATTGATCTGCTTTTCAGCTGAGTTCATCTGTCGTTTTTTCCTTTTGTCATAATTTTTCTCTTTGGGTTTTTTGGGTGTTTTTAAAAAAAAAAATAAATGTTTTTGGGTTGTTTGGTGGGTTTGTTTTTTTATACTTTGTGGTTAGGGGTGGGAGGGGGGATGTTTGAGTTGATTTGGTTTGCTGGGGGAGGGGGGGGGGGGGGTTGTTTGTTTTGTTTTGTTTTTTAAGGGGATGCTGCATTTTTCTTTCTTTTTTTGAAATACAATACCCATTATCTTGCTACAGGGAAAACTTTTAATCGGAAAGTTTGTTCGTGGACAAAAACAGAAAAAGAAGTGCCATGTAGTGGTCACAGCTGTTTTAAAAAAAAAGAAAAAAAGAAATGGTGTCGCGTTATATAGTACACTATCAGAATTGCAAATTGTTGCTGGTAGCTTCCTTCTGCAACTTCCATTTAACTCTTTTGCATTTGATTTAAGAGAAGAAAACCAAACAGTCAGTTACATGACACTGACATGTCCATCTCCAATTCCCTTTCTTATTGTTGACAGGGTGGGCCTGAGGTGTTGGTTGGTAGTCGTTTGGAAAGGAAGGTTAGGTTTGGTATGGGGTGGTTGTTGTTGTGGTGGTGGTGGTGTGTTTTTTTTGGTGGAGGGGAGGGGGGGGGGAGGAGAGTGGAAAGGGGATGTGTTGGGGTGTGGTGTTTTTTTGGGGGGGGAGAGTGGAAAGGGGATGGAGATTTGTTTTGTTTTTTCTTGAAAAGGGGGGAGTCATTAACATAGCTGAGAGATACCAATAAAGCAAGCAGTGAGCTTTTCTTCTGTGGAGGGGAGATAAGTGAGTCTACCTTCCACTGAATATCACTTAGCTGCCAGTGATGACCCACACCTTCACACACTAGTGTGGATGTTGGTTTTTTTCCAGAATGGGGGAGAATAAGATGAGGTCTGTTTGTATTTAGGCGATATGTGTGATACACTAGTTGAAAGTCCACACTTTGACTTTTCACAGCACACATAGAAATATAATGATTATTATGATTGTGTATACCCATGTATATGTGCATATGATACATGCATGCTTACACATGAGTACTTCACTTTGGAATGTGGCATGCGTGCACAGACGTAGAAGTATTACACACACACAAAATAAAATGTATGTGCATTCAGTATGTACTCGCATGTGTCCCAAAACACACACATGCATTCATGTACAGTTGTACATTCATGCAAGAACATACATCCAAGAGTATAATGTCAATACACACATATGCTCACACACAACACACAACACACACATACACATACACTTGCTTTTCAGACCTGTAGTATTTGCAAGTAGAATTCACCTGTCATAGAATGCTTTGTGTCGATGAATTTTTTCTTTGAACTTGAGTGCTAAAAAAGCTGATGACAATACACACACACACATGCACACACTCTCTACCAGTCCCTAATATTGGAGTTTATTGTGAGCCTGGCATAGCAGAGTGCTTTATTTCTTCTTGGTTTTGGTTTTGTATGTATGTTTGTTTTTCCTTTTGACTGCTAAACCTCGATAACAACAGAAATACTTCCCCATCTCCCCCTCCTCCCCCCCCCCCCCTCAAAGGAAAAACTCCAAAAGTCCTCCCAGCTGCCTAAATTCTGTGATCTGATCGTTTTCCTTATTGGAGTTGTTACGGTTTTTTCGTGTGTAAATATTCGTGTATCGATAATTGTAATGATAACTAACAGTAATATATTCATTCATGTAGATAATCATACTATATAACATCTTTGGGTGTGGTTTTTTTTGCTTGCTATCCTCAGATGATGACTGTGATCAGTTTACGGAGTAGTGTGACAATGCTGGCGATGTTTTCGACGTATGAAAGGGATTGTTTTCTGCATGTGTTTGTTGTGTGATTGCTAATTGAACTGGTTTTGCTGAAGAAAACTTTGTCACCCTGCATGGTAAAGGAAGATATGCTATGTTGGATTGGTTTAAATAAAAAAAGGGGGGGGCTGATAGATGTTGGGTTTTCGTTTTGGAAGGGGGGGGGGGGTTGGTTTTGTTGGGTTTTTTTGTTTTTAGTGTTTGGTTTTTTTCTTTCTTGTTTTGGGGGGGATTTTTTGTGTGTTCTTTTTTTTTTTTGGGTGGGGGAGGGGAATCTTCTAGTAGAGGGATAAGGAGGGTGGTGGTGGTGGTTATCATTGTGCGGAGGGGGGGCGGGGGAGGGTTGTTGTCGGAGGGGGTATTTTTGTTGTTGTTTTCTTCCGTTTTGTAAGTTGGAACACCAGACATAATAACTGAAAAGGCTGGATGGAGAAGACAGAGAGTGGGGCTTTTGTGGATTTTTTATGGTTCAAAATTGTTGTTTTTTCTTTGGTGGTTAAGTTGTTGTTGCCTTTGGGTGTTTTTTTTTATCTTTTTGTTTTATGAGGGGAGGGTGGTGGGGGGGGTAGGGTTAACAGCAGTAATAAAGCAGTAAGTCAACAACGTTACTGTCGTACATGTCCCCAACTGACAACACTCGTAAAGACAAGTGCAAACACACACACACACACACACACACACATATGCACAGTTAGAAAGTCCCCATACAGCCAAAGATGAATGATTTTAATGAAGTATGATTCCAAAGTCCCTGTAACAAGATAATTTTGTGCCCCCCCTAATTTTTTTATTTAACTTGTACGCTTGTAATTTTTCAACAATACAATCAGCAGTCGGTCCCAACCAGTTCCAGATTAGACAGGAGTGCTTTTCTCGGGAGCATTGCATCTTCACTTGATCAAAGAAATTTGGATGGGTTGGGTGAGTTGTGGAATTTGTTGTGTATGTTGGTTTTTATTTTCTCCAAAAGAACTCCAGGCCACAATTGTATGACTAATCACACAGTTCTGAAAAACAGGCACCTAACCTGTTATCTGCCAGGAAGTTGTTTCCCTTTAATTAATTAATTAATATTCCCCTCTGCCAGAGCGAAACCTTAGGTTACAGACAAGTTCTCCGGTGTGAGTACTAGTCTACTACTCTCAGTCATAGAACAACCAAGCAACTGGGGCCATTTTCTTTGTATTTTTCCTACATTCTTTAAAATGTCCTGAATACCATGTTAACCCTGTTTGTTTACTTTGGAACGCTTCCATGTTATGACAGCTTTATCCTCTTTGGACTACAACTGACATGAAATTCTCTCTTGTCTTCTCACTACCCTTTCTTCCAATTCAGTCTTGTTGTGCAGTGCAAGACATGGTAATGTTGCTGGTTTCAGCTAAGCATAATTCCGTACATGTATGTTTCATGAGTTTTTCCCGAAACATGTTACATAACATGAAGAAGAAAATGCTTTTAGAGAAGCCAGTTATTCACTTGAACTGTGTCAAAGGCATGGCTTATCACAGCTTTCATTTGCCTGCATTTTATCGCTTTATTTCATTCACTTTCTAGCAGCTGAAAGCATAATGAAAACAGCATTTGCATATAGTTTATTGTCGTGGAGCCATGAAAAGCACTTTCTATTGAGACAACATGTCGCTAACTAGATAGAATGCTACGCTATTTGGGTTATGGATTATTACAAACTTTACTAAACATGTACAAAAAACTGCATAGTATCTGCAAAGTAGTTGTAATGCTGATGAGTAATTTGTCACAGAAAAATGTACCTCACATTGTATTAAACTTACATTTTAAAACCAAAAAATACAGCAGAGACTGGCCTGCAAATGCTGTAGCTGATATATATATATGTATTCTCAAGCTTTGGAACTTATCCCGAGTCCTTCGCAGAAGAGGTCTGGTGGGGGTTGATTTGCATCCAGCCTTTTTTTGTTTTTTAGACCCCTGTGTCCTTATGTAATCCTCTGTGATTCCAATGTTATCTGCTTGATGTTTGATAATTTATGATTCCAATAGTATGTGTTTGTTGTGCTTTGGGAGTTCATGCCCAGTGTGATTGTTCAAAGACGGTGCTTTTTGCATGAACGTGGTAAAGGATTGGTGGAGGCTGCAGAAGCTGGCAAAGGCAAGCAAGCTTCCACATGTTTAGATGAGATTTTTCATTTTTGTATGGTCAGGAAAATACTTTCTTTTCACATTGTTAATTTTTATCATTTTCAGAAATCCTTTCGTGTTTTTGTAATGGTCATAAGATATTCTTGAAAGTTCCATGTATTTCAGCATATCTTTGGCACACAAAATTAAATATTATTAGTCTCTCCCCCCTCCCTTTACCCCCTCCACCCCCCCCAAAAAAAAAAAGTTTGTGAGAATATATAGGCTCTTTTTGGTAGGATGGTGGTTGTTGTTTATTTTTAATCGTGTGATAATCATGTAAACTGCTCTGTTGGAAAAAGGTTTTCCCAAAATAATATCCATTAGCTTTAATTGAACATCAGCAACATCATTTCAATTATTTTTTCCATTTTAAAAAAAAAAAAATTTAAGTCCAACATATTCTGTTTGATGCGTACAGTGCATTGTGGCTGTTGTTCATTAATCCCATCTTTTTTTCTTTCTTGGAGGAAAAACCATTGCTTTGATTGAAACGACAGTTGGTATTGATCACTTTTGATCTGTTCTACTTCAGCATTTTTGTTGTTTTTTTAATTACAATCATCGGCTTTAATTCAGTCATTGTTGGAACCCATTCTTGGCATCCTTGTGGGTTGGGCTTGTTTTCAGTCTTGGGTATGTTTGTCCCTTTGTTTGGAAGTGAACCGGGCTTGCTGATGTATTTGACTGTTGTATGGTTGTGTTGACAATGACAGGTCATCCTGACTTTTGTGTGTAGCACACTTTCCTTGCACGTCTCAGCTTTGTGCTTCCCTGTCCTCGAAACTCGTTTGGAAGAGCTGCGTAGTCCTGTGCTCTTGTGGGGGATCGCTTTCTGCTGTAAAGCAGCGTATCTTGTGATTATGGTTCTGTGCAGAAGCCGGGGTTGCGTTGTATTTGTGCCTGTTGGAACCGGGCGTTGTTGGGTGTCGACTGTTTTGGAGCTTGTTTCGTTACATCTTACATTCTCTGTTCCTGTGTTGGTTTGTTTTTGTCTTTCCCCATGTGTGGTGATGGTGGGTAGTGGATATGTTCTTTAATGAGTTCATGGTTGTTGTGTTACGGTTCCATCTGCATTTGTACTTCATGTGCGGTGGGGTTTTTTGTTTGGTTTTTTTTTTTTTGGTGTTATGTGTTTGGTTGTTGTTGATTTTTAAAAAAAAATAGATTTATGAGTTTCCTGTGTTTAGTGACCATGTTGTTTGTTTCTTTTTTTAGTGTGTGCTGTATGATGCAGACAACACTGTACCCAGCAGACTCCTTTTTTTTTTCTCCTCCACTTCCAAAACATGCAATGGTTGTAACACTATTACTGTGTGTGGGGAAAAAAGTTTTTGGTTAGTTAAGGTTAGCATTATAAGTTCTTATTGATGTATGTTTGTATTACTTTTTTATATTCATTTCGATTTGTGTTTGGTTAAGTGGTAATAAGTTCTTATTTATTCTTGTCTGGATTTGTTTTTATCTATATTCATTTAAATTTGTATTTGAGTCAAGGTAAATGTGGATCGGTCTTGTTGAATCTTTTCTGCATATTTGTGAGTATTCATGAGTGCAGCATGGTTTAGATAAGTTGATTAAGTTGATGTGTATTTGAAGTATACTGCTTTTTCTTCACAGACTGTATGATGGACGTCCCCTTGACCTGCATTCGCTTTAAATTGGTGTGATCCTCAGTTATGCTTCCTTAAAACTGTCTCAGGACCAGTGCAGGATATTAGCAGTGGACTCTAAGCTCAGTCGTAAATATTCATTTATAGTGTAACCTAACTCGTTGTTAATATTAATTATATTGATGTATTGTAGATTTGTAGCTTGAGGTTAAGTCATTAGAAACACAGTTAATAGTCACAAAGTATCTGTCTTCGGAATAATCTGAGTATACATGCATGAACTGCACAACATTCCATTCAAATATTGTCCATAGGTAGCAAGAATTTACATGAGAAAGTAAAAGAGAACAAATGAAGGATAACAGCTTTTTACTTGAGAACATTTTGCTGGACTTAATATCTATACTGTATGAATTTGGGTGTAAGTCCAAATATGTTATCAACAATTTTCTGAAGTTTAGTTTTTTCATCACTAGACTTTTCATGGCTTACAGAGTGAAATATTCAAGTTATTAGAAATGAATCAATTTTTTTTTAATACTTCAAACTTCAGTTGGACTGCTGATAAGATAATTTCATGTTTAGATAAGAGTTAAGCTGCTGGGGAAAAAGTTAACTTCAGATTACTGCCCTTCTTCCATTATAAGTCTGAGAAGGGGAGTTTGGTCGTATTTTCACACCATGTATAGTACGTTTGGTGTTTTAAAAAGAACTGGAATGAACATGTACTAACATGTAGAACAAGTATGTGGCATGGCACAAGATTATGAAAACTAAACTGTCAGAGCAGCTCGTTTATACCCTTCACATTTGAGCCTCTGTAGTCTGTAGTAAATCACAGTTGTGACCTGTATGTATTGTGTTTTCATGATGGTTTCCTCAACTCTATGACCCTGTGAGTATGCATACCAACCTTTTTTTTTCTCCATTTGTTGCATAGCCTTGCAGAAGTGTAAAAGAATGTCGTGTTTACAAATATTTATGTTCATATGAAGTTTTAATATGACTTTACTCTTCAAGAAGTAACGTGTGTGTGTGCGTGTGTGTGTGTGTGTGTGTGTTTGCAGACATGTAGAGGGAGTGTTTTATATGCTGTTACTCATCAAGTAACAAGGTCTATGTTGAAGGGGTTGCGGAGGGGGAGGGGGTTCAGTTAGCTTGTTATCCACATTACAATGTTTATAAATCACCAGTTTATAAAATCACTGTGAACATTATAATTATGATGGAAAACGCCTTCAGCTAAACACTGTATGTAGAAACGAGGCCTCTCTTTGCCATAAGATTTCTTTCTGGGATGAGTACTTTATCTCTTTTACAAGAAAACAAGGGCTTGCACAATTATTTTTTTATATGAAAGTGATCTGTGTTGTGAGAAGTGGGACTATCCATATCTATCAACAACATTGACAAAATAGATTCATTTGTTAAATGTCTGAAGACTGTTCAGTGTACTGAAGGTTTAGGGCAAGGTTGTTGAGAAGTATTGTGATGACTGTGTTCACTGTGATGCCACACTACAGTGCAGGGAGGTGTTAAGTGTGGTTGATTCTTGTTCTGAGGTTCCGGTGCCCAGAAGTCTTCTTCACCATGCAGTAACTTACATCTTTCTGGTACTTGCCACTTGTTAAACTTTATGGTTGAAAATCGGTTTGTTCTGTCCTTTTTCTTTGTTTTTATTGTTCGTCTTGGTAGTTTTTTGTAACTGGACAGAAAGAATGTTCAAGATGGTGTCAGGAGAAATGTGAAAAGTGACCCACCAACGTTGTGGGTTTCCTTTGGATGGTGGCCCAATGGCGGCCTGATATTGCTGGGCTCCCTGTGAACTTCCAGCCCTGAGGATGCAGTATAACAAATCGGGGTGTGGCTGGGGCAGGGAGATTGAGATGAGTGGCGTGGGAACAGCAAGACAAGAACGTCACAGATGATGGGGCTGGAAAAACAAACAAAAAAAAGGTTGAACTTGGCAGAGCCCACTCTCCAGGTGGAAGGTTGCATGCATGCTTGGTATGCTTTTGCTCTCAGTTCCATTGACCATTTTAGGCCTTCTCAGCTTTGAAAGACAAATGGGTTTTGAATGATTGTTCAAGATGTTATAGTATGTTTGCACACAAGACCTCAGGTTCATAGTCGGGTCTGAAGGACTTGTAAGAGAAATGGAGTGAGACCAAATGATGGTAAAGTTCCCTTCCAGTCAGACCTGCATCATCAGTTACCGTCAGATCACCACGAGTTCAGCGTTCTAACCACTAGGCTATTCCTCTCCCAGTTCTATTATAGCCAGAAAAAAGTCTTAAATTTAAAGGAAGGTGGATTGGCCAAGACAGCTAAGGATTTTCTTGCCTTACCTTACCTATCCCATAGTCTAGTATACTGTTTGGGTCGGGCACCATTGAAGATTTTACAACCAGCTTCCTCCACTCCTTGCTGTTTTTAGCTTTCCGTAGCAAGTCGTTCCACTCAAGGCCAATCTAGTCTCTGATGTTGTCTTCCCACTTTTTTCTCTGTCTGCCTCATCGTCTCCCTCCTTGTATTGTTCCCTGTAGGACAGTCTTGGGGTGGTCCCGGTAGGACAGTCATGGGAGTTAGAAGGTTAGAAGAACAATGACCATAGTGGCTTATCTCACTAGCTGTCAACTCGGTCTCTGAGCTTTCTTGGCCAGAAAGGACACCAACAGAGTCAAAACCATTCATTGTCTGGTAAAATAATTAATGTTGTTTTAAACTGGTTGAGGTTGGTAGGAAAGAATTGGATGTGGAGTCCACAGCAGGTGAAAATGGTCACAGTGAACTGTGCAGCAGCACATTTTTCTGGGTGTTTTGTGTGAAAATATACGGCTGTATCTTTGGGCAGAAACAGTCTGGATTTGTCAACGTAATTGAATCGTTTGGAAAGCAAGTTTTGAGATTCCCAGCAACTGTTTAAGCATTTTTGCTTTGATTTTTTTTTTTTCTCTCTCTGATAATGCCATCAATTAGACGAACTGTTTGCTGACAAATGATAAAGTAGCCTTTCAAAAGTTGTTATGTAAAGTAGTATTTTGGAAATGGTTATGTACATAAATGTGTTTGTTCACATTTAAGCTATGTTTTTGTTGTATATGACGAAGTATGAATAAAACGCAACAGAAAATAATAAGAAAAATGTGATATCATGGGTTCTTTTTTTATACAGCTAGATCCATGTTCTTGTCTTAGAAAGTGATAGTTTCATTTTGGTTGCTATTGTATTTTTGATAGAATTACCTTTTTTGACAGCTGGAAGTAGTTTATGGTATTGTCTTGGTGGGTTGTTTTTCAGTATATTATTGTTGTGGGCATTTTGTTCTCCCTTTCTTTTCTTGTCGTTTCTGATGATTGTAATGAATGAATTAGGCAGTAATTGGATTAAGTAGCTACTGACTGAGGGTTTGGTTTTAGTTCTAGTTTGGTTTGTAGGGTTTTTTTGTTTCTTTTCGTTCACTGGATTATCTGTACTTGCTGTGTTTTAGCCTTCTGATACTAGTTTAGATATCATGCTTTTATTTATTTATTTAGTTTTTGGTGCGTGTGCTTTTTATTTAAAGAGTGTCCACACAGAAGAATGCACATGTATGCATATCCAGGGGCACAGCCATATCCAAGCTATTCTGATTCACAAGGTGCATTTTGCGATGATGAAAGAAAGTCCCTGTGCGAGCAGTGCTGCTAGGAATGTTCGGCCCTGTGCTCTTTGTAGTTGGTTGATCGATAGGTGACCGTTTTGTGTACAGCCGGCTTTTTTGATATCTACATACTTACATGCATACATACATGTAAAGGGGTTTTTATACTGTATGTCAATAAAATCCAATTTTGCTTTGAAAGAGTGTTGTGTGTACAGTGTGTGTGTGTGTGGGGGGGGGGGGGGGGGGGTTCTTTTGGATGGAGCGTGTGTTTTATAAGTTTTTGTTGTTCTTTTATTGTCACAGTCTGCTTTATTGATTAGAAACTGTGCAGCACTGACAATGATGTGTGACTAAAATTTAGTCAAAATACATATTTGTTGGTAATGCTCATAAGAATCATGTATTGCAACCACATTTTCCTCTCTCTCTCTCTCTCCTCTCTCTCTCTCTCTCTCTCTCTCTCTCTCTCCCCCTTTCTCTTTCTCTCTCTCTCTCTCTCTCTCTTCTCTCTCTCTCTCTCTCTCTCTCTCTCTCTCTCTCTCTCTCTCTCTTCGAGTCTCCAGCTCTGTGAGCCCAGTACCGTCTAATATCACATACTTATAGAAGACAGACGTTGAAAAGATCCACACACACCACGTCCAGTACCGAAAAAGTCATAGTAGCTACTGGCTAATCAAATGACGCACATCACCGTCAACTAAACGCGCGCACGCACACACACTTACACATACACACACACGGAAAATAATAATGGGGAGACGGGATAGCCCAGTGCTTAAGAACATTGCACTCGCAATCTGACGACCCGGGTTCGATTCCCGTTCAAGGGGATATTTTCCCCTGGAGTTAAGATCAGTACAGACTCCACTCTCCCCAAAGTCTTTCGGATGAGACTATAACCCGAGGCCCCGTGTGCGTACGCAGGCATAACATCTTGTTCCGCTTTTCGGAAGAGTAGGCCATTGTGTGCCGGTAGGAACGGATGACAGAATTTACAAAACCGCATACACACGGGGACTGGATGTAAAAAAGCACATAAGTGCTTACTCCACTATCCTCGATATAAAAGAATAAAATTAAATAAATAATAAAACACACACACCACACACACACACACACGTATCACAACAGCCTACAATGCATCAACATATGTAATCAAGCAAAATGCAGTCTCCAATGAGAAACCATCTCTCTTGCAGCAATAATAAGTCACATGCAGTCTCCAACGAGAAACCATCTCTCTTGCAGCAATAATAAGTCACATACAGTCTCCAACGAGAAACCATCTCTCTTGCAGCAATAATAAGTCACATGCAGTCTCCAACGAGAAACCATCTCTCTTGCAGCAATAATAATAAGTGAACATGCAGTCTCCAACGAGAAACCATCTCTCTTGCAGCAATAATAATAAGTCAACATGCAGTCTCCAACGAGAAACCATCTCTGTTGCAGCAATAATAACAAGTCAACATGCAGTCTCCAATGGGAAACCATCTCTCTTGCAGCAATAATAATAAGTCCAAATTCAATAATAACAAGTCAAAATGCAGTTTCCAACGAGAAACCATCTCTCTTACAGCAATAAAAACAAGTCAAAATGCAATCTCCAACAAGAAACCATATATCTTCCAACAATAACAACAAACATCAAACTGCAGTCTCCAACGAGAAACCATCTCTCTTGCAGTAATAATAACACGTCAACTGTGGCGACACAAACGTCTATACCACACCAGCAAATATCCACAGTTTAACTGTAGCACATAAAAAAAATGTTCATGCTGACAGTTATACTCCAATTCCTTTCACGTCTCGCTTTTGAGTCATTCTTTCTTCTTTTTTTCTCTCCTCGGCTAGATACCGGAGATTCACCAATGATGAGATTTTGGGTATGGGACTGTTTTTTATCCACCATTAAGGTAGCCACATTCCGACTTCGGGGACGGTGTCTAAACACGACACCTGTGTGCATGCGTTTAAAAAAAAATTCTCATCAATTCCTACCGGCACGAAATGGCCTACTCTTCCGAAAAGTGGAACAGGTTTTTTAACGTGTGCGCCAGATGTTCTGCGTGCATTCGCACACGGGACATCGGTTTATAGTCTCATCCGAAGGACTTTTGAGGGGGATTGGAGTCAGAACTGATGTTAACTCCAGGGTAAAATCCCCTAAAACGGGCGGCTCCGTGACAGACTCGATCCCGGGGCCGTCAGATCAAGAGCGCAACGCTCTAACCAATCTAGAAATCCCTCCGTACCTGAAGCAATCTGATTTTAGAAAACGCCTCAGTTTCCATTCAGTCCTCTCCATGGCCTCAGGTCTGGCGCCTTCCATGAAACTGGTCTCTCTCACTTCCACTACGCACATCAAACGGTTGACGGGGCGGGGCAAGCCGCAATTCCGGTTCGGGTGTTCATCGGCTCGGGTTGGCCTCTTTTGTTGCCAAAATGGAGCTCATCCCGAGCCCGTAAGTTTTCCTTCGGATCCCGCTGTTATACAGGTAGCTTGCCATCATGGCGCCGCGGCAGAGGGCTCACTAGTCCCCACACAAAACAACAAACCACGATCACCGCGCCCTAACCTGGCTACCCGAGCCCCAGAACCTCCAACGGGAAAAGTCCGTGACGTGTGAAAAGCCGAGGAGTGTGGGTCACGCTTTCTTCCTCCGTGGTCTTCTGGCCCCAAATCCACCCCGGTAGACCCCGCTGACGTGGTCGTGACGATGTTGCTGATCAACTGATAAGTGGAGACGTACACTCCGGGTCGTGGAGGCAGCCTCTGGTGATGGTAGGAGGGTCATGCGTGGTGAGTCATTGACTTCAGGGAGATTGTTGACAAGGACGTCAACAGCATGTCGGCGCTATAAGGATGTTTTGCGCTAGTTCTGACTCCTGTGAAAACACAGCAAAGATCAAATCACCATTTTTGTTCTCTCGTGAAAATACCACATTTTTTTGTTGTTCGTTTTTCGCTAGAGCTCCGAGGTCTCAGCATGTGATCTTTTTGTGTGCCCTTTTTAACCCACATGTAGGCAGCCGCTGAAACAATGAAAAGATTTTAGCGACCAGCCCAAAGGCAAAAGCGGCAGGCCGATGACGTATAACATGAAGCCAATCCTTGCATGCGGAGAAACTGGGAGTTAAGTGGCTTCACCATCATCTTCCAGAAAGCATGGGAAAGAGAGGGAAAATACCATAGGACTGGCGAAATGCATATAGTGGTGCCAATTGGAAGAAGGAAGGCAGCAAGAGAGACTGCAGCACCTACAGAGGCATGTCGTTCTCAGCCATGTAGGGAAAATGTATGCAAAGAGTTCTGGAACAGCGCACAAGAGCCAAAGCAGAACATCTTCTGACAATAGCCCAGTTTGGTTTCGGATAAGGAAGGGGTGCACAGATGTAGTTTCGCACTCGGACGATGTGTGAAAGAGCCATCGAATACAACCAAGACTGCATACAGTATGTGTGTCAAGCAAAAGCCACCGAGTCAACAGAGACAAGTCTGAAGATCCTGGAGCAGTACGATGTAGAAGGGCAGTTGCTTGATAACATCAGAGCAATATGCAACAAAGTGAGCCGACAGCCAGTGGAACACGACTGGTTCCCCGGTACATCAGGGTCAGCAAGCTGCGTACTCTCCCCCCTTCCCCCTCGACTACAGACCAGATTACCAAGGAAACCACACCACCATCTGAGGCCCTGAACGAACTATTATTTGTGATGACCAGTCCTTGATGAATCAGAACAAAGCAGCTCTTCAAGACACAGCACAACCAACACCAAGCTGCGAGAGGTATACATGAAGATCAGTATCACCAAACAGAAGTAAGTCAGCAGCAGAAATCAGAAAGCTGGACATCAACATCAAGGCACCAGCTGAAACAGCCAAAGAATTTAAATTTGGCAGCTCTTCACGAGATGGAACATTGACCGAGAGAAGAAACAAGATGCCAGAAGCGAACGCAGTCAGTTACCAACTAGCCCTTCTAAAACATCCAGCATCCCAATAGAACACCAAAGGGAAAACCATCAAGCCATTCGTTCCAACATACATACCAGTGTCAAGACATGGGCCTAATAAAGCCTAGAGAGAAAATGGTCACATGTGAAATGCGCTGCCTGAGAAAAGCTGTCAACAAACCAGACGCGACAAGATCTAAGATTGATGCAGAGACATGGTGGACTATACACCAATCTCCACATATCGAACAACAAAGGATCAGGTTTGTCCTCACTAGATGCCGCCCAACCAACCAGCCCTACGGCATACACACCAAACACAATGGGTGGAAAGCCAGAGTGTGACCAAGGAGATGATGGAGCGACTCCGTGGCTGACCACCCTGCAGCCCATGACCGTCACTACATCAAGCCTCCCGCCTTGCTGCGACAACTCTGTGTCTCCCGCGACTCCGAAAGGCCCAGCGGCAGTGAAGAAATTGATAGAAGCAGTAGGCAGCCGCATTCCGACTTCTAAAACATGCAAGGTTGTATATCTATCTCTCTCCACTAAGATTTGGAAATTTCTTTGTTAAAAGAAAATTGGATTTTAAAAAATCACTTTGAGATATACAAAATCGAGACTAAGTTGATGAGTTGAACAGTTCGTTTGGTACGGTCAGTCTCGTGTATAAACTACACAACTTGGTATACAGCTTAAACATGCAAATGCAAGTACAACAAACACAAGAAAGGGTGGAATCTGGTGGTTATGCCATCGACCATCACGTTGAAATAGGAAGAGAGGAGGAAGCGATTGTAAAAATCAAAAACTGGAGGATGGGAAAACAAGCATTAATTGTTGACCAATGCTAAGGTGTGTGTGAGTTATTGTTGCCTGTTTCGTTAATGTCGTACACTACTAGGTGAAAAGAGACAACGCGCATTCAAACCAACACTCTCATTCCCAGTGTGGTGTGTGGAGTGTGTGGTGTGTTAGGTGTGTGTATGTGTGCGTGCGCAGGCACACACGTTGAAATATACAGAATTCAGCGTTTATCTTAACAGTAGCAGAGGAAGAAAATCACTCGACAGAATTATTCATGAAGTCTTCCAGAAGAGAGCGTTAGAGAGAGAGACGAGCAAGAAGAGAGAGAGAGACAGAGAAGAGAGAGAGAGAGAGAGTGAGAGAGAGAGAGAGAGAGAATTGCAGTAGAGCAGGTGGAGATAGTAGTTGTGGTGGTGGCCGGTGCTGCAAGTAAAGAAGTGGCGGTGAGATGTGTGGTGTGGTGGTGGGGGTAGTAGTGGCAGTGATGGGTGGGTAGTTGGTGGTGGTTGTTGTCGTGGTAGTGAATTTTTTAGTTGTGGAAATAGTAGTGATGGTGGTGGTGGTTGTAGTGGTGGTGGTGATACGGTGGTAGTGGTTGGGGGTGGTGGTGTGGTGTATGTAAATAGAGAAGAGCACACAGCAAAGCAGCAGTGGTAGTAGTAGTAGTAGAAGCAGCAGCAAGCAAACAGCAGCAGCTGCCCAGCAGCAGCAGCAGCAGCAGTATAGATAGTAGTATTAGTAGTATAGTAGTAGTAGGGCCAGCAAAATAACAGGGCACAGCCAGCAGCATAGCACTACTACTAGTGAAGCGCTAGCAGCAGCAGCACACCATCACCACCTCCACCACCACAAGCAGTAGTATGAGCAAGCACCACCACCACACCACAAGGCCGTATATAGTACAGCCAGCAGCAGCAGCGGTGAGTAGCAGTAGCAGCAGTGGTAGAGTAGTAGTTAGTTAGTAGTAGCCAGCAGGCAGCAGGATGGCCAGCGCTGCCAGGAGTTATAGATGTTAGTAGTAGTAGTGAGTTTACAGCAGCAGCAGCAGCAGCAGGTTAGTAGTAGTGTAGTAGCAGCAGCAGCAGCAGCAGTAGCAGCGAGCAGGGGAGTAGTGTGAGTGTAGAGGCAGCAGCAGGCAGCTAGTGCAGCAGTAGAGGTAGTAGTGTAGTAGGTAGTAGTTAGTAGTGAGCAGCGCAGCAGCGCAGCAGCAGGCAGCAGGGTAGTGGGGTAGTAGTAGTGTAGTAGGCAGCAGCAAGCAGCAGTGCAGTCAGCAGCAGCGCAGCGCTGGCAGCTGCTAGCTGCAGTAGTAGGTGTGGTAGAGCAGCAGCAGCAGGGCAGCAGAGTAGTGTGAGTGTATAGTAGTAGTATAAGAGTAGTAATTAAGTAGTAGTCAGTAGTAGCAGCTATATAGTAGTAGAAGCATATAGTAGTAGCAGCTGTAAATAGATAGTAGTAGCAGCAGCACAGCAGTAAATCCTGTGTCAGAAAATGGCACTAAGTACAACCAGAACTTATTGTTAGGTCCTCGACGACAAAAGAATCCATATGGCGCAGAAAACTTTAGCACTTGTAAAGTTTTTCTTCAATACAGTGATTTTCTTTTCGTAATGTAGTGGGTCGTGCTATTACTAGTCTCTCTCTGTGTATGCTTGTCTCTGTTTACTCTGACTGTCTGTCTGTCTGTTTCTGCCTCTATTAACATTGCACTGTCTGTTGTCTGTGTGATGTTTGTCAGTTTAGTCTGTCTCTCCTCTTCTACTCTTCACTCTTACTTCTTCACTCTCAATCTCTCTTGGCTCGTCTCTCTCCTCTCTCTCTCATACTCTTTCTTTCTGAACTTTCTCAACTAAGTAATAATGAATCGCTTCACAGTTTCTATCAACCATCCTTATACGATCCCCCAACCCACTGGCATGCGCACGCACGCGCACACACACACACACACAACACACGTCTGTGCGGATACACAATATGCTAAAACAAAAAAAAACACCAACACAATAACACACATGCGTTCGCGCACACGCTGACACACACAAAACCTAAAATGCACACATTGTGGGCACGGAGCGACGCACACAACGCATACAAACACACACCAACACACACACAACACCTTCGACCACCTACCTACCCACAAAACAAATGATGAGAGAGAAAGAGAAGGAAAGAAGAACTAATAGAGAGCAAGAAACAGACAGACAGACAGCAGACAGAACAGACACAAAACACAAGAAGAGAGACAGGCAAGACAGAGACAAATAAGACAGAAACAGGCAGACAGACAGCAAGACAGACAAACAAACAGACAGACAGACAGGCAAACAGACAGGCAGGCAGACAGACAGACAGACAGGCAGACAGACAGACAGGCAGGCAGGCAGGCAGACAGACAGACAGACAATCCAATCCAGTCCAATCCAGTCCAATCCAGTCCAATCCAGTCCAGTCCAATCCAATCCAATCCAATGTCGTTCTTTATAGCCGACAGGCATACACACATAAAAACAGAAAAAACAACCAACCACACACACACACACACCACTTATCACAGAAGAGAGAGGAGAGAGAGAGAGAGAGAGAGAGAGAGAGAGAGAGAGAAGAGAGAGAGAGAGAGACAGAAGAGAAAGAAGCAAAACACACAAAACACACAAAGAACAGACAGATCAGACAGAACAAACAGACAGACAAACAAGGCAAGCAAACAGACAGACTCTCCAACCTGCCAACGGCCAGACGGTATAAACGTCTGCTTCTGCTTCCATCGAAGACCCTGCCGTCCTTCAATGGTCCACAATAGACTTCCCCGGGACCTCCCTCCTCCTCCTCCTCCTCCTTCTCCCCTTCCACTCAGCTGGTAGATGAGCAGAGAGAGGCTGCCCACCCCGTGCCCGTTCATCTGGTACCACAGGGAGAGGGTGGCAGGGTGGGGGAGGGTGAGAGGAGGGCTGAGGAGGGTGGCGATGTCTTCCAAGCCTTGTGCCTCCCAGCCTGTGGTGTAGAGGTAGTGGCCTGTGGCGCTGTCTGCCAACGGAATTATTGAGTTCTTGACGACACTGTCTGAATTTTCATTTCCACACGGTTTTGTGTGTGTGTGGGTGTGGCGGGGGGGGGGGGGGGGGAGGGGGGGAATGGGGGGGGATGGGGAGGGGCTGGGGGGGAGGGGCTTGGGTGGGGTGGTGGTGAGAGTGTTGTGTCTGTGTGAGGTAGTAGTGGTGTTGTGGGTGGAGGGGAGAGGGCGGTGTGTGATGTGGGTGGGTGGGTGGGGGTGGGAGTGGTGGGGGGGGTGGGTGGGGGTAATGTTGGTTGTCGTAGGTGTTGGGTGCGTGCTTGTGCGTTGCGAGGTGTGTGTGTGTGTGTGTGTGTGTGTGTGTGTGCGTGTGTGTGTATGCGTGTGTGTGTGTGAAAATAAAAGCTGTTACCACGATTACATTCAAAACTAAGTTTGAAAAAAAAGAAGATAAAGATCAATGCTACCTTGTCAAGAAAGATCTTTTTGACCGTCCCAAAATGACCAACATCCAGTTCAATCCCAACAAATCAGTGCCATCAATTCAATCCCCACAATTTCAATCCTCATCAATCCAACACCATCGATTCAATCCCAACACCTCAATTCCATCAATTCTCTCAAGATATGAATTCAATCACCGTGAATACAATCATATCCTCTTTTTCTTCGTCGAACGCTCAGACAGCAACTACCTTCTTCATATGCGAAAAGGCATTGGCGCCGAGTTAAGCGCTGCAAGTCAGGCCGCTAATTGTACTGGGATAAGTATGAAGGTGTGTTGTGTTGTGAAGTAGTTGTAGTATGTGAGTAGGTAGGTGATGTGAGTTATATGTAGAGTGTTAGTATTTTAGTAATTATAATGTGTGTAGTAGTGTATTTAATAATACAAAAGAAGACATCAGCAGAGAACATCTTCAACCTAGTGATGCAGTAGTAATTATATACAAGTAGTTGTTGTTAGTAAGTAGTAATAGACAGTAAAAAAATACAACGGAATTGAACATAGCAAATATACCGTAGTTAACTATAGTACGTGTCATAGAACAAAATAATAGTACGAAGAAACAAATCATGTACTAAAACACAGAGTAAACAATCCAGTAACCTATAACACAAAAACATGACAATACACAACAACTGAAAATGCTAAGAAACAGAACGTAAACACAATTAGCAACTATCGAAAGATACTGCGCCAAATTTAATCACATTACAGCACAGCATGCATGACAACACGGTAACAGCACAGCTCAGCACAAACACAAAACAACACGAAGTACAAATACAGCAAGACAACGTCGAACATACAGACACAACACAAACAGACAGACAGCAATACACAACGACAGAGCAACAGAACAGTACACTAGCAAACACACAACAGCACAGGCACAAACAGCACAGCGCAACGCTCAAACGACACAGACACACATCCAAACGAAACACAACATACAGCACAACAACAGCACAATACACTCAGAACGCACAGACTAGCACCAGAAACACAGCACATAAGCACAGCGAACAGAACACGCCAAAGAACACAACACAGCACAGCAACAGCAAACAGTACAGCACAACCAGCACAGCACAGAACAGCACAAACAGACAACAGAACAACACACAACCAGCACAGCACAACAGACAGCACACCACAGAACAAACAGCACAGCACAACAACAGCACAGCACAAAGCAACCAGCACAGCACAACAGCACAGAACCACAGCACAGCACAGCACACAGTAACAACAGACAAGCAAAACATACAGCAAACAGCACAGCACACACAACGAACACAGCACACACAGACAGAACTAGACAGCACACCACACACACACACACACCACACCACAGCATAACACAACCGCGTAGCATGACACAACGCAACTCAACACAACACAACACAACACAATAGCTGATACAATCCAATCCACACAGTACAATACACTATATAACACCACACAGCACATGGCGCTCTCTGGTCACTCTGACCTGGCAAAGTGTGGTCATTCTCAGGGCCGGAGGAGCGGTCAGCTGTGGGTCCGCTGTGACGGTGAAAGATGTAGCCCTGGGATGCCTCAGAGTACCACCCGCACATCCCCACCTCAAAGTCACACGTCACTGACGACGTCACATCTGCTGACGTAACCAGGCCTTCTATGTTACGGTTGCGTCATCAGGACGTCGATTTCTTGTCTATTACAAATTATTTCACAACTTTATAATAAAAAAATCTAACTTTGCATCTTCAACCAGTCTATGCGGCATACTGCTACACGTTTGACTACGTGTGTTTTTAGATGGCTTGTGTGGCTTACCTCGTTCAAGAGGATTTTTCCTCTGGAGTTAACATCAGTGCAGACTCCACTCTCCCCAAAAGTCCTTCGGATGAGATAATAAACCGAGGTCCCGTTTGCGAACGCACGCAGAACATCTTGCGCACACGTTAAAACCCGTTCCGCTGTTCGGGAGAGTAGGCCATTGTGTGCCGGTGGGAACGGATGACAAAATTGACAAAACCGCATACACACGGGGACTGGATGAAAAAAAGCACTTGAGTGCTTATTCCATTATCCTCGAACTAAAAGAATAAGATAAAATATTTTAATTTTTTTTAAAATTACATTTGATGTGATGGTGAGATGACAGAATACACACAGTTTAAAATGACTGGTTACGCAATGATAGGGATCGTAATAAATATTACATCATCAACAATGCCGAAGTATTGTGGGTTTGTTTTTTCCCATTATGATGGTATCATCCACCATTCTAAACTTGATATTTTCATTACGTTTACGATGTCATTGCATTCATTTTGTTATTTTGTCTGAGTTTTTTCTCTCAGTATAATTGCATTCTCATAAACTCTATCACTGCATCATGACCCAACCTAAATTTCATTTAGTGTAATGCTGAAATATCGTGGGCTAATCCGTTAAAAAAAGACCTTTGTGGGTGTGCATTTATTGGTTTCAAATTGCACATCATTGTATCATCAGCAATTTCAACACATTTTATTCCAGCATTATTAGCCATTCTAAACGTATGCCCTTGTATCAACAGCAACTCTTTTCAAAATAAAATCTTTCTTGCATTATCAGTCGTCTAGACATAATTATATTATTGCGTCACAGCCATTCCTAAACATGTTCATCATTGCATCATTGGCCATTGCAAAACATATCTATCATTGCACCGTCAACCATTTCCAAACATGTTCATCATCTGCATCATCAACCATTCCAAATCATGTTCATCATTGCATCATCAACTATTCCAAAACATGTTCATCATTGCATCATCAACCATTTCAAAACATGTTCATCATTGCATCATCGACCATTCCAAAACATGTTCATCATTGCATCATCAACCATTCCAAAACATGTTAATCATTGCATCATCAACCATTCAAAACATGTTCATCATTGCATCATCAACCATTCCAAAACATGTTCATCATGCATCATCAATACATGTTCATTATAGCACCATCAACCATTTTTAAAACATGTTCATCATTACATCAGCAACCATTTCAAAACATGTTCATCATTACATCAGCAACCATTTTAAAAACATGTTCATCATTGCATCATCAACCATTCCAAAACATGTTCATCAGACATTTAAACACACAATCATCATTGCACCATGCACCATCAGCTATCTTATACACATTCATTAACCACCATCAGTCTTTGTTTTAATCTTTTAAAAATGTGTATGCCATTGCATCAACAGCAATTTTAATAACACAGTCAATAAAAAAAAAATCCACACCAAATGATTTTAATGAAGTTTGAAGAGAGACAACATTCTGCAATTTAGACAAGAATGGCATTTCTGGTTCTTGTCCTCAATATTGTCTTCACTGTCCAACTTCTTGCTCATGTTGTTTTTTAAAACAGACAACTCTAAACAGGCACTTTGTAAGCATCAAAGTAATAATTATATCATAGCTCTTCCAGAGAAACAGATACATGTATTACATGTACAATTCTTATGGTAAACTTACCGGCACAAATCATAACCAGCGTAACAACCAGTAAAAGGAAAGGATGATCCATCATTATAGGTTGTTGGAACTCACGAACTTGTTGGGGTTTTTTGATTGGGTTTTTTTTTTTTGGATTGATTGAATTATTAAGCGAAATAATTGTTTGTTCTTTCGTTCTGTCACTGGTTAAACTGCAATAGAAGCATTCAAAAGGCGTTTCTCTTTTCTCTTAAAAAAAAAAATTATATGTTTCACTTTCAGGAGGGTGGAAATTGTTTATGGATGTTACCAGCCAAAAAAATGAAGCTATACAAATGACAGCAGAAGACAGCAATTATTATAGTTCGTATGACTGAAGAGGTCCACCTTTTCCCCACATTTAGCTTAAAGTGTGCTGTGATAAATTTTCGGAAACGATTTTTATCCTTGAGAGTGTGTGTGTGTGAGTGTGTGTGTGTGTGTGTGTGTGTGTGTGTGAGTGTGTGTGTGTGTGTTGTGTGTGTGTGAGAGAGAGAGAGGGGGGGGGGTTGAGCTCTGTGTGTGTGTGAAAAGAGAGAGAGAGAGAGGGGGGGGGGGGAGTGGATGGATTGAGCTAAGTCACACCTTCTTACTGTGTGTGTGTGTGTGTGTGTGTATGTGTGCGTGCGCGCGCGCACTGCATTCATGTATGCATGCAAGTGCGCATTTGTGCATATGTGTTAGAGTGCATACGCGCACGTTTGATTTGACATGTATAAGTGGGTTTGTTCAGGTGTGTGTGTGTGTGTGTGTGTGTGTGTGTGTGTGTGCGTGCGTGCGTGCGTGCGTGAGAGAGAGAGAGCGAGACAGAGACAGAGGGGGGATAAATAGAGAGTGAGGAGGGAGGGATGGTGGGGGGTAGACAGAAACAGAAAGAGGAAAGGAAGGGGAGTTAAACCACCCTAGCCGGTAAATGATGTGTGTACTTTTGGCCAGCCGCAGAACATGCGCCAAGCCACACCCTCCCACTATCTCATTTCAGGGTATCCTGTAAGCCACATACGGGTAGGCAGGCGTGGGGGTATGGGGTAGCGGGTGGGGGAGTAGGGGGAGGTGGGGAGAGGGAGGGGGAGTTCATTCAGACAGCCTGGGTCACACACTACACAGGGGCTGGCCAATGGCAGAGAGAGGGAAGTGGACTGCCTTCAGACATGGCTATTGCTGCCATTGGCTGGGATTAGGGGGTTGGGTGTGATTGTTTTGATCAGGAAGGTTTTTTGTTTGGGTGGTTTCTCTCTGTTTCTCTCTGTTTCTCTGTCTGTCTGTCTCTCTCTCTTTTTCTCTGTATCTCAGTCATACTTTCAGAGTTTTGCATCTCATTAAATGTCTCTGTTTCTGTGTCTGTCTGTCTCTCTTTCTGTTTCTCTGTATCTCAGTCATACTTTCAGAGTTTTGTATCTCCTTAAATGTCTCTGTTTCTTTCTGTCTCTGTCTCTCTCTTTCTCTCTCTGTTTCTCTGTATCTCAGTCATACTTTCAGAGTTTTGTATCTCATTAAATGTCTCTGTTTCTGTGTCTGTCTGTCTCTCTTTCTTTTCTCTGTATCTCAGTCATACTTTCAGAGTTTTGTATCTAATAATAATAATATATGGAATTTATATAGCGCTGAATCTTGTGAAAAAACACACACACAAGGATAAAAATCGTTTCCGAAAAAGCATTAAATGTCTCTGTTTCTGTCTGTCTCTGTCTCTCTCTTTCTCTCTGTTTCTATGTATGTCAGTCATACTTTCAGAGTTTTGTATCTCATTAAATGTCTCTCTTTCTGTCTGTCTCTGTCTCTCTTTCTTTTCTCTGTATCTCAGTCATACTTTCAGAGTTTTGTATCTCATTAAATGTCTCTGTTTCTGTCTGTCCCTGTCTCTCTCTTTCTCTCTGTTTCTATGTATGTCAGTCATACTTTCAGAGTTTTGTATCTCATTAAATGTCTTGGTTTCTTTATGTCTATGTATCTCTCTCTGTCTCTCTCTGGCACTCTCTGTCTGTCTCTGTCTGTCTGTCTGTCTGTCTCTCTCTCTCTCTCTCTCTCCCTCTCTCTCTCTCTCGCTGTATCTCAGTCATACTTTCAGAGTTCTGTATCTCAGTCTCTCTCTGTCCCTGTTTCTGTCTGTCTGACTGTCTGTTTGTCTCTCTCTCTGTGTTTCAGCTGTACTTAGGTTTTTAATGAATGCCCCATTTTAATATCTTATTGTTATGTGTAACAACTATGTGTACCATTTTACAATGTGTAGATGTTTATTTTTATGACTTTATAAGTTTGGTTGTTGTTGTTTTTTCTTGTTGTTGTTGTTGTTGTTCTTTGTTTGTTTTTCTCTTTTTTCTTTTTTTTTTCTTTTTTTCTTTTTCTTTTGTTGGTTTTTGTTGGGTTTTTTGGTTGGTTTTTATTGAGGGGGGGGGGGTGTTTAGGGTTTTCTTTTATTTGTTTGTTTGTTTTTGTTGTTGTCTTTTTTAAAGGGTTATTTCCCTTTGTTTCTACTTGTGAGAATTTAAGTATTGGGTTGTTATTGAGATGTACCCCTACGGGTGGGGACTGGATGTAAAAAAGCACATGAATGCTTATTCATTATCCTCGAAATAAAAGAATTTGTCATTGTCATTGTCTGTCTTTGTCTCTCTCTGTATCTCAGTCATACTTTCAAAGTTCTGTATCTCAGTCTCTCTCTGTCTCTGTTTCTGTCTGTCTCTCTGTTTCTCTGTCTGTCTCTCTCTCTCTCTTGTCTTTTTACATTTTCTCTCTTCATTCTCCTTTCTTTTTTATTTCTTTATAGTTCCCCCCCCCCCTTTTTTTTTCTTTTTTTTTTTTTTCTTGCTTCCTTGCTCGTTGCCCATATCACTGCTTTTCTTTCTGCCTTTGTCTGTACCAGTTTTCATCTGGCTTGTATTGTTTTGCTCTTTTTTTTAAAAATAAAATCGATCCTCCCTTGTAGTTGGGGATTTAGGTGACACGAATATACCCAGCATGCAATTTGCTTCCTGGCGAGAAATAGACTCCGCCGGAATTTTTTTTTTTTTTAATCCAAGACAAACTGCATGAAACTCTGAGTGCAGTGCCCCCAGTGACTTTCCTGAAGGTTCAGGGAGAAGTCAAAGTCATATCAAGTCATTTCTTCATGACGATGATGACGTACTTTCACATAAGCTTCAACCCCACCCCCACCCCCCACCCTTCCTGTTACCATTCTTCACCTCTCCGCCTTTCAATTTTTGCTCCCCCCCCCCCCCCCCCCAATCTACCGACCTCTACCCCCACCCCCCACCCCTTGTTTCGTCAAACCCCTCTCCTCCTCCTCCTTCTTCCGCCCTCTCGACCCTCGACCGGGTTTCGGGTTTGGTGGTTAATCAGTTGGACTAGCCCTGAACTTTGGAACAATCAGTTACTGCCTCGCTAGCCAGACTTACAAATTAATGAGAGATTGGACGACCGTTGGCGTTGTGGATTGTGCCGACAAGAATCAAACCTCACAGACAGAACGGCCTGGACATAGCACCTAAAGCCAGAACTTGGACTGACCGAGATGGATGACGGTTTAAAACGTCTGCTGACCCTTTTTTTTAAACCGCCCAGCGGGCCGGAGGTGACTGAAGGTCGTAAGTTGTGAATCTTACGTTCCTTCTTTCTTCATGAACTTGTTTTTAGGGTTAGGGGTTAAATGACCTTGAAGGCTGAAGGACAATGGTCGCTTTTTTGTTTTTTTTAAATCCTTATTTCTATTTTATCTCATTTTGTTTTATTTCTATATGGCCAACTTCTAAGTGTGTGTGTGTGTGTGTCTATGTGTGTGTGTGTGTGTGTCTTGACGGTTTGGCGCGAAGTTTTTATCAAGGTGTGGGAATTGCGTGACGTTTTGCGGCTGACAAATGAGATGGGGCGAGGGGGAGGGAGGGGGGGGGGGGTGTTCTTTCTTTCCTTTTTTGTTCTTTGTTGGGTTTTGGCGGGGGGTGGGGGTGGGGAGGGGATTTTGTCACGAAGGTGTCGCAGAGTGCTTCGTGTGGGTACTTCTGGGTGATAAGACCTGATGGAGCGATTCTCTTGTCTGTCTGTCTGTCCTGTTCTGCCTGTCTGTTTGATCCTTCCTGTCTGTCTGTCTGTTTTTCCTTTTCTCTCTGTCTTTTTTCCCTTTTTCTGTCTATCTTTGTCTATCTGTCTGTCTGTGTCTGCCCTTTTCTCTCTGTCTGTCACTTTCTATCTCAGTCTCTCTGTCTCCCCCCCCCCCTCTCTCTCTCTCTCTCTTCGCATATGCACTCCTGACTGCACACACACACACACACACACACACACACACACACACACAAACGTAAAAAATAAAAAATAAGTTTTTATGTCTTCTAGTCAATGGGTTTAGCATTGTGTTCACAATTGATGTGGTGTGTGTGTGTGTGTGCGCGCGCGCGCATGCGCGCGTGTGTGTTTGTGTGTGTGTGTGTGTTCGTGATATTTTATTTGAAGTCATTTTGGAATGTTTTAACCAATATGAAATATAGCTTTTTGTGTCTTTGAGATTTTTTATGTGTATCAATCTGTCTGTCAATATTGTAATTGCCCTTCATGGGATGATTAAAGTGTTTTTGACTTGACTTGACTTGACTTGACTTGACTTTGACACACCGGATCATGAGAGGCACGAACGTTTGGTTCTAACTTATTTTTTCACAAATTCCTTCCTTGTTATTTTTCCTCCTGATGTCAGATGTGTTTTAAACTACTTTGGCGCTGCATGAAAAAGGAAAGAAAGAAAGAAAGAAAGAAAGAAAGAAAGAAAGAAAGAAAGATAGAGAGATAGATAGAGAGATAGATAGATATACAGACAGACAGACAGACAGACAGACAGATAGATAGATAGATAGATAGATAGATAGATAGATAGATAGATAGATAGATAGATAGATAGATAGATAGATAGATAGATAATAATAATAATAATGTATGGAATTTATATAGCGCTGAATCTTGTAAAGCAACAAATCAAAGCGCTCAGATTTTATTTCATACCACTTTAAGTCATGGCAGATTTCTCTCCGTGAAATTCGGGCTGCTCTCCCCGGGGAGAGCGGGAGAACGCGTCGCCACTTAGCGCTGCGCCACCCTTTCAACCTTTTTTTTTTAATAATTTTTTTTCTGCAGCTGTATTTGTTTCCCTATCAGAGTGGCTTTTTTTCTAAGAATTTTGCCAGGGACAACTCTCTTGTTGCCGTGGGTTTTTTTACGTGCGCTAAATAATTACGTGTAACACACGGGACCTCGGTTTATCGTCTCATCCGAAAGACTAGCGCCCAGACCACCACTCATGGTCTAATGGATGGGGGAAAAATTTCCGGTCCAAACGGGGTACGAACCGCCGCACACTTCAGACCCGGACTTTTCGCTTTCTAGACAGGCGCGTTACCTCTAGACCACCGATCCACACAGATAGATAGATAGATAGATAGATAGATAGATAGATATAGATAGATAGATAGATAGATAGATAGATAGATAGATAGATAGATAGATAGATAGATAGAAAGAAAACAACAATAAAACCACCACAACAGCAGCAACAACAATTACAACTGAGTGGGGTTTTTTTATTTGACAGTTTGACATATTGCTCCAATCGAGTGTCAACTGTATCAAATGTACAAACAGCTAGTTGTATGTTCATTTTTTCTTTCTTGTTTTTTTCGGCCGGGTTTGGTGTGTGAGTGTTTGTTTTAAGTTCACAGTCTATATTCCTTCAGTCGAGTGTCAACTGTATCTAATGTACAAACAGCTAGTTTTTATGTTCTTTTATTTCATTCTTGTTTTTGTGCAGGTTTTTGTTGTTGTTGTTTGGTTGGTTCTTTTTTTTTTGTTTTCTTTTTAATTTCACAGTCCATATTGTTTTCACTGGAGTGTTGGCTCTTGCATCTGTGTTCTCTTTTCAGTTTGTGTGTGTGTCTTTTTTTTTCTCTTTTTTCTCCCTTTTTCTCTTTCTTTTTTTTCTTCTGAAAACTGTAGCCAAATAAGGTCATAGCTATTTTGAGGGGATGGTATCACATAATTTCTGACGTGATCCTTCGTTAAGAAGGAAACGTCTCTTGATGCCTGCCCATCCTAAATCCGTTTTTATCCGATTGAAATGCAGATCTTCGCCAAATTGGATGCGCGCGTGTGTGTGTGTGTGTGTAACAAGCAGACAGACATATATACAGACAGACAAATAAGCAGAC
>CM054147.1:15858062-15863062 GCA_028751875.1 Rapana venosa
ACCACACCAAACTACACCACACCACATTGCAGGCGCTTATGTTCAAACACAGATTCTGTTTTTTATATCGAGTACATCAACGAGTATTGGAGGAGGATTTTTGTGATGACCGAAATACGAAAAACTATGATGGAACAAAAAAGAAAAGAAATTGAGAGTCTATTTTATAAATAAAAAAAAGATTGTAACGAAAGCACCATCAGAGAAAGGTATTCAGGAGAGGTGTGCAGCGAGCCTTCAGCAAAGAAGCCATCTGACTCCTTTCACTGTTTGGTTTGGTTGGGGGAAGGGTGGTTGGGGGGGGGGGGTGTTATTTTTGGTTGTTTTGTTCTTGGAGCGAGGGGGGTTCGGGAGAGGGCAGAAGCAGCATTCAGGTCTTGAGCTTTGGACACCGTTCTGCAAAATGCAGTTTTCGTACCACTCCAGGATTCGATCCCGTGCCTCAGAATTTTCGGAGATATAATTATACCGGTCCCTGTCTATCCCATCAAAGATCTTCTGAGATAGCAACCTACTGGTAAACACTGCTGACCTTTGTCCTTGCAGAACCGCCTACACTCTTGAAGGCTTATGTCACAAGGACTGGGACGTAGCTCAGCCTCCGCACGACCCCCCGACCCCCCCCCCCCCCCCCCCCCCTCCCCCCCTCCCCCTCCACTCTACTCCTTCCGATATCATCCACATTGCCAAACATGTCCTTTTCTCTCTGTCGGCGTTTGATTTCATGTCTTCTGCTGTCATGACCCTGTCTTCTTTTCTTTGTCTCAGAGAAGAGAGAGGGGGGAGAGAGAGAGAGAGAGAGAGAAGAGAGAGAGAGAGAGAGAGAGAGAGAGAGAGAGAGAGAGAGAGAGAGAGAGAGGGAGAGAGAGAGAGAGAGGGGAGAGAGAAGAGGAGAGAGAGAGAGAGATGGAGAGAGATGGAGAGAGAGAGCCTCGGGAACTCATCAACAGGACGGTGAATTAGCCAGAAACCATTTCCGGGTGTATCTTTCATCTGCTGAGAGAGGTAGAGGATTTGTTTGACCTCTGCAATCCGCTGGACATGTGGAAAGAGAGGAAGACGGAGGAGGAAAGGAGTGTTATCACGGAGCTTTTAGTCAAAGAGCTGGCAGGGATCCCACACTCCTTCTGTCTGCATAGCCTTCATCTGGTGGGTGTCAGCAGTTCAAAAGACGACCACAACCTGGTTAAGTCCCTTTTCTTTCCCCTAAAAGAGCTCTTCGTTAAAGAAGAACAGGATAATGGTGAATGATGAAGATAGATCCCTGTTTGATTTTATGATCAAAGGAAATGATTAATACAGGTGCACTGATGCTCTCAAGGTCAAAACAGTGGACAACCTGGATTATTTCTTTTCAAAAGGTACCTAGATAGCTGTTTTCAGACATCAAAGTTGAAAGGTTCTTTTTTCCTTATCGCTTCATGACCAATTTGTCCAAATCAGAGTGCCACTGGAAGAAGCTTTAGAGACCTCTAGGCCAGGAAACAATCAGGGAGGAGAATGTTCAACACATCTTGTTAGGCTACACACCGGTATTAATTTGGGGGTCACATAGTATCTTCTATAGGGTGTGAGTGAAAAAAACTGTTGGTGATTTTCGCAGATTTTTTAAAGCATGAAATGATTGACTGTGCACTTGTTTTTTGGATTGAGGACAAAGAGCAATACCAGGTAGTCACGAGAAAGTTGGAAATAACCATCAAATGAGGTTTGCCTGTATTCCTACAGCGTTGACCCCGCGCATGCATATTGCGGTAAGGAAGCTAGCAGACGACAATGTGTTTGCTGAAAAATTCAAAAAATTCAAACCTACCAAATTTGTTCAAAATCACATGAGTTTTGAGTCAGAGGCTAGTCTTTCACAAAAAGTGGTTTTTATTTCTTTGGATGCCTTAGTACGTGCGGTATGAATATAAAAATTACATAGAAAAACAGAAGGAAAAGAGTGATTTTTTAATACCGGTGTGCAGCCTTAGAAGGAAACAGGACCACGATGACAAACCCTCTCATCTCAAGCGATGATAACGATGTTGTCTCCCTTTTACAGGCTCTGGACGAACAATCAACTTTCTATTGGGATTTGCGGTTAGACGTGCGTTTCAAAGATGAGGACAGAGTGCTGCCGTTTTAACGCCTTACACCTTTTTTTGGTCAAATTCTTGCCTGAAAACATCAACTAGTTCTTGGTGTGTGAAAAACTTCGAGATATTCACCAACTTCTGTCAAATCATATTATGGTGAAAAGGCCTGACATCGTCCTTCACGAAGAAAGAAAGGGAAAGGGCGTCTTCATAATAATAATAATAATAATAATAATAATAATAAATGGAATTTATATAGCGCCGTATCTTGCACAGACAAATCAAAGCGCTTAGAATAAGCATAATGTCAGAGCCTGATACTTGTGGGCATTAATGGAAAAGACGCCCCCCAAATATCTTTGTGTGACAAAAATTTAAAAAACCAACAAATAAACAAATAAACCAAGTGAATACTAGTACCAACAGGAACACAATGTGGACATACGGCGAGAGAGTGCTTAAAATGGACCATGGCCACACAAATGTTTGGTGTTGTTTTTTCATTCCTGGCCTAGACCTCCAAAGTTTACCAGTGGTGAGATTTTACGTGTGCGACCGTTTTTGCCTCTGGAGTTGCTGTATACGCGTTTGACAAAGAAGCAGAATTTAGAAATAAAACCTTCTGAACAAAACAGTGGTTGTTTGTTTAATATGTGTATGCTTATTTCCAAGGAAATCAGACATCTAATCAATGGATATTTTTCATATTCTCGTCACAAAATTTGTGAGGAGACTGAGGTCACAGTGTAAAGTAGTGTTTGTGTGGAGTCTAGCAGTGTGACTGTTGTCATCATAAGGTGGTGATGTATCAGTTAACCTGAATGGTGCATTAAGAATAGTGTGTGTGTGTGTGTGTGTGTGTGCGTGTGTGTGTGTGTGGTTGTGTGTGTGTGTGTGTGTGTGGGTGTGTGTGTGTGCGTGCGTGCTGTGCGTGCGTGCGTGCGTGCGTGTGTGTGTGTGTTGTGTGTGTGTGTGTGTGTGTGTGTGTGTGTGTGTGTGTGTGTGTGTGTGTGTGTGAAAGCCAAAGTCAAAGGTTTATCTCCAGATGGTACATTGAATAAGCAATAAGATGTTACATTGAATAAGCACACACACACACAACACAACACAACACAACACTACACTACAATGCACTGCACTACACTACACTGCACACTACCCAAACACACAACACAACACTACACTGCACTACACTACACTACACTACACACACAGCACAACACACACACAACACAACACCAACAACAACCCCCCCCCCCCCCTCACCCCACCTACCACACACTACTCGAACCTATCTCGTTTTCCGACCCCTCACTCCTTTGAAAGTTGTCTTGACTAGGTCACTCCTGCTGCCAGGAAAATAAAACTTCAAACGTTCCAGGCAGCGATAGAGGCAGGATGTCTGTCCAGTCTGCAGTCTGTATTTGGCCTGCAGGCCCATTCCATTCCATTTATTTCTCGTTGTCTAATGCCTTTTGCTGCCCTCTTCTTTGTCTGCCCACTACCTCATGGGAAGGGGGGGGGGGAGAGAAAGAGAGAGAGAGAGAGAGAGAGAGAGAGAGGAGAGAGAGAGAGAGAGAGAGAGGAGAGAGAGAGAGAGAGAGAGAGAGAGAGAGAGAGAGAGAGAGAGAGAGAGAACTCGAACTCGAATGATTTATTCACAAAAAGGCCATTGGCCCATACATGAAGGGGGTTGCCGAACTGCTTAGTATTTTGGTTTTAAAAACAACAACAACAACAACAACAACATGTTACTGTATAACAAAAAGTCAGCTACAAAAGAGAGCAGAGAGAGAGAGAGAGAGGCGGGGGGACTGACACAATGTCCAGGGGCAGGTAAGCTAGCTGTGTTCTTGCTTGTCTCAAGCCTTTGGTAAGAAAGAAGACTGAACAAAAGAATGGTGGGAAAATGTTTTTTTCTATAAAGAAAGAAAGCTAGGAATGCCTGGAAAAAGAACAGAAAAAGAAGAAGCTGAAGGATGGAGGCATAGGGATATGATTGAGGTGGTGGTAAGGCGGGAAAGGGGTGGAGAGTCGTATGAAAACACACACACGCACACACCCACACACACACACACACACACACACACTCACACAACATGCACACACACACACACACACACACACACACACGTGTGCGTGCACACACACTCACGCGCGCGCACGCACACACACAAGCGTAATTTTAATTTTAAAAACTGTTTATCCCCTGTGTTAAACATCAGCACAGTAGTCAGTCATTAGAAAGGAACAGGTATTAGAATGATGTTTGCGCTCTCTTGGAAGTTTTCTAATAATGTGGGAGTTGGGAGTCGATATTTGATTGACTTACAGCCACCTTCGTTTCTCATGGACTCTTTGCTTTGCTTCCCAGCTGCAGTTGAATTTACCGGGGAATCGCACGCTTACACATCGCTGCGTGCTCGTGCATGCAAACACACGAACAGACACAAACAGACACACACACGCATGCACGCATGCGCATACAAGCACACAAGCTCGCACGCGCCCGCGCGCGCACACACACAAACACACACATACACACACATGCAAACACAAGATAGATAGATAGATAGATAGATAGATAGATAGATAGATAGATAGATAGATAGATAGATAGATAGATAGATAGATAGATAGATAGATAGATAGATAGATAGATAGATAGATAGATGGATGGATGGATGGACGGACGGACGGACGGACGGACGGACGGAGGGACGGACGGAGGGACGGACGGACAGATAGATAGATAGATAGATAGATAGATAGATAGATAGATAGATAGATAGATAGATAGATAGATAGATAGATAGATAGATAGATAGATAGATAGATAGATAGATAGATAGATAGATATTTGCCACTTCAATTTTTTTGTCATGTTTAATATTAGGTCTAAGAATGAAAGTGGCAGGA
>CM054147.1:15865562-15873062 GCA_028751875.1 Rapana venosa
ACTACGACTGCTGCTGCTACTACTACTACTACTACTACTACTACTACTGCTGCTGCTGCTGCTGCTGCTGCTACTACTACTAGTACTGCTGCTGCTGCTGCTGTTCTGCTGCTGCAACTACTACCACTACTACTGCTGCTACTACTACTGCTGCTTCTGCTTCTACTACTACTGCTGCTTCTGCTGCTACTACTACTGCTGCTTCTGCTGCTACTGCTACTGCTGCTGCTGCTACTACTACTACTACTGCTACTACTACTACTGCTGCTGCTGCTACTGCTACTGCTGCTACTACTACTCCTACTACTGCTGCTGCTGCTGCTACTACTGCTGCTGCTCCTGTTACTACAACGGCTGCTGCTGCTGCTGTTTTGTTGCTGCTGCTGATATTCTGTTGTTGCTACTTCTGCTGCTGTTTTTGTTGCTGCTGCTGCTGTTGCTGCTACTAATACTTTTACTCTGTGGTTGTTACTATTACTGCTCTTGATGATGATTCTTTTACTGCTACTGCTCTTACTACTACTGCTGCTACTACTGCTAAAATTACTACTATTACTATTACTACTAGGCCTACTACTACTATTGATTCTGTTTTCCAGTAATCCCTTCCATCTTTAAAATACCCCCCCCCCCTTCCCTCCAAATCCATGGGTGTACACGGACAGAGAAAACCAACACTACCAGTGTGACATACCGGTGCCTTGGGTTGACTCTCGCCACGGGGTTTACAGGGGGGAGGTATGGAGGGGGATTGTGCTTTTCTTTTTAATTTCTTTTCTGTTACTGGGATTTCGTTTGTATGCGTGCTTGTTTGTTTTAGTTTGAGGTTATTCTGTTTTAGGGTTGTTATATTTTCATGATATTTTCTGGGACAACCTTAAGCACAGATGTATTTGTAGTAGCTGAATATTCAAGGACATAAGTATGTCGAGGTTTAGCAATGGTGAGACTTTTGCGATTCCCACCGTTTTTGCCCACCATTAAGGTAGCCGCATTCCACCTTCTGGGACACCATACATTATTATTATTATTATTATTATTATGTTGGCGTTCAGTGAAATTTTGATTTTGGAAACTTATCAAATAGGCACATCATGTATTTATTTTAATTTTATTCTTTTATATTAAGGATAATGGAATAAGCACGTATGTGCTTTTTTTACATCCAGTCTCCGTGTGTATGCATGAAGATGAAATACCAAAAAATGCCATTTTTTATCCCTTTTTTTTTGGGGGGGGGATGTTCTCTCTTTAAAGTACGGCTTTGCTAGTTGTGAACCTTTATCTCCTAATCTTCAGAAAGCTCGTGGTATCAAGCCACAGAGGAGAAGATAAATCTTCATGATATTGTAGGATCGTGGGTCAGAAGGTCTCTTAGGAGGGGCTAACTCCGAAAAGCAAAATGCTGCACCCACTGAAGCTGCTCCTCACATGGCGAAATTACTTCCCTTGGACCTCTGAGTTTTCAGAAATCGAGGAAGGTATATCATATCCGTAATTTCTTAAATTCATTGTGTAATGAATGGCTTATGTTGTATTTTCACACGCCCACATCTGCAAGTTGTCGTATTGTTAAATTTCATGTCACCTCAGGTTCGCTTTTCTTGAAATAAATCTTTACAATCTATTATTTCATTTTACTGGAACAAAAAATTGGTAGTTTAAAATTGCCAGCCAACAAGAGAAAAACACAAACAAAGAACAAACACAACCATAAAAATATTATGTCACTCTGCACATGGCTGTCACAAGGAACATGGAGGTCTACATACTGACTCTGATAAACTTAATAAAAAAAAAAGAACAACTGCTAAAGTAATTTTTTTCGGGGGATGAGGGGGGGCAGGGGGGGGGGGGGGGGAGGGGAGGGGGGGGGGGGGGGGGGGGGGGGGGGGGAGGGGAGAGAGGGAAAATCTGAGCTGCAATTCACCTTTAAAATGATACCTGTTTCGCTATATAACGAATAAATAGAAATCAAGCACTGATGAGCGCGTAATTGTGTGTCTGTAGCAACCAAATGCATTGTCAGCTACATACGGGAGCGCGGCGTGCACACAGAAGCGAAGAGAGAGAGAGAGAGAGAGAGAGAGGAGAGAGGGAGAGAGAGAGAGAGAGAGAGAGAGAGAGAGAGAGAGAGAGAGCGAGAGAGAGAGAGAGAGAGAGAGAGAGAGAGAGAGAGAGAGAGGAGGAGAGAGAGAGAGAGAGGAGAGAGAGAGAGAGAGAGAGAGAGCCTGACTCATGATCAAACGATTAGTCACACAAGCGATTAGTCACAACTGAGGGTTTGATGCTTGTTTATACTTTTCGTCAGACGCCATACTATTCCGCTCCCCCCTCCTTCCCCCACCCCCTTCCTCGTCACTTCTCATTTCTCTCTCGTCCACTGGCTCATTGACTACAAGATACATGTACACGGTCACCAACGTTTTGTATTGTAGTGTATTGTATTTGAATGTATTGTATTGCATTTTGTCTTAATGTATTGTGTTGTGATGCATTGCATTTTGTTTTACTACATTGCATTGTACTGCACTGTATTGTGTTATATTGCATTGCATATTTCACTTTCAGTCAGTTACGGCAGATTTTTCTGTGTGAAAATTAGGGCTGCTGTTTCCAGGGAGAGCATCGCCACAAGGGCAGCGCCACCCATAGAAACATGAGTGATCCTCAGATGATGATCCTTGCCAGAAGGACCGAATAGCCTGGTGGCTAGAGTGATGTATTCGTGATCTGCAGACCCGAGTTCGAATCTCGTGCAAGAGGATTTTTCCTCTGGAGTTATCGACTTCACTCCCCCCCCCCCCCCCCTCCTCCACCATCGCAACAAAATAAATCCTTCCGATGAGACTATAAACCGAAGTCCCGTGTGCGAACGCACGCAGAACATCTTGCGCACACGTTAAAACCCATTCCACTTTCGAAGAGTAGTCCATTGTGTGCCAGTGGGAACGGATGAGAAAATTTACACAACTGCATACACACGAGGACTTGATGCTAAAAATATTTAAAAAAAGCAGCACATGAGCGCTTATTCCATTATCCTCAAAAATCAAAAATAAATAAATAAAAATAAATAAATAAGCAACTTTCTCATGACGAGCTGGCCTCTCAAATAGTCCTCAAAGTCAATCCTCAGCACATTTTTTTTCTCTCTCTATGTCTTGGCTAGAGTTCCGAGGTTCGCCAATTGTCAGATCGTTGTGTATGCAACCCCGTTCCCCCCCCCCCCCCCCCCCCCCCCCCCCCCACACACACACACCCCATTAAGTCAGCCACATTCCGACATCGGGAGACGGTTGGGAATTGAACCTATCCATTTTGCCACGGCAGCCAGGAGTTACCTCCCTGCCCTTTCCGACTTGCAACTGTCGCGGGTTCTTTTGATGTGCGCATGTCCGTAAGCCCACGGGTCCGGAAGACTCGACATTCATTTCGATTTTCCTGTCAAACTGTGGGAAAAGGGAAAGGCTGGGAATCGAACCCAGAGCCTCGAGGTTGATTTTTTTTTTGGGGGGGGTGTTAGGCTGCTGAACGTCTAAACTGTTCTGCTACCTTCCTTTCCAGTCAGTACATTTTTTCATAGGATTATTAAACATTGAGGGGGGGTGTTGTTTTTTCCTTTGTTTCTCACCTATAGCTCCAGGGTTCACCAATGGTCAGATTTTGTCCATGCCACCGTTTTTGCCCCCCAACCATGAAGGTAGCCGCATTCCGACTTCGAGGATGTATGCTGGGTATGTTCGTGTTTCTGTAACCCCCTGAACGCTGACGTGAATTAAAAGATCTTTATTGGTGCATACTTGATCTTTAGCACGTGTATATGCACGAAGGAATTAAGACACTAGCAGGTCTGCACTTGAAGTTGACCTGGGAGATCATACAAAAAACTCGTACTCTTTAGTTTACCAGACGTGGCCGAGATTCGAACCCAGACTTCATGGACCCATGAGATTGAAGTCGAACGGTTTTAGTCACTCGGTTATGGCGTCCGTCTTAGACAGGTTTGAAAACGAGGAGGGTTTGGTCTTTTTTTGTCCTGAGCCCCCTCTCTAGAAGACCTGGAAGCTAAAAATGGAGTGTGGCTATTATCTGTTGTTTTTTTTCTCTCTCGCTTTCTTTCTTTGCGTCCATGGGCTAAAAACAACCAACCAAAATAACCCCTGGTACAGGGACAGTTAATTTGTACTGTCACGCAAACGTTCAACGTGGTGGTAGTAGGTGGGGGTTGGGGTTGGGGTGGGAGGTGTGAGAGGTGGGTGGTGGGGGGGCTTTCCACCTGTATTATGTTGATTATTCATAACCCCCACCCTCTCACCTCACCCCCAACCCCCACCCCTACCCCCTCTCCCCAACCATTGGATTGTTGTCATAGACACCTGTTGCTTATTATGAAGCAAGCACAGCAGCCGGTGTTTTTTTTAACAACGTGTAGTACAGGAGAGGAAAGGTTTAGTTTAGGACTCGACTGCTTCATCCGATTCGTGATTTTTTTTTTGAGTTGATGTACAGTTTATTTCATGTCTTCTCACTTACAGTGTGAATTTTGTTGTTGCTATTGGAGATGGCGGCGGCGGCGGCGGCGGCGGTGGTGGTGGTGGTGGAGGTTTTGTTTTTGTGCACTCATTAGTTCTTGGGTGGAAAATTAAAAGTAAATTTTCTGTACATCTATACACACACACACCGCACGCACGCGCGCGCGCTCAACACACACACACACACACACACACGCGCGCGCGCGCGCCACACACACACACACTCACACACACGCACGCGCACGCACACACACACACACACACACACACACACACACGCGCGCGCGCGCGCGCGCACTCACACACACACACACACACACACACACACACACACACACACGTACATCCTCCCTAAGAATCTATAAGGAAAAGGAGGAGGGAGGGAGAAGAGCATTCTGCTTTGAAGAGGAGTGGTGGTGGATGGAATCTAGACAGACACACACAACACAGACAGAAGAAGGAAGAAGAGGGAAGTGGAAGAAAGGAGGGTAGAAAAAGAAGGGGTAGGGTGGGTTACCGGGGTGGAGGGAAGGGGGAAGATAAAGGGAGGGTGAGGAAGGTGAGAAGGTAATCGATCAGCACTGACAAGCAGATTTCCTCCCGCCACCCTACCCCACCCCACCCCTCCCCTCTTCTCTCTCTCTCTCTCTCTCTCTCACTCTCTCTCTCTCCTCTCTCTCTCTCTCTCTCTCCTCTCTCTCTCTCTCTCTCTCTCTCTCTCCTCTCTCTCTCTCTCTCTCTCTCTCCTTTCTTTCTTTCTTTCTTTCTTTTCAGGGCAAGGGTTGAAAAAGAGGAGGTGGGGTGGTGGGGGTGGGGGGGGGGGGGTGATGGTGTTGAAGTATTATGGGAATGTTTATCTGTAACCTTTGAAAACAATGATTATCATCATTATTATTCGCCATCCTCCTCTCTCTCTCTCTCTCTCTCTCTCTCATCCTCTCTCTCTCTCTCTCTCTCTCTCTCTCTCTCTCTCCTCTCTCCCTTTCTCTCTCTCTCTTTCTTCCCACCCATGGTTCTCTGTGTGTGTGTGTGTGTGTGTGTGTGTGTGTGTGTGTGGTGTGTGTGTGTGTGTGTGTGTGTGTGTGTGTGGTGTTGTGTGTGTGTGTGTGTGAAAACCAACGCAAGAGCAGCAGCGGAGCAGAGAGCAAAGTACTACACACACAACATACACACACATACACACACACATACACACACACATACACACACATACACACACACATACACACACACATACACACACATACACACACACATACACACACATACATACACACATACATACACACACATACACACACATACACACACACATACATACACATACATACACACACATATACACACATACACACACATACACACACATACACACACATACACACACATACACATACACACACATACACACACATACACACACACATACATACACATACAACACACACATACACACACATACACACATACATACATACACACACATACATACACACACATACACACACATACACACACATACACACACACATACACACACATACACACACATACATACACATACACACACACATACACACACACATACACACACATACACACACACATACACACACAACATACACACATACATACACACACATACACACACATACACACACACATACATACACATACATACACACACATATACACACATACACACACATACACACACACATACACACACATACACATACACACACATACACACACATACACACACACATACATACACATACATACACACACATAACACATCACATACACACATACATACATACACACACATACATACACACACATACACACACATACACACACATACACACACACAACATACACATAAACACACACATACACACACATACACACACATACACACATACACATAAACACACATACATACATACACACACACATACACACACATACACACACATACACACACATACACACATACACACACATACACACACACACACACTACAAACACATACACACACATACACACACACATACACACACTACACACACATACAACACATACACACACATGCACACAGATACACACATATACACACACATACACGCACACACACACATACACACACACACATACAAACACATACACACACATACACAACACACATACACACACATACACACACATACACACATACACACACATGCACACAAGATACACACATATACACACACATACACGCACGCACGCACATACACACACATACACACACATACAACACACACATACAACACACAACACACACAACACACACACATACCACACCACATAACACATACACACTACACATACACACACAATACACATACACACACAACGCACACACACACATACACACACATACACACACACACACACACATACACACATACATACACACACATACACACACGCACACACACACACACACAACACACACACACACACACACACACACACACATCGGAAGAGAAGACGAGGAAGGCCAGGTCGGAAGCGGAAGAAGACGAAGAAGGAACGGGAGGAAAAAAAGGTGTAATTATATATGTATAAAAAAGAAAGGTGAGAGAGTGAGGAATTGGGAAGAAGAGGAGGTGAAGACGAAGGAGGAAGACGAGGAGGAAGAGGAAGAAGAAGGAGGAGGAGGAGGAGGATGACAAGGAAGAAGAAGAAGCGGGAGGAGGAGGAAAGAAGGAGAAGGAAAAGGACAACAAGAAAGAAGAAGAAGATGGAGGAGAAGGAGGAAGAGGATGATGATGAGACGGATGAGGAATCAGAGGAGGAGGCGGAGGAAGAGGAGGAAGATGATGATGATGAGACGGATGAGGAATCAGAGGAGGAGGCGGAGGAAGAGGAGAAGGATGACAAGGAAGAAGAAGAAAAAGAAGAAGAAGAGGAGGA
>CM054147.1:15878062-15885562 GCA_028751875.1 Rapana venosa
GTGTGTGTGTGTGTGTGAAAGTTTAAGTCAAAGTCAAAGTCAAAGTCTGTGGGTGTTGTGTTGTGTTGTGTGTGTGACTCTGCTCGTGTGTGTGTGTGTGTGTGTGTGTGTGTGTGTGTGTGTGTGTGGTTGTGTGTGTGTGTGTGTGTGTGTGTGTGTGTGTGTGTGTGTGAGTGTGTGGTGTGTTCTGCTGTGTTGTGTTGTGTTATGCTGTGCTGTTCTGTGTTGTGTTGTGTTGTGTGTGTGTTGTGTTGTGTTGTGAGACAGAGGCAGAGCGAGACACAGAGAGTGGGGAGAGCGAGACAGAAAGACAGACAGACAGACAGACAGACAGATAGATAGATAGATAGATAGATAGATAGATAGATAGATAGATAGATAGATAGATAGATAGATAGATAGATAGATAGACTGTAGACAGATAGACAGACAGACAGACAGACAGACAGACAGATAGATAGATAGATAGATAGATAGATAGATAGATAGATAGAGAGTCAAGTCAAGTCAAGTCAAGTCAACTCAAATTCTTTTTTTTGCGAAGATAATGAATAAGTATTCATTTGTTTTTCTACATCCAGTCCCCGCCCTCATTAGGATAATATCAATATAGAAAAAAGACTATTTAACAAACAATAACAACAATAATATTAAACCACATCAAACAAACAAACAAAACCAAACAAAAGCAGGAGACAAAAACAACAATAACAAACAAACAAAAAAGAAACAAGAGCAGACAGACAATGATAAAATAACAAAAAAAACCACAACACAAAATGCACACACACAGCGAATGAGAGAGAGAGAGAGAGAGAGAGAGAGAGAGAGAGAGAGAGAGAGAGAGAGAGAGAGAGAGAGAGAGAGAGAGAGAGAGAGAAGAGTAGAGAAGAGAGAGAGAGATCTAAAAAATACGAAAGTAACAATCAAATTATGATCATGATAAAAAGGGGGGAATAAGCAAGTAGCAAACGGGGAAACATAACGAATCAAGCCACTGAAACCATCATCCGCCACACCACCATCCATCACCAAAATAAAGCATATACATGATAATGTTTTAATAAGAGAGGAGGAAGAAACCACCAGTATCTTCATTACGGGGAATAGGCAGTACTACCAAGAGCAAACCAAATAGAAGAGATGTATGTCCCAGATTTTAAAACAGAAAGAAGAAAATTATGCATAACATTCAAAGCAAAATAATAGATAATGACAATGACAAATTCTTTTATTTCGAGGATAATGACTAAGCACTTATGTGTTCTTTTACATCCAGTCCGGGCCCGGCCGTAGGGATACATCTTAATGATAAACCCAATTCTTATACACTCACACAGAAAAAAACAAAGAAAAAAAAACTTCAAAAACAAACAAACAAACAAAAATGTGTGTGTGTGTGTGTGTGTGTGTGTGCGTGCGTGCGTGCGTGCGTGCGTGCGTGCGTGCGTGCGTGTGTGTGTGTGTGTGTGTGTGTGTGTGGTGTGTGTGTGTGTGTGTGTGTGTGTGTGGAGAAAAAGTTATCTGGTTCGTGAAGAAACACTCGTGAGACACCCATGGAAAAAAGGAGGGAAAATAAATGGTCTAACATATGTATGCCACTGAGGCTGAGGAGAATTTAAAATTAATGAAAATCTGTTCTTCGGTACACACCATGGTGTATGTTTGAGTGCGGTGTTTTTATTTTGTTTCATACATATATCACCCCCTTTTGTTGAGAGAGAGAGAGAGAGAGAGAGAGAGAGAGAGAGAGAGAGAGAGAGAGAGAGAGAGAGAGAGAGAGAGAGAGAGAGAGAGAGAGAGGAGAGAGAGAGAGAGAGAGAGAAAGAGGGGGGAGGGAAGAGAAGACGATGGATAGGCAGACAGACAGACACAGACTAATACAGACAGAGACAAGACAAAGAGGAAGCTGATAATCTTTTTTTTTAGGAAACAGATAACGGTTGACGCACTTCTTGATTGAGTGATTTATTGATTGATGTATGTATTGATTGATTGAGAGAGAGATAAGAGAGAGAGGGGGTGGTGGAAAGGAGAGAGAGAGAGTGAGGCAGAGAGAGAGACAAAAGGCAGAGACAGAGACACACACCACAGACAGAGACAGAGAGAAGAAAAAGAAAGAAAGGAGGGAAGAAAGAAAGAAAGAAAGAGAGAAAGGAAGGAAGAAAGAAGGAAGGAAGGAAGGACAGAAAAGGGAAAAAAGAAGAAAGAAAGAAAGAGAACAAGAAGAAGAAAAGGACAAATAAGCAAAACATAGAAGGGTGGGGAAAAGGTTTTAAAAAAAGGGAGAGTGGGGGGAGGGGGAAGTGTGTGTGTGTGTGGGGGGGGGGGGGGGGGTCTAACAAGACGAGAGAAAGGCATCATAAGCCGCTTGATTAACACAGAAAATGGGACCGAGTTATTTTGGACGCGAGCTCTGTTTACGTATCTCTCTTCTCATTGGTGGAGCATTGCCTCCTTTCGATCGGTAGATACGCAGTGTCATTTTCGTATTCTTTACTACCTGTTTTTACCTGTTCTGTTGGGTAGGTGTATGTCAGCCGGTCTCTGGGAGACTTGAAGAGCTGCTGACCTATTCTAAGGGTTGTACCTGTCTTGTTTTAACTGTACTTCTCTTTGTTTGATTGTACTTTTCTGATTCTACTTGTACATTGCTCTTTGTATCAGAGGGGTTTTTTCTCTTATTTTAATACTATTTTTTTCTTGTCTGTTGTTCTTTAACAGCTTTTCTCTTTATTTTAACTGTGCTTCTTGTTATTCTAACTGGAAATCTGCCATTCTTCTTCTTTTTTAGAATGTTCACACAGCATCCACCCTTGTATGCCATATAATATGACCGAAAATGCGATGCGTTGCGTCTGACAAGTCAAGCCCAATGCATCCGACTTTGGCGTGGGTGGGAATTGTGATCTTTTAAGTCTTTCAGGGAAAAGGGCAGGAGAATGGACCAAGAGGACAGAACATAGACGAAAAGCATGTGCCAGGAAGAAAAGGAACAAGGCAGAAATAAAAACGGGGGTTAGAAAAGAGGGAATCCCTATCACAGAATTTCCAAACGTGGTTGCTATTTATAGGCCCCTTGTATTCCCGAGGCGAAAATCTGTCACTTTTATCATTCTTCTTTCATTGTAACCGTGTTTTTCTTATTTCAATTATTCTTCTCTTGTTCTAACTACATCTCCATTTCTGTCTTTGGAGATGAAGACTGTACTGGCAGTATTTAAAATACCCCTACCTTCTGAAAATGTTGTGCTGGAAATCTCCTCTTTTCTATCTCAGTCTCTGTTTCTGTCTTGTTGTGTTCCATTTTCTGCCATCTCTTTTTGTGTTCCGTTTTCTGACATCTCTTTTTGTGTTCCATTTTCTGCCATCTCTTGTTGTGTTCCATTTTCTGCCATCTCTTTTTGTGTTCCATTTTCTGCCATCTCTTTTTGTGTTTCCATTTTCTGCCATCTCTTGTTGTGTTCCATTTTCTGCATCTCTTTTGTGTTCCATTTTCTGCCATCTCTTTTTGTGTTCCATTTTCTGCCATCTCTTGTTGTGTTCCATTTTCTGCCATCTCTTTTTGTGTTCCATTTTCTGCCATTCTTGTTGTGTTCCATTTCTGCCATCTCTTTTGTGTTCCATTTTCTGCCATCTCTTGTTGTGTTCCATTTTCTGCCATCTCTTGTTGTGTTCCATTTTCTGCCATCTCTTTTTGTGTTCCATTTTCTGCCATCTCTTGTTGTGTTCCATTTTCTGCCATCTCTTTTTGTGTTCCGTTTTCTGAAATTTCTTGTGTGTTTGTGTGCTTGATTTTATGACATCACTTGTGTATTTTGCTTTTGACATCTCTTTGTGTGTTTTATTTTTCGACTTCTCTTGCGTGGTTCGTTTTCTAGCATCTCTGGTGTGTTTTCTTTTATGACATGTCTTGTGTTTTTCGTTTGTTTGTGATTTTTTACATATCTGGTTTATTTTATTGTATGACACCCCTGGCCCTTTGTGATTTGTTTTCTAACGTTTCCTGTTAGTTTTGTTTTCTGACAGCTCTTGTTAGTTTCATCTTCTGACATTTCTTTTATTTTTTTCTGACATCTCTTATGTGTTTGATTTTCTGACATCTCTTATGTGTTTGATTTTCTGACATCTCTTATGTGTTTCATTTTCTGACATCACTTATGTGTTTCATTTTCTGACATCTCTTGTTAGTTCCATTTTCTGGCATCTCTTATGTGATTCATTTTGTGACATTTCCTCTGTTTCATTTTGTGACATCTCCTCTGTGTTTCATTTTCTAACATCTCTTATGTTTCTCTTTTTTCTTTTACATCTCTTCTTTGTTCCATTTTCTGACATCTCTTGTTTGGCATCTCTTGTGTTTGTTTCATTTTTGTTTCATCGTTCTCTCTATGGTTTCATTTTTTTCTAACACGTTTGTTTCATTTTTCAGACATTTTTTTCACGTAGCTCTTATCTTCCTCGGTCTAGTTCCCTGTAACTTTGCTTCAAGTACGTTTTGACACATTACTAAACTGAAAACATGATCCACGTCAAAGTCTGAATACATTCCTTTCACGGCTATCATCGATCGCTTGCTTCTCTAAGAGGTGCAGACATACTCTGGTTCCAAAGAAAAATAAGATGCTGCCTGCTCTTGTCAGGACTGCCTTGCTCTCAGCAGAATTTTGCACTTGGTGACTTCAGAGACAGAGAGCTGGCAGGGGAGAAAGTGGTTGATCCTGCATAACCCCTCTCCATTACCAAAAAACCAAAAAAGACTGTGCAATAGACAAGAAGGGACTTCATGGGAACATCAGCAAGCTTGATGGTCTTTATCGAAAAATGCTTCAAATGCTGTCATCGAAAGATGTTTGGAGTTGTTTTTTTTAATCTTTACAAAGTCATTTTTCGTAAAAATGCCTGAATTTTCTATGTTTTATTTGATCACAGGCTCTTGCTTTCTTTCTTCAGTTTGTCATTGTGGTTGATTGGTCATATTATGCGGAGAATTGTCTTTTTATGTTATCCCAGAATTGGCTTTTTTTTTTCTTTTTTGCTTGTCATTTCAAAATGTTCGGACTATGTTCGGATTATTGTACAGCTGACATTGACCACACATGCTCCAAGCAAATCTGACCTCCTGGGATGTTTTTTTAATCCCCCAATAGTCCCCTGTGGGGATGCTGGGAGCCTGTCAGTAGAAACAGCATCCCCGCATTGTGGAAATTCGGTGCTAGAAATTTCCTCTTTTCTATGACTCTCTTTTTTCTGCCTTGTTCCTTTTCTTCTTGCCACCTCCTTCTTGTCTTTTTCCTGCCCCCTTTGTTCACTCTCCTGCCTTTTTTCCAGAAAGACTTTAAAGATAACAGTTCTCTCTTATGCCGAAGTCGGATGCGCTGGGCCTGACGCATTTTCGTTCGTATAACAGACAACAATAGTTGCCTCTGAGGTTCGACAAAGAAAGAAGAAGACGAATTCCCCAATGTAAGGGGACGGGTACAGGATTGAGCGTGTTATCAAGTGGATGGGTGACCGTTGGCGCGCCTTGGCTTCAGCACATTACCCGAGTTCACCCAGCTATAAATGGGTACATGCCCTCTTTAGGGTCAGGGAAAGTAAAGCAACAAGGGAGAGGAGATGGGCGCAATGCTGGCCCCCGGAGAAGCTGAGGTCTCTGACACCTCGCTCCCCAACGACTGTACATGTTATGGGAACACATTTACCTTTCACCTTTAATGTAAGGCACCCAGATTCCCTGAAACCAATTTCCATGTTTTCGTTCTCTCTCTATCTTCGTGTAACCTTTCAATGATGGCTTTTATAGGCTGTGAGACTCTTACTGAATTCCTGTGCAAGGGATCATTTGTATCAAGAAAGGTGTTTCTCTGTAAGTTAGCAGGGATGGTTGAGGCAATCTGATTCAAAAATGAGAGTAAATCCTTAAGAGGAAAAAAGTAGTGGAAGGAAAGAGCAAGTGAGCAGCAGAGGTTTGTTCCATGTTTGTCCGTCGTCGTATTCCACAATGATTTCCAAAACAGCAGAGGAGGTAGCTGCTGTTTCGGAAACTGGGCAGAAATTTGATTATAGTGGAGATGCCTTGCCCACAGCACATCCCCACTCTCTCAGCCAAGTGGACATAAGGACGGTCAGCATTGGAGATGTTCTCCAAAGGCCAACTAGACCCCAGGGCTGCAGTACATAAAGACTGCGAGTCAAGCCTCCTAGTCAGAGAGTCACAGACGATCACTAAAGACTAACCTGAAAAGTGGAATTCAATGAGTGAAAAATCCACTGATCATAGAGCCTCTCACTTTGCTGTTGCCCCCAGGGTCAATAGTTTAACCAGAAGTGTGCTGAAGCCCTAGGCGCTGAAGGCACAGGTTTGTTACAAGCACACCACGAATAATAATAATAATAATAATAATAATAATAATAATAATAATAATAAAGGGAACTGATATAGCGTTATATCTTGCAAAGACAAATCAAAGCGCATGCATTCAACATAATCTTACACAGTCATACAACCAATGAAAATAATCAATAGTTTACACATATATTACAAACATGGTACGCTGCAGACAAAATCTATGAAATAAAATTTCAATAGTCAAATGTTTTTCAAAAGCACACACACACACTCATACAGGTCATATACTTTAGCAGGGTGATAGGACATGGGTTAGTGAAGGTGGGATAGTTCTAATATGAAACAGGAGGGGGGAAATCTTATGTTTGAAATAAATGTCTTGAGGCTGGATTTAAAAGTGTCATAGCTAGGCTTCCAGCGAAGAGAGAGAGGGAGCTCATTCCAGGTCGATGCACCCGAAATAGAGAAAGAGCGGCGGCCAACGGTGGATTGGTTGAATCTAGGTATTCGTAGGCACAAGGTATCTGCAGCAGAGCGGAGGGAACGTGAAGGAGTGTACAGGTTAAGACAATGTAAGAGGCAGGCATTAAACAGATATCTACCACCCATGAGTTAGGCAGAGACAGGCCATACCTCAAGACAACATGACATATGGACAGAAAATATAAACAAAAAATAGAAATACATAACATAACGAACAAAAATGTTCACTCATAACTTCGGCGAGGTAGATGGTGGCCACTACTCAATAGCTACCAGAAGGGCATCTGGGGATATGTGGAATAGAAAAAATGTCTGAGTAAAACATATGCGCATTAATTTGAAAATTGTATGATGTAGTGCCAAAATATTCAATACGATAGACTAGTTTGTTTTTTCAAGAGAGGATGTGGCAAAGAGTTGGTTGATGTACCTGTAACTTGCTCCACTCAGGAGGAAATATCCCACAGTGGCCGTTAAGAAAAGTACAAGCACAAACTGGGTCATCAGTTATTTGTCTGTTTTGCAGATGGTAACTTAGTTAGCTGACCCAAAGCCTTATCTGACACAAAAATATTCGTTTATTTCTGTTTCCATGGTGGTAACGAATGACACTGGAATATTTGTAGAGCACAGGTAAAGTTTGAGTAAACCAAGACACTAGGTTT
>CM054147.1:15890562-15898062 GCA_028751875.1 Rapana venosa
CTACCCATGAGCTTCCAGCAGTCCTCTTTCGGGCTGCTAGGTCCCCTAAAAGATCGAAGAAAGCCACCCTGAGTTTCCTTTTGTATCGACTTCCACTTCGACATCCCCCTAAAACCCCCCGAAGGAGTCGTGAGTTAGTGGGCTACTGCGTTGATTTTTTTTTTCAGGCAGTATGTAGTTGGGTAAGTTGAACCCAGCGGGGTCCATCTCTGCCCGGGTCGTAGACTGCATGCGTGGCATTTTTGTTTCGTCCATGCCACTCGGGTTGGTGGGATAGCCTAGTGGTTAGAGCGCAGAGCTCGCTGTCTGATGGCAAGGGTTCGAGCTTCCAAAGAGGTACAACAACAAGAGAATGTTTCCTCTGGAGTTGACATCAAGAGACTCCACTCCCCTGAAAGCCCTTCGGGTGAGAGACTAAAACCGAGGTTCCATGAGCGAACGCGCACAGAACATCTTTAGCACATGTTATAAACCGTTCCGCCTTTGGAAAGGGTGGTGGATCATTGCGTGCCGGGAGGAACGAATGACAACATTAAAAGTGTGTGTGTTAGTCCGTCGTTTTCGACGATGACCTCCAAAACAGCAGAGGAGGCAGCTGCTGTTTCGGAAACTGGGCAGAAATTTGATTATAGTGGAGATGCCTTGAAAGTAAAACAAATCCTGCATGCACTCTGGTGTCGTACTTAGACATTATCCCCGAAGTGAGAATGCAGCTGCCTTAATGATGGGCAGAAACGATAGTGTACGTGAAAAGCTTATCATCGGTGAACCTTGGAGCTTGAGCCAAAGAACGAAAAAATTTACTACTACTGGTGGTGGTGGTGGTGGTGGTGGTGCTGGTGGTGGTGGTGGTGGTGCTACTACTACTACTACTACTACTACTACTACTACTACTACTGCTACCACCACCATCACCACCACCACTACTACTACTACCACTACTACTACTACCACTGCTACTACTACTACCACTGCTACTACTACTACTACTATACTACTACTACTACTACTACTCTACTACTACTTCTACTTCTACTACTATTACTACTACTACTACTACTACTACTACTTCTGCTACTGCTGCTACTGCTGCTGCTGCTGCTGCTGCTGCTGCTTATGCTGCTACTTGTACTACTACTACTACTACTACTACTACTACTTACTGCTGCTGCTACTACTCCTACTACTACTACTATTACTACTGCTACTACTGCTTCTACTACTACTACTGCTGCTGCTGCTACTACTACTATTACCACTGCTACTACTGCTGCTACTACTACTACTTCTACCGCTGCTGCTGCTGCTACTACTACTACTACTATTGGTACAACATACCGCCACCACCACTACTATACTACTACTACTACTATTACTACTACTACTGCTGCTGCTGCTGCTGCTGCTGCTGCTGCTGCTCATGCAACTACTACTATTGGTACAACATACCACCACCACCACTACTATACTGCTACTACTTCCTTTTACTACTACTACTACATACCACCACCACCACTACTACTTCTACTACTACTACTTCTACTGCTACTATTACTACTACTACACATTTATTCTTCTAACTGCTCTACTACTACATCTACTACTACTACTACTACTACTACTACTACTACTACCACTACTACTTCTGCTACTACTACTACCGCTGCTGCTACAACGACTACTACTACTACTATTACCACTTTTTCTTCATGTTTTTCTCCTTCTTCTCCTCTGAAAAAGATATGTTTTCAGAAGAATGTTAGAATCAGATAGATGAGGGAAAAGGTAGGGAGAAAGAGAGGGGGAGAAAAAGAAAAAGAGATAACAGGCAGACAGACAGAAAACCAGAGACAGAAAAGATGAAAGAAAAAGATAAGAAGAAAAGCAGACAGAGCTTAAAATGTCTTTTTAGCAGCGAAAAGTCCTAAACATCGATTACACTCTGAACAATGAATGGAACAGAGACAGGCCTGAGGGAATCTCAAGGCAGAAAATAGACACACTGTGTGTATCAAAAACAAAAAGAAAAGTCTGCCATACAAACACACACTACACACACACACTACACACACACACACAACACTACGCACACCACACACAACACACACAACACTACACACACACTACACACACATACAACACTACATACACAACACTACACACACACACACACACACACAACACATACAACACTACACACACACATACACAAAACACTACACACACACAGCACACACACACAAAACACTACACACACACACAACACACAACAACAACACACACACACACACACAAATACGGACCATCCAACAAGCAGACAGATTTAGCAAGGGTCGATGCAGTCTCTTCTCTTCTCTCAATGCTCTGCATTTAGCTCTGCACGTCACTGGCCTCAACTTTTCACACAAAACATACACGTGGGAACAAGAATCACAAAGTGTTGACTAACTTCTGCGTGGGATCAAAGATACAGAGGGGTGCCCTGTTGTTCAGCGGCAGTTTATGTTAGGGTAAGGTGGGGTGGGGTGGGGTGGGGTAGGGTTGGTGTGGGTTGGGATGGGGTTGGGGTGGGGTTTGTGTGGGTTGCGTGGGCTGGGGTGGGGTAGGTAGGTGGGTGGGTGGGTTGGGTGGGTTTGGGTTGGGTTGAACTAAACCAGTCTATTCCAACTAATTTGACACCAATTTCAGCTGAAATTTCCTGGGCGGCTCATTTGAGTGTTTGTCTCATTTCCGTCTTATAGCAGTCCATGCTGGTGCACTATATTCCTTTGCAGTCAGAACTGTTGAGTTTGAACGTGGTTCTGTCCTGGTGTCATTTATAATCGAATCCTGCGAAAACTGGTTCAAACTAGTTTGTGTTTTTTAGTTCCTCGGCTAGAGCTCCGAAGTTCACCAATGGTGAGATTTTGCCGTTTGTTCCTGTCATGAAGGTAGCCAAACTCTGATTTCAGGAACGTTCACACCAGTTACACCCAGTCAACGTGAACATACCCAACCCCTTTCTATTTTAACCTTGCACAGCTCGGCTTAACTTGTCCATTTTCTGAATTGTTTTTGAGGGTCTGATGAAAAAAATGCTGTGTATATAAGATTGATCATTTACCCTCGATAAAGATTATTTTTACTATTTTTTTTTCCGTTCCTTGGCTTGAGCTCCGAGGTTCACCAATAGTGAGAATTTTTTGCTTATGCGATCGTATTTTGCTCACCATTACGGTAGCCGCATTCTGACTTCGGGCATGACTTGACTTCAACTCAGTTCAACCAAGCTTATCGAAGGTAATTCGTCTCCACCATACCCCAAAAATTGTTCCTAGCCCGACCAATTTGCTTTCCACACACAATCCCGTTCCCCAACCAGCCTTGCTCGATCAATGAAACACAACCTAACGCAAGTATTATCTACCCTTTACATCAGGTCTAGTCTACCCATGTCCTTCTCACCCCTACGTGACACCCAGCCATTCCCAACCTTCACGCAATGCTGGCCAGTCTCAATCCAGCCTATCTCTGATCAGCTCTAAGCACAACAAGTGAATTACTCTTTTTTCCTTTCGTTCCTTATCTACAACTGCGAGGTTTACCAGCAGTGAGATTTTGGGGGTCCTGCGACTGGTTGTTTTTTTTGTGCCCACCATTAAGGTGGCTGCATTCCGACTTCAGGAATGGTGTCTAAAGACAACACTAGTGTGCATGCATGGATTTTTTTATATCTTTTTTATTTTTTAGTCATCTGTTCTTACAGTTCTTCCATTATCCCCTAAATAAAAGAATGAATAAATAAATACATAAATAATAAAAACAGTACGGATGGCCTACTCTTCAGAAAGGTAGACTGGGTTTTAACGTGTGCGCAAGATGTTCTGCGTGCGTTTACCCACGGGGCCTCGGTTTATAGTCTTATCTGAAGGACATTTCGGGGTGAGGGGAGGGGGGGAGTTGAACTAGTACTGATATTAACCCCAGAGAGAAAAAAATCCCTTTGAACAGGGGTCTCTGTGGGGACTGCAACTTGGGCTCGATCCGGGCCGTCAAATCGTGATGCACAACGCTCTTGCCACTAAGCCATCCTCTCCTACCTCTTCCCCTCCACCCCCCCCCCTGCCCCGAAGTGAATTACATAAAATCAAGCCACAGTCTAACTCAAGCCACAGTCTAACTCAAGCCACAGTCTGACAAAGTCGTATGAACCATTCTGAAAGCCGCTCAGTTGGTTTGGGAGGAGGAGGAGGAGGGGAAAAGTGGGGGTGAGGGTAGGTAGATGGGAAGATGGGTGGAGGTGTGAATATCGTCTGCTGTTATTGACTGTAGAGATTCGTGTTACACTAACGTAGATTGAATTGTGGCTAATGCTATTGGGAATTCGAGATGCTATCTTGAAATGAAAATGTAATCAATATCATTTTCGGTTTGAGAGAACACCTTTCTCTATTTTTTTTTGTTAATCACATCAATTTATTTTTCGTATAATTACTGCGTGAAATCATGTGCGCTATCATTTTTTTTCTAGTTACTCAATTTGAGATAAAGCAGTGGGTCTTTTTTGTGTGTTATTGTGAGTTTAAAATAAAATCAGGCTCCAAAACTTTAAACCTGCCCTATTAAACATACACATTTTGGGCACACCAAAACAAGACCTGAGGTCTCTTTTCTTTTCTTTTATTCTTTTATAACGAGGATAATGGAATAAGCACTTCTGTGCTTTTTCACATCCAGTCCCCGTGTGTATGCAATTTTGTAAATTTTGTTATCTGTTCCCACCGGCACACAATGGCCTACTCTTACGAAAAGCGGAACAGGATTTAACGTGTGCACAAGATGTTCTGCTCTGATGCCTCGCTGCCCTTCGAGCATTTACGTTATGGGACACCTTTACTCTTTGCCTTTTTTACTTTAAATCAAGACCAGAAAATAAGAAGTAACTGCAGGTTTGGCCAAAGGACACAAAGAGATCCAGCGCAAACTCAAGCTGTACTGAACTAAAGCAAGCTAGATCAAACCAACTAATTCAATCATACCCTAAAAACTTTGAAAACGTGAGTCTCTTCCTAAACAAGTAGACACACTTCATGCCGTAGCATCTTAAGGTACCTCTTCTTTGAGAAACAAATGCATACACAGACGGGAATTATATTTGCAAATGGCGCTGTCCTGGTAGCAGCGTTGTGCTTGTGGTGACGTACTCTTCCAGGGGAGAGCATCCTAAATGTGGTATATAATACATTACTGTACAATACAATACATCACAGTGCAATACAAAACAATACAATACAGTACAATCCATACAACACAATACAGGGCAATATCTAGCTGCTATATGAATATGACACTCAGCAACAATAAATCAAAGTTGTCCTTTCGCTCCAGACAATACTGGTTCTCTTTCAAGGGAAAGAGGGAATGATGGTCGATATTTAGCCTGAAGAGAACACTTTCAGCCAAAGAAAGAGGCCAAAACTTGTTTGTATATTGCACACATCAATAGGAATGTGCTCACACAGCTCAGAATGCACAGAAAAATGGTGTTTATTTCATTCTGTATACATCAAAATTCTTCTGTTGTCTTCAATAACATTAGTGTCAAGTTTTGTCTCTTTCTTTGTCTGCCTCTGTGTGTATTTGTCTGTCTGTCTGTATGTGCCTCTCACTCTCTTTCTCTGTGTCTGTCTGTCTGTCTGTCTGTATGTCTGTCTGTCTGTCTCTCTCTCTTTCTCTCTCTCTCTCTCTCTCTCTCTCTCTCTCTCTCTCTCTCTCTCTCTCTCTGCTCTCTACTCTCATCTCTTCAGTTCTCTCTCTCTCTCTCTCTCTTGCTCTCTCTACTCTCATTCAAATCTGTTCAAAGTTAAGACCTCTCTCTCTCTCTCTCTCTCTCTCTTCCCCTTTCCCTACAATCAAAAAGCAATCGTCTGTGCTTCGATCAAAACCACAAATTCAAACTGCAACTGAAAAAACCTTGAAGCTGCCTGTAATGTTATGCTTGTAAGGACAGAGTCAGAGAGATAGAAAAGAGAGACAGACAGACAGACAGACAGAGACAGAGAGACCTAAAGAGAGAGACAGAGATACTGAGACAGAGAGAAACAGAGAGAGAGACACAGAGAGAGAAAGACAGACAGACAGACAGACAGATGTGGTGGTGAATAGGAAAAGATGGGTGAGGAGATATGAGGGTGCCTTGAAAAGGCGAGCAATCCAGAAAGACGGATGGGAGGGTTGGGGAAGGGGTTGGGGGGCTTGATCTAAAAGGAAAAAGCAACAACAGCAACAGGCAGATTGATCCTGTGTTTGTGAAAGCAGGGCCCAATTTGGGGTGGATGGGTGGTGACTGATAAAAGGAAACCACAGTGTGGTCTCAAAGACTGGGCTAGTGGACTCTGCCAAGTCCTTCCGATGAGACTATAAACCTAGGTCCTGTGTGCGAACGCATGCAGAACATCTTGTGCACACGTTAAAACCTGTTGGAAGAGTAGGCCATTGTGTGCCAGTGGGAACGAATGACAAATTTGACAAAACTGCATACACACGGGGACTAGATGTAAAAAAGCACATGATGGCTTATCCCATTATCCTCAAAATAAAAGAATAAATAAAATACATAAATAAATAACGACTGGGCCCCTGGTCACACACTGTCAAGCAACAAACAGTGGTCGGTGCCAGAGTGTGTGCATGCATGCATGTGCATGATGACTGACACATCCAGTCATATTAGTGTGTGCACCTGCACTGCCGTTCTGGTTCTGCCTTCTATATTCTCTCTTTCTTTCTGCCTACAAAATACACACAAGCACATATATGTGTGTGTGTGCTCTGTGTGTCTCTGTCTCTGTCTCTGCCTGTCTGTCCATCTATCTGTCTGTCTGTCTATCTGTTTGACCCAGTGTTAAGTATACAGTAGTAAAGATTGTCTGGAAGGTACAAGCAATAATATTAATGATGATGATCATGAGTGACCCAACTACCCCATCACACTCAAATGCATACAAGCCATGGTATCTAACGTGCCTATTTGTTGGGAAAACAGATGCATACACAAATAGGATTTTTTGTTTCAAATGGCACAGTCCTGGTAGCAAGGTTGTGCTTGAGGTAACGTACTCTTCCAAGGGAGAGCAGTCCAAATATAGTACACAATACAATACAGTACAATACAATATGATACAATATAGTGCAATACAAAACAACAAAATACACTACAGTGCAATATATACAACACGATACAATGCAATATCTAGCTGCTATCAGAATGTGACACTCAGCAACAATAAATCAAAGTTGTCCTTTTGCTCCAGACAAAACTGGTTCTCTTTCAGTGGAGGGGGAGAGGAGGGGGGATGTTTGTCAATATTTGATATTTAGCTTGAGGAGAAAACTTTTGGCCAACGAAAGCAGCCCAAACTTGTTTTCATATTGCACACATCAATGGGAATGTGTTCACACAGCTCAGGATACACAGATAAAGGGTGTCTGTACCTTCTGTAGACATGGAAATTGCCATGC
>CM054147.1:15900562-15905562 GCA_028751875.1 Rapana venosa
GTGCATGCTGACTGACAGATCCAGTCATGTTAGTGTGTGCACCTGCACTGCCCTTCTGTTCTGCCTTCTACACTCTCTTTGTTTCTGCCTACAAATACACACAAGCACATATGTGTGTGCTCTCTGTGTCTGTGCCTGTCTATCCATCTATCTGTCTGTCTGTCTGTCTGTGTGACCCAGTGTTAAGCATACACCAGTAAAGATTTTCTGGGAGGTACAAGCAGTAATGATAATGATGATGATCATGAGTGACCCAACTACCCCATCACACACACACATGCATACAAGCCAGGGTATCTAACGTGCCTATTTGTTGGGAAAACAGATGCATACACAAATAGGATTTTTTTGTTTCAAATGAAACAGTCCTGGTAGCAAGGTTGTGCTTGAGGTGACGTACTCTCCCAAGGGAGAGCAGTCCAAATATAGTATACAATACAATACAGTACAATACAATATCATACAATATAGTGCAATACAAAACAACAAAACACAATACAGTGCAATACATACACCATGATACAATGCAATATCTAGCTGCTATCAGAATGTGACACTCAGCAACAATAAATCAAAGTTGTCCTTTTGCTCCAGACAAAACTGGTTCTCTTTCAGGGAGGGGGGGAGGAGAGGAGGGGGGATGTTTGTCAATATTTGATATTTAGCTTGAGGAGAACACTTTTGGCCAATGAAAGCAGCCTAAACTTGTTTGTATATTGCACACATTAATGGGAATGTGTTCACACAGCTCAGGATACACAGATAAAGGGTGTCTGTACCTTCTGTATACCTGGAAATTGCCATGCATTCTATAAAATTAGTTTCAAGTTTAATGTCTCTGTTTGTCTTATGCTATCTGTCTTTGTCTCTGTTTGTCTGTCTACCTCTCTCACTCTCTCACTTTCTCTCTCTCTCTCTCTCTCTCTCTCTCTCTCTCTCTCTCTCTCTCTCTCTCTCTCTCTCTCTCTCTCTCTTTCTCTTTTGCTTGCTCACTCTCACACTCTTGCTCTCTCATGCTGTCATTCAAATCTTTTCAAAGTTAAGACCTTTCTCTCTCTCTCTCTCTCTCTCTCTCTCTCTCTCTCTCTCTCTCTCTCTCTCTCTCTCTCTCTCTCTCTCTCTCTCTCTCTTTCTTCTTTCCCTACAATCAAAAAGCAATCGTCTGTGCTTTGATCAGAGCCACAAATTCAAACTGTAACTGAAAAAACCTTGGAGCTGCCTATAATGGTGCGCTTGCATGGACACAGAGAGAGAGAGATAGAAAAGAGACAGACAGACAGACAGAGACAGAGAGACATAAAGAGAGAGAGAGAGAGAGAGAGAGAGAGAGAGAGAGAGAAAAGATACAGACAGACAGAGACAGAGAGAAACACAGAGAAAGAGAGAAAGACAGACAGACAGAGAGATGTGGTGGTGAATAAGAGGGAACAGCAAGGGGGTAGGGAAAAGATGGGTGAGGAGATATGAGGGTGCCTTGAAAAGGCCCATGTAAGGTGAGCAATCGACAAAGATGGATAGGGAGTGGGTTGATCTAGAACATAAAAAAGACAACAGAAACAGGCAGATTGATTCTCTGGGTGTATGAAAGCAGGGCCCAATTTTGGGATGGTGCTGACTGATAAAAGGAAACCACAGTGTGGTGTCAAAGCCTAGGCCTGCAGTCACCCAGCCAAGCAATAATGGGGGGTGGGGGTGGGCATGCATGTGCACGCTGACTGACAGATCCAGTCATATTACTGTGTGCACCTGCATGCACCTCTGGTCTGCCTTCTGTACTCTCTTTGTTTCTGCCTACAAATACACACAAGCACATATGTGTGTGCTTTCTGTGTCTCTGCCTGTCTGTCCATCTGTCTGTCTGTCTGTGTGACCCAGTGTTAAGTATACACCAATAAAGATTGTCTGGAAGTACACAGGCAATAATGATAATGACGATGATCATGAGTGACCCAACTACCCCATCACACACACATGCATACAAGCCATGGTATCTAACGTGCCTATTTGTTGGGGAAACAGATGCATACACAAATAGGAATTTTTGCTTCAAATGAAACAGTCCTGGTAGCAAGGTTGTGCTTGAGGTTACATACTCTTCCAAGGGAGAGCAGTCCAAATATAGTATACATTACAGTGCAGTACAATACAATATGATACAATATAGAGCAATACAAAACAACAAACTACACTACAGTGCAATACATACAACACGATACAATGCAATATCTAGCTGCTATCAGAATATGACACTCAGCAACAATAAATCAAAGTTGTCCTTTTGCTCCAGACAAAGCTGGTTCTCTTTCAGTGGAGGGGGGGGAGAGGAGGGGGGATGTTTGTCAATATTTGATATTTAGCTTGAGGAGAAAACTTTTGGCCAACGAAAGCAGCCTAAACTTGTTTGCATATTGCACACATCAATGGGAATGTGTTCACACAGCTCAGGATACACAGATAAAGGGTGTCTGTACCTTCTGTATACCTGGAAATTGCCATGCATTCTATAACATTATTTTCAAGTTTAATGTCTCTGTTTGTCTGATGCTATCTGTCTTTGTCTCTGTCTCTCTTTTCCCCCCCTCTCTCTCTCTCTCTCTCTCTCTCTCTCTCTCTCTCTCTCTCTTCTTTTTTTTGCTTGCTCTCACACTCTCTCGCTCTCTCATGCTCTCATTCAAATCTTTTCAAAGTTAAGAGCTTCTCCTCTCTCTCTCTCTCTCTCTCTCTCTCTCTTTCCTACAATCAAAAAGCAATCGTCTGTGCTTCGGTCAAAGCCACAAATTCAAACTGCAATTGAAAAAAACTTGGAGCTGCCTGTAATGGTGTGCTTGCATGGACACAGACAGAGAGAGAGAGAGACAATGACAAATTCTTTTATTTCGAGGATAATGAATAAGCACACATGTGCTTTTTTACATCCAGTCCCCGCCCGTTAGGGATACATCTTAATAATAATAACCCAATACTTATACAGTCTCGCAATAAAAACAAGGGGAAATAACCCTTTTCAAAACAGCTCCCCCAACAACCCTCCCCCCCCCCAAAGCAAGCAATTAAAAGAAAATCCTAAGAATACCCCACCCCTACCCCCACCCCCCAAAAAACCCTAACCAAAACAAACAAACAAACAAAAGAGAAGGAAAAACCAAACCAACAAAAGATGATAAAAAAGAGAAAAACAGACAAACAACAACAACAAGAACAAGAGCTACAACAAAGCCAAGAAAAATAACACAACCAAACTTAATAAGTCATAAAGATAAACATCTACACATTGTCAAATGGTACACATACTTGTTACACATAATTATAAGATATTTAAATAGGGCACTCATTAAAACTTAAGTACAGAGGCAAGTCCAATAAAGTATTGAAAATATAAAAATATGAATCCTTCATCAGGATATACTATGACTATAAGCAGGACGATAAAAGGGTGAGAGAGAGAGAGAGAGAGAGAGAGAGAGAGAGAGAGAGAGAGAGAGAGAGAGAGGAAACAGACAGACAGACAGACAGAGACAGAGACACCTAAAGAGAGAGAGAGACATAAAGAGACAGACAGACAGAGACAGAGAGAAACAGAGAGAGAGACAGAAAGAAAGACAGACAGACAGACACACAGAGAGATGTGGTGGTGAATAAGAGGGAACAGCCAGGGGGTAGGGAACAGATGGGTGAGGAGATAGGAGTGTGCCTTGAAAAGGCCGATGTAAGGCGAGCAATCCAGAGAGATGGATAGGGAGTGCATTGATCTAAAACATAAAAAAGACAACAGAAACAGGCAGATTGATTCTCTGTGTGTGGGAACAGGGCCCAATTTGGGGTGGATGGGTGCTGACTGATAAAAGGAAGCCACAGTGTGGTCTCACAGGCTGGGCCTGCAGTCACCCAGCTAAGCAATAATGGGGTGTGGGTGTGGGCATGCATGTGCACGCTGACTGACAGATCCAGTCATATTACTGTGTGCACCTGCACTGTACCTCTGGTCTGCCTTCCATACTCTCTTTCTTTCTGCCTACAAAATACACACAAGCACATGTGTGTGTGTGTGTGTGTGTGTGTGTGTGTGTGTGTGTGTGTGTGTGTGTGTGTGTGTGTGTGTGTGTGTGTGTGTGTGTGTGTGTGTGTGTGTGTGTGTGTGCCCCAGTGTTGTCAAGAAGAGAATATTTGGGCAAACTGAGACAGCCCACACTGGTGTGCCAGAGTCACATCAGTACAGATGTCCTCACAGGTTCCAGTGATGACGATAATGATGACGATGATGATGACATACATATTTTAGCAGCTTCATCCTACACAAGTCGTAAACACTAACATTATTATCCTACATACACCACATACACAACACCACACACACACACACACACACACACACACACACACACACACACACACACACACACAACACCCACACACACATACACACACACACACACAAGAGAATTCTGCCATCTACCGACTCCATAACACACACACACACACACACACACACACACACACAGCGCACAACCATAGAAAGCACACACAAGAGAAGGAGAAAAAACACACCAGAAAATAGCTAACCCATTCAAAAGAAGAGAATGGAATCATAATCGTAAATCTTAAGTTCAGGAGATAGGGAAGAGTGAAAATGGCAAGTTGTTGCAAGGTGTTTTCAAAGAGCTATCGATTCAGAGTGCCAGACATCGAATGGACGCTGCACCAGCTAGAAGATGCCTGATAGGAAAAAACACAGCTGACCGGTTGGCTTTTTTGTATAGGCTTTTTATCCTTTTATTCCTTGGCTAGAGCTCCAAGGTTCAACAATGATGAGACTTTTTGTATGCTGCCGTTTTGACCCACCCTTAAGATATCCGTATTCCGACTTCAGGGATGGTGTCTTAATAACACGGCACTAGTGTTCATGCGGTATTTTGTAAAATTTTGTGTCGTTCATTCCTACCGGCATGCATTGGCCTGCACTTTTTTTTTTTAAACGTAGAACGGGTTTTTAAAGTGTGCTC
>CM054147.1:15910562-15918062 GCA_028751875.1 Rapana venosa
AGACCATCATAACTGTATTGACATTGATGTAGATCATCATAATTGTATTAACATTGATGTAGATCATCATAATTGTATTGACATTGATGTAGATCATCACAACTGTATTAACATCGATGTAGATTATCATAACTGTATTGACACTGATGTAGATCATCGTGGATGTATTAACACTGATGTAGATCATCATAACTGTATTGACACTGATGCAGATCATCATAACTGTATTGACATTGATGCAGATCATCATAACTGTATTGACACTGATGCAGATCACCATAATTGTATTGACACTGATGTAGATCATCATGGCTGTATTAGCATTGATGTAGATCGTCATAATTGTATTGATACTGATGTAGATCATCATAATTGTATTGACATTGATTCAGATCATCATAACCGTATTAACATTGATGTAGATCATCATAATTGTATTGACACTGATATAGATCATCATAACTGTATTAACATTGATGCAGATCATCATAATTGTATTGATATTGATGTAGATCATCATAACTGTATTGACATTGATGCAGATCATCATAACTGTATTGAGATTGATGTAGATCATCATGGCTGTATTAACACTGATGCAGATCATCGTAATTGTATTAACATTGATGCAGATCATCATAAGTGTATTGATATTGATGCAGATCATAATAATTGTATTGACACTGATGTAGATCATCATGGCTGTATTAACACTGATGCAGATCGTCATAATTATCATCATGGTGTAGGTGTTAGGCATTGGCGTTGATCATCATGATTCATCACAGGGTCAATAATATAATAACCAGTGTTGACTGAATGTGGGGGGAAAAAAGAAAGTCCTGCTGATGATCTGTCTGAGTCACTGCGCTGTCACACAGACAGGCCAACAAAAACCCCGATGACTTGTCAGGAACTTGGGCTACGTAACTAGACAGACTCTTGTCCTGAAACTCGGTCGTTGCCTTGCTTTTTCTGTTGCTATTCATCTTATCTTTCTATGTCGAGGCCAAACCTGGTGTGGCCTTCGCGGTTAGCTCGACGATGAATAACAGGAGTGCATGAATCAACCAATCAGTGCATGTACTTCGCTGAGTAGCTCTGGTTTTTTGCTGCACACAGCTGAAAGAATTGGTCATCAGTTGTAGAGTAGAGGCTGTTCATAAGGGAAAACATCCTTCCAGGCATTTTCATTCTGGTGAACTATCGACCAGAAAATATGAGCTATTTGGTAAATTTTGTTGTTGAAGTGTTCGGTCAATGATCGAGGTATAGGTGTGTGTGTGCGTGCATGCGTGCGTGCTTGTGTGCGTGTGTGTGTGTACGCGCGCGCGTGTGTGTGTGTGAATTTTGCATTCTCGAGCATGCAGAGAAGGCGCATGCCAATAATCTGGTCTTGCTAACGTGCTTGATTTGGATCAACGTAAGAGATGAGGCGAAAAAGGAGACAGGCAGGCAGACAGTGAGATAGATATAGATGGATAGAGAGACACGGTGTCAGCAATGTATATTTCAGCAGGAAAGGAGATAGGGAGGGGAGTAAGGGTGGCATGGCAAGCGTGAGGTGGGCATGCCTGTTTGCAATCTGTTATCCAAGAGTACATCCTCACACGTAACGTGTACGTGGCACTACAAGTAAGGCCTATGCACACATACGTACGTCTGAAGCAACAACAACAACAACAAAGAAAAGAAACAGGACAGAGACGAAAGGGAAAAACAGAGAGAAACAAGACAGACAAGACAAGACAAGACAAGACAGGGCAAAACACGGTGTAGAGAGGACCAGCGATGTGGGAGAAGAACGAACATATAAGCCTAACGCCGCAGCAAGCGACTGGACAGGAACGTAACACGTAAAGGAGGTAGGTATCGATCGGCGGACAACTGGAAGACAGACAGAAAGAGGGAGAGACACGGAGAGGAGCAAGGAGTGGAAAGGAGATTGGGGTCGGGGTGGGGTGTGGGGTGGCGGTGCTGGGAGGGGGGAGGTGGGGGGGGGGGGGGTTGGAAGCGAGGAGGGTGAGAGGGGAGGGGAGGGGGGGGGGGTCAGAAAGAGAAAGTCCAAATCCGTGCCGGAGAAATCAAGTCAGCTCCCACTGTTTGTCAAAGCAGCAGACAGCGCCACTCTTGCCAAATGGTCTGGCGGCTACTACTGACTGTGTGCACAGTCTCACAGACAAGCCACGCCAAATTTTTTCAGACTTCATTTCAGCTAAATTTGCATAGTCGCCGCATCTATAATAACAACTCTAGTGGCAGTAGCATTTTTTTTAAAAAGAAAACGTATGGCAAGTCGTTAGCATTCGAAGTTGTCGTAATGGCGATGATGTTAATAGTGCTCACAGCTCCTAACTCCTCGCGTTAATAAGACATCCAAGCCCATGTCGAGTTTTGGATTTGAGGTTTCAAAACAAATGGATGCTAATTTTGTTTGAAAATCTGCATGTATACAATATGAGGAGGGGTAGCATGGCGCAAATCATGAGGTACTGCTTTTGCCAGTCTTACACTAACACTACTACTTCTTTCTTCTAAGCTTACTACCGCTGTTACTGTTACTACTACTACTACTACTACTACTGCTACTGCTGCTGCTGCTGCTGCTGCTGCTGCTGCTGCTGCTGCTGCTGCTGCTGCTGCTGCTGCTGCTGCTGCTAAGCCTACTGCTACTACTACAACTACTACTACTTCTACAATACTACTACTGTTGTTGCTGCTGCTGCTGCTGCTGGTGGTACTTCTGCTGTGCTGCTAGCGATAGTAGTGAAATTTCATTACCCTATACCTGTCGACTCGGAATATTTATTAATAATAATGATGATACATGGAATTTGTAGAGGGCTGAATCTTGTAAAACGAGCAAACCAAATCGTCTGCATTAAAATCATTCACACACATACTACCGTTCACAAAAAGTAACAGATTTCAAATTCACACACACACCACGCGCACTTGCTCACGCGCGCGCGTATGCATACACTGTTATACTATGATCAGCATATATTGATGTTTCAATCCTCACTTCTTTATTCGTTCGTTTGTTCGTTCGATCGTTCATTTGCTCATCATTAGTTCATTCATTCACACACTCCTTTATGTATTTTAGTTATTTATTAACAATACTAACCAGACCTGTGTTGCGCAAAAAGACCTAATAAAAGTATCAATTGCCTTATCATCCAAAATACGGAACAGGCTTTACCGTGTGCGCAAGATGTTCTGCGTGCGTTTGCACACGGGACCTCGGTTTATAGTCTCACCCAAGGGATTTTTCGAGGGAGTGGAGTCGGCGGTACTGAAGTTAACTCCAAGGGGAAAATCCCCACAAACGAGTACTGCGCCTTAGTGGAGGCTCAAACCCGGATTATCAGATCCCAAGCTCAACGCTCTAACCACTAGGCCATTCCCCCATCCCTCCTTTCAACTTGGATATAAATGATTTTTGTTTACAAGAAGAACAGAGGAGTGGTTGTTGTGTCAAGAATGACCGTGGGTATTCGCACAGTGGGAGTGCTGATGTGAGCTGTTCTTGTCAGTCTCTGTCTATATTATTATTATTATTATGGAGAGTGTTGTTTTCAGTTTATTTCTGTCTACGCTGGTTTATTGTCTTGTGGACATCCAGTTTTGATGTTGTAATTTTATTCCTCTGAATGTCAGATTCAGTCCCTCACCTCTTGTAAGCTTGACATTATTCAGGCCTCTCCTAGTTTCTGTGGTAATGTTCTGAAGTCAGGGTTTCAAACTGTCTCTGAATTATACACTCGTGTTATTCCAAAACGTATCTTTATGTTAGTTAAATGCCAATCTGTAGGAGCATGATGAAACTCGAAATGGCAATAGATGAAACGAAATGGCAGTAGATGTAGTAGTTTCTTTGGTAAACTGTCAAGACCTTGACATTCTTCAGAGAGGGGATGGGTTTCATTTTTCTTCAAGAAAAAAGGGGTTTCTACATTTATTTTCTGCAAAACACACATTTTCAACCGAAAATAGATGGTTACTTCAAGGTTGAATGGGAGTTATAAGAATTACATTGCTTCCAAAGACGCCAGTTCTAAAGCTGTGGATGCATTACTAAATTGATACTTTTCAGTTTTCTTCTTCTTCGCATTCTTCTTCTTTTCATTCTTCATTCATCCTCTTCTCCTTCTATTTCTTCATAGTCAAACGCTCAGACAGCAACTATTGTTGTCTGTCATATAAGAAAAAAAGCGTTGCGCTGCCGTTAAACGCCTGATATGTCAGGCCCAGCGCATCCAACTTCGGCGTGGGAGAGAATTGTTATTGTTTCAAGTTTTTTTCTTTTTTGAAAAAAAAGGGCAGGAAAATGGACTAAGAATGCAGAACATAGACAAGAAAGAGAAAAGATGAGGGGAAAAGAACAAGGCAGAAACAAAGAGAGAGAGAGAGAGAGAGAGAGAGAGAGAGAGAGAGAGAGAGAGAGAGAGAGAGAGAGAGAGAGAGAGAGAGAGAGAGAGAGGGCGGAATATTTAGCACAGAATGTTCAGAAGGTGATGGTTGCTATTTCTACTGGCAGGCCCCTGAAATCCCACAGGGGACCTTTTCAATACGACATGAATAGAACGTAGGAGTAGAAGGGCGTGGCTCGGGATGATGAATGCCGCACCCTTGACTTCTTGATGAAACCTGACTTCCCACTTAACTGCTAAAGGAGTCATTATTGGGGGGGGGGGGCTGAACTTTCCAGGCAGCGTGGTATGAACCAGCTGAGCCTGGTGGAACCCGTCACTATTCAAGAAGCATGCTGCATGCTAGGTATATTTGTGTCCTTTCATGCTATCGGTGGTGATCGGGCTATACTCTTTCCTAGAAGATTCATCTGCAGGGTTTTAATGAATGCGCAAGATGTTCTGCATTCGTTTCAACACGAGACCTCGGTTTATAGTCTGATTTGGACTTGCAGGGGTGTGGAATCAGTACTGATTTTAACTCATCAGGGGGACGGGATAGCCTAGTGGTTAGAACATTGCGCTCGCAATCTGACGACCAGGGTTCAATTCCCGTCCAAGGGGATATTTTCTCCTGGAGTTAACATCAGTGCAGACTCCACTCTCCCCCAAAGTCCCTCGGATGAGACTATAAACCGAGGTCCCGTGTGCGAACGCACGCAGAACATCTTGCGCACACGTTAAATCCTGTTCCGCTTTTCGTAAGAGTAGGCCATTTTTGTGTTGGTGGGAACAGATGACAGAATTAACAAAACCGCATACATACTGGGACTGGGTGTAAAAAAAAAAGCACATGGGTGCTTATTCCATTATCCTTGATATAAACATAATAATAATGATAATAATAACTCACGGGGAAAACTCCCTCAAATGTGGCGACACATTAATGGAGACTCAAACCCAAGTCCTCAGTTACTCTCTCACATCACGAGCATGGCGGGGGAGAAAAAGAAACCCCCATTGTGCATCCAATGTCTTCCTTCGTCCCTCGGCCAGAGCTTCAAGGTTTACCGATGGTCAGATTTTGCCTATGCGACCATTTACACACCGCTCAAGTATCTAACATTCTGACTTCGGGGATGATGTCAACACAACACCAAAGTGCACACGGGGTTTTTTTAAGATGTCATCAGCCGTTTCTACCCGTACAACATGGCCAACTCTTCCAAAAGGCGGAACGGGTTTTTAACGTGCGTGCAAGATGTTCTGTGTGCGTTCGCAAATGCGACCTTGGATTTTAGTCTCATCCGAAGGACTTTCAGGGGAGTGGAAGTGGGGGGGGGTGGGGGGGGTGGAGGTTAAATCTCGAATCTCTTGGTGGTGGTTCGAACCCGGGCCGTCAGATCACCAGCTCAAAGGTCTACTAACCACTAGACCACCCTGCTTCCAATACCTTTCTGCATCTTTTTTTTTAATTAAAGAATGGACAACTGTAGAAAGCAACAGAAAAAAAGGGGGAAATGAATGACAGGATGTTTATTTAGTGGTTTCCCTGACATTTGGAGGGAACGGGATCTACACGGTAAACCTGACACCTGAAGGAGAGGGGCGCCATCCTACCCGATAAAGCAGACGAGGTTTCTGCCTTCTTTCTCAACCTCTCTCTCCGCGGACAGGAATTGCTGTCTGTGAGACATCATCATCGCTAGAGAGAGAACATATTGCGCGGTCATAACATCATTTTGCAACACATACACACACACAGGCGCGCGTCCGTGCGCGCACGAGCGCGGGCGCCGCTCGCACACATACACACACGCATGCACATACACACACGCGTACATACATACACACACGCACGCACAAACACGTACACACACATTTTGGTGGGTGTTTTTTTTTCTAAAATCACTAGATGTAAACAGACTTTAAACTGAAGATTACACACACGTACATACACACACACTCACACCACCATAACCACCACCCCACCCCATCCCACCCCCACCCACCACAGCTCACGCGCACACACACACACACAAACACAAACACACACAAATACACACAAACACACACACACACACAGAGCATTTAAATGGCCACGTTACAAGATCCAACGGCCTTGCTAAAAACTGTTCTGCAGGTAACTGTAGAGAGAGGAAGAGGAAGGGGTGGAAAGAAATAAACAATGGAAGGACACAGACAGACTTGACAGAGAAACTATTATCAGAGACCTAGGCCTTGGTACACAGCCGACATAAATGTAGGAATGTTGTGAAACAATTTACCAGTGTAGTATAATAATAATAATGTACGGAATTTATATAGCGCTGAATCTTGTAAAGCAACAAATCAAAGCGCTCAGATGTTTTTTTATCGAGGATAGTGGAATAAGCACTCATGTGCTTTTTTTTCTTTTGCTGTTTTACATCCAGTCCCCGTGTGTATGCGGTTTTGTAAATGTTGTCATCTGTTCCCAGTATCTCAATGACTTAACACAAGCTCAGGGAGAAGAAGACGTATGACTCTCTCTCTCTCTCTCTCTCTCTCTCTCTCTCTCTCTCTCTCTCTCTCTCTCTCTCTCTCTCTCTCTCTCTCTCTGTGTGTGTGTGTGTGTGTGTGTGTGTGTGTGTGTGTGTGTGTGTGTGTGTGTGTGTGTGTGTGTGTGTGTGTGTGTGTGTGTGTGTGTGTGTGTGGTGATGGTGTGTTTGTGTGTGTGTGTGTGTGTAAGCGTGTGTGCGTCGGTGTGTATGTGCAAGCAAGCAGGCGCGCGTGCGTGCGTGCGTGTGTGTGTGTATGGTGATGGTGTGTTTGTGTGCGTGTGCGCGTGCGATGTGTGTTTGTGAGTGTGTGTGTGTGTGTGTGTGTGTGTGTGTGTGTGTGTGTGTGTGTGTGTGTGTGTGTGTGTGTGTGTGTGTGTTGTGTGTGTGTGTGTGTGTGTGAGTGTGTGTGTGTGTGTGTGTGCGCGCGCGCAAACGCGCGTGTGTACTTTCTGTTGAATGTTCATATGTATTCGTTCTGAAGATATCCATAGAATATGTTCTTCTTCTTCACCGTCCAACGCTCATACAGCACCTACTGCTGT
>CM054147.1:15933062-15935562 GCA_028751875.1 Rapana venosa
GTGAAGGCAGCCGTATTTCCACTTCGGAGTTGATGTCTAAACACGACACTTGTGTGCGAACGAATTTGGGTTGTTTTGTTTTGTTGAGGGGTTTGTTTTTTGTTGTGGTTTGTTGTTTTTTTTGGGGGGTGGTAAAATATTTTTGTCATTCGTTTTTTACCGGTACATTTGGCTGACTCTTCCAAAAGACAGAAAGGGTTTTAACGTGTTCACAAGTTATTCTGCGTGAGTTTTTACACGGGGTCTCGGTTTAAAGTCTCATCCGAAGGACTTTTGTGGGGAGTGGAGTCAGTACTGATGTTAACTCCAGGAGAAAAGTCCCCTTGAACAGGCGTCTACATGTGATGGCTTGAACCTGGGCTTGACCTTGGGCCGTCAACTCACAAACACAACGCTGTAACCACAGGACTACCGCTCCTCCATGCCCCCTCCCATCCCCAGTCTTTTCTGTAAGACTTGCAGGTACATGGAATGATAACCACTGCTTCACCCTTACTTCACCTATCCTTTAGTCTCGTAGACCGTTGAGGTACCACTGAAGATTTTGCAACCAGCTTCCTCCACTCCTCGCGGTTTTCTGCTTTCCGAAATAAGTCGTTCCACTCAAGGCCAGTCTAGTGCTTCTTCCCAAGTGAAAAATTCAAATCACTCTAGGAGACAGCTCCCGAGTTTTGAACCCACACCCTATATTAATCCAGAACGTATGCTGAGGCCGGGGACGGGATAGCTCAGTGATCAGAGCACTCGCTTTCCCCAGCCAAAGTTAAGCAGCATTGAGCGTGGTTACCACTTGGATGGGTGACCGTTTGCGCGCCTTGGCTTCAGTACAGTTCCCCCAGTTCACCCAGCTGTAAATGGGTACCTGCCTCTTTAGGGTCAGGGAAGGTAAAGCAGCGAGGGAGAGGAGATGGGCGCCGCCCTCAATATGCTGGCCCCTGGAGAAGCTGAGGTCTCTGATGCCTCGCTACCCAAGACCGTATAGGTCTTACTTTTCGTAAGAGTAGGCCATTGTGTGCCGGTGGGAACAGATGGACAGAATTTACAAAACCGCAAACACACGGGGACTGGATGTTTAAAAAAAGCACATAAGTGCTTATTACATTATCCTCGATATAAAATAAATAAATAAAATAAATAAATAAATACAATATGAGTCACCTTTTATTTTATGCTGAGGCTGTACTAACCGCTGTGTGTGTGTGTTGCTGTGGTGATGTTGCAGATGGCGGGAGAAGCTGTGCCGGTGGATGTCCACCAACAAAGTGCAGTACACCATCATCGTCCTCGTCGTCCTCGACAGCCTCATCGTCATCTGAGCTCTCTCACAGAGAACGTATAGTATGGACTTTTCGTAGGGTAGGCCCAATTGCCGGTGGGAGATGGATTGCCAACTTTTCTATAGGACCGAAATATCACAACGGACTAATGTTGAATAAAAACAACTTTTTTACAAATCTTCGATAAAAATAAATTAAATTTTAAAATTAGGTAAGTAAATTAAAAATATATGCACCTTTTTTGTTTTTGTCTATAGGACTCGTATACTAACCGCGTGTAATTGCTTGCACAGATAAAAAATTTTGAAAGACTGGCGTGAGAAAATTCCGTGATTTCCCCAAAAAGGGGGTGCAGAATACAGCCACCTTTCCTTCGTCTTTCTATAGGCTCATCGTCATCCGAGCTTGCTCCACAGAAATCAAAACGTCATAAAGGGACTGGCCTGACAAAATGCAGGTGCACAAGTTTGAATTTTTTTTCAGCAAATACTATGCCACCTTTCCTTCTGTTTTTTCTATAGGACTCGTATATTCAGTCATACCGCACGTACTAATGCATCCACAGAAATAAAAAAAACTTTTTGTAAAAGACTGGCTTCTGACTAAAAATTCATGTGATTTTGCACAAATTTGGTAGGTTTGAATTTTTTTTTCAGCAAACACTATACCCCCTCAGTCCTTTGTCGTCTGCTAGCTTCCTAACCGCAATATGCATGCGCGTGGTCAACACTGTAGAACACAGCAGCCTCATTTGACAATGACAAAGACAATGACAATTCTTTTATTTCGAGGATAATGAATAAGCACCCACGTGCTTTTTTACATCCAGTCCCCGCCCTTACGGCTATAAAGAGAGAGGAGAGAGAGAGAGAGAGAGAGATGTGTGTGTGTGTGTGTGTGTGTGTGTGTGTGTGTGTGTGTGTGTGTGTGTGTGTGTGTGTGTGTGTGTGTGTGTGTGTGTGTGTGTTGGGGTGAATTGAACCTAAGACTGTTCGTGTTTTTTGTCCACCTTCCAACTTTCTCCTGACTATCTTGGTGTTGTAGGTCTTCAGTCCCAAAAACAAGTACGCAGTGCATGCTATCATACTTTTAAAAAATCTCTGTGAAATTCGCCAGAAATGTTTCCGAATAGCACTCTACAAAAATAAGCACTACATGACCCGCAAGCTTGTACAGGATTGAAACTCCCAGAAAATAATAATGGGTGGCGCTGCTCTTGTGGC
>CM054147.1:15943062-15960562 GCA_028751875.1 Rapana venosa
AATACTCTGCAGACCATGATGATACCTCCAACAGAGAATCCTCACCCTTTGTCTCTCAACAGACAACTGTGTTTGCACCTATGTGCCAACACTGCGAGGCTCCGCTTGAATCAAAGACAAGTCACTAGACTCCATCATCAAGAGAATATCATCATCAAAGTATGTCAACCTTCTAGGTGACTTCAAAGCACGGGTGGGTGCAGATTGACAGTCTTGGTCAAGTGTCCTAAGACACCACGGTAAGGCAAAAATAAAGGGAAACGGTCAGAGGCTTATAGAATTATGGGACACGTTTACAAATAAATCGGCAACTCTCAGGGAATCGTTCGATATTCAAAATTAGCTCAAATAGCAGGAAATACCATCCCGCATTAAACGTGTAAAAGTTATTAGATGTGTTTATTCATAGGTCACTAATATTATTTTTTCAAAGATCATTCTATAAAAAATATTTTTCCTTGTAATATCATCCCTTGCTGGTCGACTGGCCAATACAAAGAAAGTGAAACATCTCAGCATCAAACAATAGCCTGCACGTTTTAAAAAAATCAAACAGTAAAATTCCAACATGTTTCAAATATTAGAAACTTGCTAAGTTCACAAGAAAAACAGATTTTAGTTTTCCTTTAAATCGCACCGGGGGAAAAAACTTAAGAAAAGAGCATCACATTGTTAGCAAAGTAACCTGAACGCTACCCCCCAAAAAAAGCTTAGAACTTGGAAAATAGACTACAAAATAGACTCTTAACTGAGCATCCATTGGCAGAGTTGAAAAAGGAAGTAGGCTGCACTCCCACGTTAGAGAAATGTCGCAATCTTTGGTGACTGTTGGCGACATTAAAACGTTCGTCAGAAGACAGCGAAGCTTATGGAAAGCCATTGGCTGGCTACAGACTTACCCATACTGAGAGAATACCAGAGCATTAACTTTCGCTGCTGTGCTTTCTTTTTTTTTTTTGGCCCACGTATTTCTTTCTCGTTGGTCAGCAGTTAAAAGGAAAATGCTCTGCAAAAATGTTATTCTGACAAGAACAAAAAATAACATATGTAGCTTTCTACTTGTGCTAGTTTTTGTTGAGACGTGTGCATTGTGTCTGAATTTGAATGCTGTATGAAATGTAAGTCTGCGAGACCAGCCATGGGCATCCAAATTTCCTTCTTGATTATGAGATATAGATAGATATAGATAGATATAGATATATATATATATAGATATATATATATATATATATATATATATATATATATATATATATATATATATATATATATATATATATATATATATATATGTGTGTGTGTGTGTGTGTGTGTGTGTGTGTGTGTGTGTGTGTGTGTGTGTGTGTGTGTGTGTGTGTGTGTGAAGCCTACAGTGTAGAGAAAGGGAAAACTACTAGTAGTTTTCTTCTTTACGGAGCACAAAACGTGTGGATCTGAAGGAGGCACGATAAAGGAATAGAAGCTTCTATAATCCTCTCTCTCTCGCTTTCTTTCTTTCCTTTCTTTCTCTATTCATTTATTCATTTATCCCCCAAAAAATCCCCCAAAAACCTATCAAATTTCTACAGAAATCATAAACGAGTTTAAGGCAAGGAGGAAAGCGAACATTTCTTTTTTAGTTTAGTTCTGTTAAAATACACAGTTTTCTCTTACTGCTTTCATGAGAAAATTGGATCTGCCAGGCTGACGAAGGACGGTGAGCATTAGCGAATTGCTTCCTATTATCACGTTTGACAGCCATTCATATGAGTGGGAGAGAGAGAGGGACAATGACAATGACAATGACAATGACAAATGACAATGACAATGACAATGACAAATTCTTTTATTTCGAGGATAATGAATAAGCACACATGTGCTTTTTTACATCCAGTCCCCGCCCGTTAGGGATACATCTTAATAATAATAACCCAATACTTATACAGTCTCACAATAAAAACAAGGGGAAATAACCCTTTTCAAAACAGCTCCCCCCCAACAACCCTCCCCCCCCCCCCCAAAGCAAGCAATTAAAAGAAAATCCTAAAAATACCCCACCCCTACCCCCACCCCCCAAAAAACCGTAACCAAAACAAACAAACAAACAAAAGGGAGGGAGAGAGAGAGGGAGGGAGAGAGAGAGAGAGAGAGAGAGAGAGAGAGAGAGAGACAGACAGACAGACAGACAGACAGACAGACAGAGAGAGAGAGAGAGAGAGAGAGAGAGAGAGAGAGAGAGAGAGAGAGAGAGAGAGAGAGAGAGAGAGAGAGAGAGAGAGAGAGAGAGAGAGAGGAGAGAGAGAGAGAGAGAGAGAGCAGGGGCTGCGATTTCATTGATTTCTTCTTCATTGGGTTCTACTTAATTTTTCACATTGTCTCGGTGAAGTGCATCAGCTTTCATCGTCTGACTATAATTATTAGTTTATCTATTCGTTTAGTCATTTATTTATTTATCTCTTTATTTAGTTATTTATTTTGTTCATTTATTTATTATTCATCTACCTTGATTGATCAATTGATTGAGAGAATGATTGGTTGATTGATGAGTTGGTCGGTTGGTTGGTTGGTTGGTTGGTTGGTTGGTTGGTTGGTTGGTTGGTTGGTTGGTTGGTCGGTCGGTCGGTCGGTGGTTGGTTGGTTGGTTGGTTGGTTGGTTGGTTGGTTGTGTTGGTTGGTTGGCTGATTGGTTGGCTGGTTCGCCGACTCGCTGGTTGGTTGGTTGGCTGGTTGGTTGGTTGGCTGGTTGGCTGGTTCGCTGACTCGCTGGCTGGTTAGCTGGCTGGTTGGCTGGTTGGTTGGTTGATTGGCAGGTTGGTTGGTTGGTTGGTTGGTTGGTTGGTTGGTTGGTTGGTTGGTTATATGGCTGGCTGGCTGGCTGGCTGGTTAACTGTTTGGTTGATGGGTTGCTTGGTTGTTCTTTCCTTCACTCACTCACTCACTTCATCCTCTCTCTCTCACTCTCTCTCTCTCTCACTCTCTCTCTCTCTCACTCTCTCTTCTCTCTCTCTCTCTCTCTCTCTCTCTCTCTCTCTCTCTCTCTCTCTCTCTCTCTCTCTCTCTCTCTCTCTCTCTCTCCTTTCCCTCTGAGATAATAACGTTTTAAAATTTGAACTCTCTCTCTCACTCTCTCTCTCTCTCTCACTCTCTCTCTCTCTCTCTCTCCTCTCTCTCTCTCTCTCTCCTCTCTCTCTCTCTCTCTCTCTCTCTCTTCTCTGTGTCCTGAGATAATAAAGTTTTAAAATTTGAACTCATCTCTCTCTCCCCCCTCTCCCCCCCCCCCCCACCCCCCCCCCCCCCCCCCCCCCCCCCATCAGTTCCAGAAGACGACCACCACGAGCTGGCCGCCCCCCCTAACGCCAGCGCCCACCACCACCCGCCCCCCAACGCCACCACCCACCTCCTGCACTACGAGAACACCCACCCCCACTCCCAGTCCCACCCTTACCCCCACCACCGCCACCACAACCGCACCCTCCTCCTCCCCCCCTCCCCCGGCCCTGCCGACAACCCCACCTCGACCTTGACCCCGGTGGGTCACCACCCCCGCCTCCACCACCGCCACCACCAGCACCACCCCCACAACGGCACGGGGGCCGGGGGAGGGGACGGAGGGGGAGGGGGCGGAGGTCAAGGTCAAAGCGACGGTCAAGGTCACGGCGAGGGCGAGGGCGATGACGAGGGTCACGGGGAAGGTCATCACGCGCCCAACAAGCATCTGACGGAGGAGGTTCTGCACATGGCTAGTCTGACCATCCTGACCATTTTCCTGGTGGAGGTGAGTAATGAGTGAGTGTGTGTGTGTGTGTGTGTGTATGTGTGTGTGTGTGTATGTATGTGTGTGTGTGTGCGTGTGTGTGCGTGTGTGTGTGTATGTGCGTGTGTGTGTGCGTGTGTGTGCGTGTGTGTGTGTGTATGTGTGTGTGTGTGTATGTGGTTGTGCGTGTTTTGTGTGTGGGGTGTGTGTTTGTGTGTGTGATGTGTGTGTGTGTGCGTGTGTGTGTATGTGTGTGTATGTATGTGGTGTGTGTGTGCGTGTGTGTATGTGTGTGTGTGTAGTGTGTGTGTGTGTCGTGTGTGTGAGTGTGTGTTGTATGTGTGTGTGTGTGTGTGTGGTGTGTGTGTGTGTGTGTTGTATGTGTGAGTGTGTGTATGTTGTGTGTGTGTGGTGTGTGTGTGTGTGTGTGTGTGTGTGTGTGTATGTATGTGTGTGTGTGCGTGTGTGTGTGTGTGTGTGATGGTGTGTGTGGTGGGTGGTTAGTGGCGTGTGTGTGTGTGTGGTGTGTGTGTGGTGGTGTGTATGTGTGTGTGGTATGCGTGGAGGGAGGGAGGAGATGGTTAAGAGAAGGGTGGTGGATGGATGTGGTGGTGGTGGTGGTGTGTGTGGTCTGATGTGATGATGATGAGATGATGTGATGAGACGGACGAGACGACGACGCGACGACGTTATGATGATGACGATGATGATGATGGTGTGTGGTGATGGTGGTGGTGGTGGTAATGAGAGGAGAGGATGGGGATGATGAATATGGTGGTTGTGATAATATGATAATGGTGACGGTGGTGGTAATGATGATGGTGATGGTTTTTTTTGGTTATTTTTTGCTGTTGTTAACACTCTGGAAGTCATCGGGAACAAGTACTCAGTCTCCCTCATCGTACCTGGAATTACTGCGAAACCAAAAATACACAACTGGATGAGAAGTTTGTGTGATACTACGCGCACACGCACACGCACACACACACACACACACACACACACACATATACACACAACATAACTTAGAGTACAAGCTACACTTGTCAATAAAGAGAAAATGTGCGTGACGTTGCATTGGCATAATCACAGAGAAAATTAATATAACCTTGTTTACACAATAATGTGGGCTCAGTTCTCACACAGTGGCCTTCATTTTTTTTGCTCAATGCACTTTTTTCCTTCAATAGGCTGTGAGCGTGGGCTCAACTCGTATTTTGCTAACGTTGTTTTGCGCTTTCTTTTTTGACAGGTTATTTTGAAAATACTGGCTGAAGGAAAACATCTACTAAAGCACAAGGCCGAGGTAAGAAATGAAATAAAAATATCTGTTTGTTGGTTTAAGCAGGGTTTGGTTTTTTTTGTTGTTGACTTATCTATTCAGATGGTTTTTTTCTTCTTCTTTTTCTTTTTATTTAATTAACTCTTTTGTTGACTGGAGATGTCATGGGCAAATAACTATGCTTGTCTGAGCCTGCAGAGTAGAATATTTTTTTTAAAGGATTACTTGTTAACAAGACCTATCTTTCAGGACTGAAAGATGTCTGATAAAATAGACATGCTGGCAAAGGTAAAGTTGTCCCATAACCTAAAAGGTCGTAGGGGAGCGAGGCGTCAGAGACCTCACTTCTCTAGTGACCAGAATATTGAGGGCGGCGCCCATCTCCTCTCCCTCGCTGCTTTACCTTCCCTGACTCTAAAAGAAGCAGGTACCCATTAACAGATGGGTGAACTGGGGGACTGTACTGAAACCAAGGCGCGCAAACGGCCACCCATCCAAGAGGTAACCACGCTCGATGCTGTTAACCTTGGCTGGGGGAAGGCGAGTGCTCTGACCACTGTGCTATCCCGTTCCCTTAGACGAGTTTGATGAGTTTAATCAAAAAGAGATGCTCAACTTGACCCTAGTTGACTTAATTCATATCAGTAATTAGTGCTCAATTGCACCTATGATTGAAACTCTCCGTCCTTTTATCGAGAGAATGGAGGGCGAAACTTCTCCAAACACCATCCTGCTGGTCAGCTGTCCTTAGACAGAGTTGATTTATCTCATTATCTTTTAGTTATATTAATATCACCTTCAATGAGAGCAACAATTCTATTTGCGTGAATATTTGAATAGGAGAATATTGTCTGTAATTCATGTTAATTTTGACGAAATTATTTCACAAATAAAAAGAAAATATCTACGATTTTCTGCATTCATTTCATCATTACTGAGAAAAGTTGCAGTTTGGTTGGGGGAAGGGGGGGGGGAGAGAGTAAGGGCACAGTGTCTTGTGCATGGGCAAAGTTACATTACTTTTTTCTTTTCGGTACAATTTTTTGGTACTAAGACAGTATTCATTTTGCTTTTGATTCTTTTCAGCATTTTGGGGGCCTTTAATATGAATAATGTTTGTTTGTTGTTGGGTATTGTTTTGTTCCTTTCTTTTTAAAGCCCTCTCTCTCTCTCTCTCTCTCTCTCTCTCATCACACACACACACACACACACACAACACACACACACACACACACACACACACACTAACAAACAAACAAACAAACAATCAGAGGAAAGACTGAAACAAACAACAAACAACAACAACAACAAAAGAAGAAAAATGGGTCAAATCTGAAGCCTGGACCGACTCGTGGTTCCCAGGTGTTTGACGCCATTGTGGTGATCGTGTCCTTCACCATGGATGTCACCTTCACCTTCGTCTCGGTCAACCAAGCCACGCAGGACTATGCAGGGCTGCTGGTGCTGCTGCGGCTGTGGCGTGTGACCCGCATCATCAACGGTAGGTAACCTTGCTGTTGGCGCTGCCTTAGACTCTTGTCTGTCTGTCTGTCTGTCTCTGTCTCTCTGTCTGGCAGGCTGGCTGTCTAGCTGGCTGTCCCTGTCTGACTGTCTGGCTGGCTGGCTGGCTTGCTGGCTGTGTGTCTCTGTCTATCTGTCTTTCTGTCTTTCTCTCTCACCACATTCATTCTCTTTCTTTCTTTCTTTCTTCTTCTTTTCTTCTTCTCTTCTTCTCTTCTCTTCTTCTTCTTCTTCTTCTTCTTCTTCTTCTCTTCTTCTTCTTCTTCTTCTTCTTCTTCTTCTTCTATCTTCTCTCTATCTACGAATGAATGAAAAGAGGGAAGACGAAGGAAGAGATAATGAGGGGGGGAAAGAAGAAAAGAAGAAGAAGAAGAACAAGAAGAACAAGAAGAACAAGAAGAAGAAGAAGAAGAAGAAGAAGAAGAAGAAGAAAACAACAACAACAACAAACAACAACAACAAGAGGAAGAACAAGAACAAGAACAAGAAGAACAAGAACAAGAAGAAATAGTAATAATTAGTCAATCAATGTTTAGCAAAGGAAGGCCACGCCCAAAACAACCTACACGTATGACTCTGGTGGAATCGAATCTATAACGATGCTGCTGCTGATAATGATAATCTCCAAGAGTGGCAGTTGAATCCATCATCTCCAGCCACCAGTCCACTGAAAACTAAAAACCACAGTACCAAAACTCCCACCCACTTCTCATTCCTTATTCTTCACAAACCTTCACAGACAGACTGACTGACTGTTTTCAAACTATCAAGAAAGGGAATTGATAATTATATACAATCGATTAGTAGGTGAGTTACCTAGAGGTTAGAAGATTACGCTCGCAATCTGACGACCCGGGTTCGATTACCGTTCAAGGGGATTTTTCCCCTGGAGTTAACGTCAGTGCAGACTCCACTCACCCCAAATACTTCGGATGAGACTATAAACCGAAGCCCCGTGTGCGAACGCACGCAGAACATCTTGCGCACACGTTAAAGCCTGTTCCGATTTTTGGAAGAGTAGGCCATTGTGTGCCGGTGGGAACAGGTGACAAAATTCACAAAACCGCATACACACGGGGACTGCATGTAATAAAGCACATGATTGCTTATTCCATTATCCTCGACATAAAGAATAAATAAATACATTCAAATTAATATTTGATTGTGATTACAAATTCAGCGAATATTCATGCATTTTAATAAGATTATTAGAGATGAGGGTGCTGGGTTTTTTTTTCTTTTTCTTGCAGGAGTGATCTTGTCGGTGAAGATGGAGGCGGACAAAAAACTGAATGCACAAAAGGCACTGAGGGCCAAAGCAGAGAAACAGGTCCAGCGACTCTCTGACAAGTTGGACAGATTGACGGTATGTGCGTGCGTGTGTGTGTGTGGTGCGTGTGTGTGTGTGTGTGTGTGTGTGTGTGTGTGTGTGTGTGTGTGTGTGTGTGTGTGTGTGTGTGTGTGTGTGTGTGGTGTGTAGTGTGTGTGTGTGTATGTGTGTGTGCGTGTTTGTGTGTGTGTGTGTGTTTGAGGTGTGTGTGTATGTGTGTAGTGTTGTGTGTGTAGGTGGGGCGGCGCGGGGGGGGGTTGTGAGTGTGTTTTGTGTGGGAAGGGGTGGTTGGGTGTGGTTTTTTGTATGTCTGTTTGTGTCTTCTGTGTCTGTTGTGTATGGTCTGTTTGTTGGCTGCTTTGTTCTATCTGTGCTGTTTTGTCTGTTGTCTGATGTCTATATCTGTATGTGTGTGTCTGTAGCCCTCTGCATGTTTGTCTGTTTGTGTATGCATGCAACCATGGATGTATGGATGGATGGATGTGGATGTAATGGATGTGATGGATTATGGAGGGTATGGTATGATTGATGGATGGATGGATGGATGGATTGTCTGTCTGTCTGTCTGAATGTCTGTCTGTCTGTCTGTCTGATCTGTCTGTCTGTCTGACTGTCTGTCTGTCTGACTGACTGACCGACTGACTGTGTATGCATGCAACCATGCATGCATGTATGTGTGTATGTAGGTATGCACGTACGTACGTACGTACGTACGTGCCTACAAGTGTAAGGATGTTTAGACTTAAGTATGTACGCATGTGATCTCTATGAATAATTATATGAATTAACGTAAGTATTCTTGCATCTGTGTGGATAGCCAGCCACTCCTACAATTCTGTCTACCTCACGAGTAGTTAGACCTGTTCGGTATTTTAGGTAACGCTGTATACCCTATGACACCTCAATTTTCATCTTTCTCCTTTTGGCATCATTGGAAAAGTCTTCCCACTAACACACTTCTTTCCTCACTTTGCTTATATTTTTGTCTGTTTACGTTCTTTCTTTCTTTCTTTTCGAGGGATGGATGTAAAAAAAAAAGTCTTGTACTTATTCTATTACCCTCAGAAAATAAAATTTCGTTATCGTTGTCTGTTCACCCACCACAGCGAGAAAACGAGAAGCTGAGGACCCGCCTGACAGTCCTGGAAAACAAAAGCAACCCCGCCAAGCGCGCAAGCGGCACCCCTTCGGACACGCGAGACTCCCCGCAGAAGGAGACCATGCCCCTGCCCACCTCCAGTTCCCGGGACGAAAAGGAGCTCGGCGCTCGAGGAGGATCATCGCACGAGGGCTCCCCCTCTTCCTCCTCCTCCTCCCCCTCTTCCTCCTCCTCCTCCCCCTCCCCTACTTCAGCGCTTGTCGAGCATCGCTCCAGCAGCCGGCGCGGTCGTCGCAAGTCTCCCCCCACCTCCACCGCCTCCCTTCCCCAGGCGCAGACGGTGGTGTTCCGAGAGTCGGGGGGGTGTTTGGTGTCCACGTCGCCCCCCGGGGAGGCCACGTTTTACAAACAGTGTCGGAGCAGCAGTTTGTGCACGCCGCCGGAAAGCCAGCAGTTACTGCCCTTTGGGGAAACGGTGCCGCTGGACATCCGGGACAGCAGCATCACGCGTCAGCAGGCGGTAGTTTCTGGTGAGTGACAAGGTACCGTGGTGCCAGATAAGACGCCTTGCTTGGTGTGATAAAATATCGGGTTGTGTGGTTTTTTTGTCTTCTTTCTGTTGGTTAGGGAAAATGTCTGTTTCCCTCTGAAGTTGTGTGTGATTACTGTCACCTAAAGTTGAGTTGTTTTTTTGTTTTTTCCTTTTTGGTGGGTTTCTTTTTTTTTTTTGGGGGGGGAGAGGGTTGCTGCCTCATCTCTTGTGACGTCCCCTGTCCTGCTGTTCCCACGACGCTCATCCCAACCTCCCCGCCACAGCCATGCCCAGATTGGTTATGTCTCATCCCCTAAAGTTCTTGACACCATCTTAGAGTTTGTTCAGCCAGTCTGAGTGAGAGAACGTGATGTCCAAAAGTTCCTAGTTTTTAGATGAAAAGTTGATGGAGTTTTGTGGTTGTGGGTGGTGAGGTTGTTGCCGTTGCTGCTGCTGCTGTTGTTTTTGATGCTGTAGCTTAGTGCTGCTGCTGCTGACATTGATGAGGATGAGGATGAGGATGATGATGATGTGATGATGATGATGATGATGGATGATGATGATGATGATGATGAGATGATGGTGGGTGGTGGTGGTGTGGTGGGTGGGTGGTGGTGGTGGTGATGACGTAGACGTATATTTTGCTAGTAATTATGACTAGCCATGATGATTAGTAGGATGACAAAGACTACTACTGCTGCTTGGCTGGTAGTGGTCTGCTATTCTTGTTGTTGTTGTTGTTATTATTATCATCATCATCATCATCATCATCAGTGTTGTTATTATTATTACTATTATTATTGTTGTTATTATCATTATTATCAGCAGCAGCAGCAGCAGAAGCAGCAGCATCATTGTCGTCATTACTATCATTAATATTACTGCTGCTTTTGGTGCTTCTGCTGCTACTAGTAACACTATCGCCATCACCGCTGCTTCCACTACCACTGCTGCTGCTGCTATTCTTTCACGACTGCTTCTACTTTGACTACTGCTACTACACCTACAACTACTACAACAACAACTACAACGACAACTACTACTAGTGCTGCTGCTGCTGCTGCTACTACTACTAATATTAACTACTATCTACTCTAGCTCTGCTACTACTCTACTACTACTATGCTGCTACTCTATACTACCTACTACTATCTACTGCTGCTGCTGCTGCTGCTGCTACTGCGGTGTAGCTAACTTCTACTACTGCTGCTGCTGCTACTACTCTACTACTACTGCTGCTGCTGCTATGCTGCTGCTGACTGCTGTCTACTATACTGCTTGTGCTGCTGCTGCTGCTACTGCTACTACTCTACTTACTACTTACTGCTCTGCTGCTGCTGCTGCTGCTGCTGCTTGCTACTCTACTACTACTACTAGCCTGCTGCTGCTGCTGCTGCTACTATACTACTACTCTACTACTTCTACTCTACTACTGCTGCTGCTGCTGCTGCTGCTGCTGCTGCTGCTGTTGCTGCTACTATCTACTACTACTACTCTACTACTACTACTACTATTTCTACTACTACTACTACTACTACTACTACTGCTGCTGCTGCTGCTGCTGCTGCTGCTGCTGCTGCTGCTGCTGCTGCTGCTGCTGCTGCTGCTGCTGCTGCTGCTGCTTCTACTACTACTGCCATTTTACCGGTTACTTCTGCAGATTTATTATTCTTAGTTTATCATTACTATTACTCTCATGATCATAGGGATGAAAGGCACTATCATCATGCTTATTATTATCATCATCATGTTCATCATTATCATCATCATCACCATCATCATCATCATTATCATCACCATCATCATCATCTTTAACAACAACAACTTCATATTCTTATTCTTGTTCTTCACCGACATCGTCATCGTCGTCGTCGTCATCACCATTATCATCATCATCACCATTGTCATCATCATCATCATCATCACCATCATCATCAGCATCACCACCACCCCACCACCACCATCATCATCAACAACAATGACATCAACAACACATCATCATCATTATCATCATTACCATCTCCAATATTCGTCTTATAAAGATTACCAGCAAGATGATTGCCCTGCAGTTTTTGAGGTTGGACATGGTGTTTTTCCTGTTTCAGGGGTGTCATAAAAACGCATACTGGACGAGGCACAGATGCAGACGACAAAAGAATGGATGCTCTTCTTCCACGCCACATCCATTGTCATGGCGGACTTCTGCTGTTGTTGCTGCTTCCGAAAAGAAAAGAAGAACAGATTGAGGAAGAAAGAGGAGAAACAAAATCAGTGAGGAGGGAATGAGAGACAGTGACAAATAGACGAAGAGGAATTTATAATATAGAGTTGGAGAAAGATTGTGTGTGTGTGTGTGTGTGTGTGTGTGTGTGTGTGTGTGTGGTGTGTGTGTGTGTGTGTGTGTGTGTGTGTGTGTGTGTGTGTGTGGTGTGGAGAAATAGAGAGTACCCATGTATAACTGATAATTAAAGTGCAAAATATAACGAAAGGGGTGTTTTCTCTTTAACACCAAAAGGGAATTCATGAGCTAAGTTGATAGCTAAAGGTGAAAAGAGGAGAAGAAGGAAATAAAGAGGATGAAAAGGAAGGAATGGACAAGGACAATGGTTTAACAAGGGAAGGAATGAGAGAGATAGAGGGAGGGAAGGAGGAAGGAAAGATAGAAGGGAGAAAGAGACATGGACACAGAGAGAGGGGGAGGAAGAAATAGACAGAGGAAGATGTTGAGGTTGGAATTGGGCACACAGAGAGAGAGAGAGAGGAAGGGAGGGAGGGAGACAGACAAGACAGACAGAGACCACAGAGAGACAGAGAGAGTTAGAGAGAGAGAATTCGTTTCAAAGTCACAAGAAAGTAAAACGTAAATGGTGAGAATAACAAGGAGACTGACGGGGTTCATTTTTGTAGCACAAAACTAACAGACAGACGTGTGGGATGAGAGATAGGTAGGCAAGGAGATGGACGCTTAGTGCACAAGTTCAACAAGTCAACAAAATGCAAAGGAAAAGAATTCCTGTGAGCGAAATCAAATAATATCTGTTGGAAATTCCTTTTTGCTATATGTTATAATATAATGCACCTCCCGTAAGTCATCCATTCATGCAATCATTCGTTCGTTCATTTGTTTGTTGAAATCTTCACATAGCATTCACTACTTCATTCATTTATTGGCATTCATTCTTTCATTCATTCATTCTTTCATTCATTCACTCACTCTAACATTTATTCATTTATTCTTTTACTCAATCACTCATTCATTCATTTATTCTATCACTCATTCATTCGTTTATTCTTTCACTCATTCATTCATTCATTCATTCATTCATCCATCCATTCATTCTTCTACTATGATACACGTTCCTTTAAGAAAAATCAATGTTCGTACTATTCAGAAAAGAAACTTGGACATCAATAGGCGGAGCCCGACTACGAAGACTTTTGTAAGGATAGTTAAGAGTAGGGAGAGGGAGAGAGGGGGAGAGAGAGAGAGGAGCATAGTGCACTAACTGAATATGAAAACAAACGAGAGAGACAGAGACAGAATAAACAGAGACCGCCAACTGGTAGAATGCGAGAGAGAGAGAGATAGTGGCTGAAACTGTTCAGACAGGGGTGGAGTAACAATCTTGTGTGATTTATTTTCTTTTTTCTTTATTTCGGTTTTTTTCCCCCGTTGATTTCTGTCTCCTTTGCTGACGGAGACGCTGTGACAATGTTGACATTACAAAATGGTGACAATGATATGTGGACATGTACACGAGGGAGAGAGAAGGGGGGAGGGAGATAGGGAGAGAGAGAGAGAGGGAGGGAGGGAGAGGAGGGAGGGGAGAGAGAGTATATACAATAATATGCGGACATGTACATAGAGAGAGAGAGAGACAGTGACTTGTGTATAATTATATGATATCGGAGACGATACCAGAGAGGGTGAAAGAGAGAGAGGGAGAGAGAGAGTGTGTGTGGTGTGTGTGTGGTGTGAGTGAAGAGATAGAGAGTGAAAGAGAGAGAGAGAGAGAGAGAGAGAGGAGAGAAGTGAGAGAGAGAGAGAGATGAGAGAGAGAGAGGGGTGAAAATGAGAGAGAGAGAGAGAAGAGGGTGAAAATGAGAGAGAGAGAGAGAGAGAGAAAAAAAAATAGAGAGAAAGGTGGAAAATGAGAGAGAGAGAGAAAAAGGGGTGAAAATGGAGAGGAGAAGAGAGAGAGAGAGAGAAATAGAGAGAAAGGTGAAAATGAGAGAGAGAGAAAGGGTTGAAAATGAGAGAGAGAGAGAACAGAAATAGAGAGAAAGGGTGAAAATGAGAGAGAGAGAAAAAGGGGTGAAAATAGAGAGAGAGAGAGAGAGAAGAGAGAGAGAGAGAGAAGGAGTGAAAATGAGAGAGAGAGAGAGAGAGAGAGAGAAAGGGTGAAAATGAGAGAGAGAGAGAGAGAGAGAGAAAGGGTGAAAATGAGAGAGAGAGAGAGAGAGAGAGAGAGAAAGGGTGAAAATGAGAGCGAGAGAGAGAGAGAGAGAGAGAGAGAGAAGAGAGAGAAAGGGTGAAAATGAGAGAGAAAGGAAATGAGAGAGAGAGAGAGAAAGAGAGAAAGGGTGAAAATGAGAGCGAGAGAGAGAGAGAGAGAGAGAAAGGTGAAAATGAGAGCGAGAGAGAGAGAGAGAGAGGAGAGAGAGAGAGAGATGAGAGAGAGGGTGAAAATGAGAGAGAGAGAGAGAGAGAGAGAGAGAGAAAGGGTGAAAATGAGAGCGAGAGAGAACCACTTGCCCTGATCTGAGTCAGATGTCACAATACGACGATGGCTGGTGTGTTTGTGCTGGCACAGTGACTGTGTGTATATATACAAACACCTGTCTGTGAACAGTAAACAGTGGCAGTGACACTTTCAGAACAAGACTTTCAGCTACAGTGTCGCTTACTTAGAAACGTTTTACTCAGAATAATAAAAAGTTTAAAAAATCTACATAAATGGTGATTTATATCGTGTATTGTGGGGGGAAAGTTTGAGAGCCGTTCATTTTCCACCAATTATTTTTGGAAAACTATGGTGACCCGGTTGAGTGTTTTTCGTCACGTGATTGCTTGTTCAGTCACGTGACCAGTTTTGAATCATGTGACCGGAAGTGTACAGGCTGGAAGTGTATGTACAAGCGCGATTATTGTTGTTTAGATGAAGTTCGTTTGGTCCATAGTTTACCGTCAACTTGGATTATACACTTTGGACGTGTGTGTATGTGTGCTGATAAAGATTTGTTTACCTTTTTTTTTCTCGTATATATACCCAGTCCATGCACATAACTTTTGTGTGTAGAAAGTGTTCAGTACAATGATGTGATGTATGTCTTTCCTCATTTATTTTGTGATGCACGACTGTTAACTGTCCTGGTGACTTAATTTGTGAAGAGACTGCATTCATATAGAATCGGTGGATTGTGCTAGATAGCTGTGAACATTGTGCTAGTGTGTGTGGAAAAAACAGGCACTGATCAACACTGCCATGTATATTTTACTGTAACACTTGAATGAAGGCTGATGAGACAGGGCAAACTACTTCATTTTGCAAGCTGTTGCTAAGAGAGTGTGTGTCTGTGTCTGTGTCTATGTCTCTGTGTGTGCACACGTGTGTGTGTGTGTGTGTGAGTGTGTGTGTGTGTGTGTGTGTGTGTGTTGTGTGTGTGTCTGTGTCTGTGTCTGTGTATGCATACGTGTGTGTGTGCGTGTTCGTGTATGTATGTGTGTGTGCACGCACGCATCAGCATGAACCCGTTTGTATTGGTGTGCAAGAAATTCATATATGCCTGCATTCTATGGGATATACACGTGTGTAAAGTATCAGTGTGTGCACTTGCATTGGATATGCATTTTTGGTGGCAGTTTCTGTCAGCTGTCAAAGGCAAAGGATCACATGCACAAAGATAATCTGGGAGGGTTTTTTGGGGGGACAGTTTGAACTCCCCTGTTTTGGGAGGAGAAAAAAACTGTTCTTGTCAAACTGAGCTTCGTTAGACTTTTCATTAAACAACCTTTTTTTTCCTTGATATATGCTATACATTACTTTAATATACTTTTAAAGTATGGTCTTTTTCTTCATAATTTGTTAGATCGTTTGAAATGGTTAGTATTTGCTTGATTGAAAAATGATGAGTATTCGTTTGATTGAAATGATTTAGAACTCGTGTGAGTGAGGTTTTTTCTCTTATGCTTGGCATTACTGCAAGCAATTTGAAACGGTTAGCATCGATTTCATTGTAGTATTTGATGACTACGAGTAGGATCTCATGACTTAGCAGGACACTGGTACTATGTACATGTCATGTACCTGTTGAGTCAGTGTTCAGATACCTTTCTCTATATTTTCTCTTTACGTGGCTTTTCTTTGTCTTGACAGCAGATATAGTGTAGTAGTCTAGAAAGGAGTGTGGTAATACTTAATAATGACACTTTCTTAAACACATACATTGTAACTATAGTAATTGATGTGTGTTTGAAATGAAGGCTGTCCGTTGTTTCTTTTTATTTAATCAAGAGTCTCTCTCATTTATATATATATATATATATATTATATATATATATATATATATATATATATATATATATATATATATTATGAATATAGATAGATATTCATTCCAACACACAGTCTGTGATGTGTTGACTGACTTAGTTGTTACATTCTTGGCTTCCAGGTAATGAGATAGTGGGCACTAGAACTGGTACATGTATGGTATCCATTCTGCAGTGTGTTTGTTTATATGGTCATTCACAGGTATTTCTGATTGTGTAATGTACTTGTCATATTTTGACGATGAATGAAGTGCAAAGGCTGGCAGCCTGGGCAGGACCAAGTATTATGTTGTCTTAAGAAATCCAATGATTAAGGAAATATTTCGTGCACTGAATTCTTTAGTAGAAGACTGAATAGAGGACTGGATTGGATTTTAAAAAGTGATGATGTTTATTTTGGAAAGGACTGGTACAATTGACTTGGTTTGCTTTGTATTTAGCTTGTCGAAACCCAGATAATGCCTTAGGGGTCGGTTGGGCCCTGGAAAAGACAAAATGATACTACAAGCAACACTTAATCACTGGTGAACCAGTTCCTGGGGCATGTTTAGGTGATCCAAACATCCAAGCTAGCTCATAGGTCCGTAACATGTAGCATGACCAGCTTGGTCCCTGACTGACTCCTGGCCAGCTAATCAATGTATCTAGGAGGCATGTCAAGTCAAAAACACTTTAACCATCCCATGAAGGCCAATTACAATACTAAGGAGGCACACTACAAGTTGAAGCAGGATTCCAGAGATCTGCTGTTGAATATCTGGGTACTGTATACATTTGTGGAGACCAACGTCTGGCCATAAAACAATAACTGTTTTGTCAATGAAATGTCAGAATCATGATAATACAGGAACTAAAGGGTCCCTGTTTTAGAAGTCAAACACTATGAGAAATACCGAGTCATGATTATTTGATGAACACGTTGGCCATAAAACACAATATGAAACTTGTCTCAGGTTTTTCGTGGACCTCTCCATTTGCACCGAATACAGGTATCTGTCTCCCTGCACCTTTGCTGTCGCAGCACGACGAATGATGAGGATTCATGAAGTTTTCCTCCGCATTTCTATCACACACCCTATTTTTCTAGGCTTCAGGTTTCCCACGCCCATCAAACCAAAAGTTGTCATTGAGAGATGATGTTTTGCTTTCACCTAAAATCTTTAAGTTTCAAGTTTCATAACTGGTCTTGAGGTTCGAAAAATATCGATGAGTAAATTTTAAAAAAAACACTGGAACATGGTAGATGGTTTTTGAGGAAGTTGCACTCAAAGCAACGAATAAGACACAGGCTAAAGAGCAATAAGATAGGGCAACGAGTTCAGGCAACAACGAACAGGCTCTGGCAACAAGCAAGGAGTGCAGGCAATGCAGAGTTCATTGCTGAGGCAAAGAATTGGCTTAAGCAAGAAAGAGTTGGGGCAAGAACAACAAAATTACAATAACAAAGAGT
>CM054147.1:15965562-15983062 GCA_028751875.1 Rapana venosa
AGAGCGGTAACGAAATTAATACACATTTGACTTAGCGTGACTCCTCCATTTAACTTCTTGTGGAGTCGATGGAGCACCGCGCTGAAGTTTCCAGGCGTGTCGTGATGAAAGTGAATCTGGTGGAGTTCATTCTTCTCCAGGTATCACGATGCTGCTGGTATGTTCGTTGGGTATGTTCGTTGGGTATGTTAGTTGGGTATGTTCGTTGGGTATGTTTGTTGGGTATGTTCGCGCAGTCTATGCCACTTGGGAGGAGATAGTTCAGAGCGTGCAACTCGCGATCTTATGGTAGCTTTAGAAGCGTGCTATAGTTTTTGCCGGTGTGAGCAATTGGAGGGACATTGTCCCTAGTTAACGTTAATGTTGGTTTTGACGGCATTCTCCTAAGAGTCTTCTGAAGGGACTATAGGCTGATGTCTAGCGTGCCAGCACACGCAGAACACTTTGTGCTCATATCCAAAACCCATCCTCAATACACAAGTGTCATTAAACAGCTCAGGCTACGTAATTTGCACTGGAAACTGCTAGGGTTACCCTCATCACAATAATATCCCAAACCCAACCACTATACACGTGTCATTAAACAGCTCAAGGCTACGTTATTTACAATGGAAACTGCTAGGGTTACCCTCATCACAAAGAATATCCAACCAGTCCAAGGAACTGGGAAAAACATTAAGTGTGCTGAACTGAATGACTGATTTGGAAGGGGGTCATCAGTTGTAACTCCAGACTGTGATTAAGATGTATATAACCGTGATTAATGTGATACGTAATGCCCCCGTTGTGAGCAATGTATCAATGTTTCTTTCTTAGGAATATCAAGGCTGCCCTTAGAGGAAATAGATGATTAGAATGCCCTATACAGAAGCGCACTATACAACCGTCTACATGGAGACCGGATTGCTGAGTGGTCAGAGCTTACTCTACTCAAGCTAAGGTCAAGCAGCGGTGAGCCTGGTTACCTTGCAGATGGGTGACAGTTCGTTCCCCTTAGCTTCAAACAATCCTCTTCCCCCACCTGCTAATGGGTACCTGCCCTCTTTAGGGACAGAGAAGGTAAAGCAGCCAGAAGGATGAGATGGGCGCCATCCACAAGATGCTGACTCCTAGAGAAGCTGAGCTCTGCACCAAAAGCAAAGGTTAGGGGACACCTTTACTTTTACTCTCTGATGCAGTACTTCATTCTATGACAGTAATGATCACTGCCTACCTCAGTCCATGGTTAGCAGTGGTAACATGCCTCACAAACAGGGATTTACTTCAGGACATATCAATTCAGTTCCAAAGGCCCCAAACTGTATTGATTCGACTCTCTAAGCACCAAAATTCGTATTGATTCTATTCTGCAAGGACGTAAATCGTATTGATTCGACCCTGTAAGAGCCCAAACTGGTATTGATTAGATTCTGTGAGAACCGAAATCACATTGATTGGACTATGTAAGCACCGAACTCGTATTGATTTGGCTTTGTAAGCACGAAACTGCATTCATTTGGTGCTAGAATATTGGTGACACTGGGTTATAACATTTGGCTATTTCAGCTCTGAAATGGCATCGATTTGGCTCTGTAAGCTCTAAATTCACATTGGTTCGACTCTGTTCCCAAATAGTGTTGAGTGGATTCTGTAAGCACGAAAATAGTATATATCTTATTTTGTAAGCCTGAAAATGGTATTGATTTGACTCTGTAAGAACCGACATCGTATCTATTTGAAGCACCAAAATCGTTATGATTCAACTTTATATAAGAGTTAACACTGTACTGATTCAATTCTGCAAGTATCAAGATACTACAAGAACCAAAATCGTATTGATTCTATTCTTCAAGAATCAAAACCGTATTGATTCTATTCTTCAAGAACCAAAATGGTATTGATTCTATTCTTCAAGAACCAAAACCGTATTGATTCTATTCTTGAAGAACCAAAATCGTATTGGTTATATTCTATTCTTCAAGAACCAAAACCGTATTGATTCTATTCTTGAAGAACCAAAATCGTATTGGTTATATTCTATTCTACAAGAACCCAAAATCGTATTGATTGTATTTTACCAGAACCAAAGTCGTATTGATTCTATTCTGTAATAACCAAACCTGTATTGATTAGATTGATTAGATTATGTAAGAACCAAAAGTCGATGTGATTGTACTATGTAAGCGCCAAAATGGTGCTGAATTGACACTAAGGACAAAAATGGTATTCATTTGGCTATGCCAGATTCAAAATGGTATTGCTTTGGCTCTGTAAGCTCTAAATTCACATTGGTTTTCCTCTGTACCCAAATAGTATTGAGTGGATTCTTTAAGCACAAAAATAATGTAGATTTGATTCTGTAAGCCTGAAAAGGGTATTGATTTGACTCAGTAAGAACCGACATCGTATTTATTTGAAGCACCAAAATCGTTATGATTCAACTTTGTAAGAATCGAAACTGTACTGATTCAACTCTGCAAGTACCAAGATTAAACAAGAACGAAAATGGTATTGATTCTATTTACAAGAACCAAAACTCGTATTGATTCTATTCTACAAGAACCAAAATCGTATTGATTCTATTCTACAATAACCAAAATCGTATTGATTCTATTCCACAATAACCAAAATCGTATTGATTCTGTTCTGTGAGAACCAAAAATCATATTGATTGGATTATGTAAGAAGCAAAAAATCGTTTTGATTGGATTATGTAAGAAGCAAAAGTCGTGTTAATTGGCTAGTTAAGCACCAAAATTGTGCCGATTTGACACTATAATCATGAAATTGTATTCATATGGCTATGTAAGTTCCAAAATTGTATTGATTTGACTCTGTAAGCTCTGATTCACATTGATTCGACTCTGTATGCACCTAATAGTATTGATTTGATTTTGTAAGCACAAAAATAGTGACTCTGTAATCCCCCAGACGGTATTGATTCGACTCTGTAATCATCCAAATCGTACTGATTTACTCCGTAAGACCCAGCATCATATTGATTTGATTCTCTGTAAGCACAAAATTCGTTATCATTCAACTTTGCAAGCATCGAAACTGTATTGATTCAACTCTGAAAGCATCAAGATTCTGTAAGCATCAAAATCATATTGATTCAATTCTGTAAGCACAAAAATCGTATTGATTCGATTCTGTAACGAAAACCTTATTGATTTGATTCTTTAAGTAAGAAAACTGTATTGGTTCGATTTTTTAAGTACCAAAATTGTATTAATTCGATTCTGTAAGCAACAAAATAGTATTGATTTGATTCCGTAAGCACCAGAATTGCATTGATTTGATTCTTTAAGCAGAAAAAATTGTATTGATTTGCTTCTGGAAGCATAAAAATTGTATTGATTTGATTCTTTAAGCACCAACATCGTTATCATTCAACTTTGTAAGCACCACGATTTTGTCAGCATCAAAATCGTGTTGATTCACTCTGTAGCATTGAAATCGTATTGATTCGATTCTGTAAGCAGCAAATTCACATTGATTCGATTCTGTAAGCATCAAATTCACATTGCATTCGATTTCTGTAAGCAGCAAAACTGTACTGGTTTAACCCTGTAAGAACCAAATTCGTCCTGACTCGATTCTATCGGCACCAAAATCGCATCAATCAATATTCCCTGTACTCTCCGTAAACGCTAAAATCGTATTGATTTGACTCCGCTGGGCAAAACACTGTATCGATTTGACTATATAAATTGCATAGATTTGGGTACGTGAACCTAAATCATATTGATTCTACCCTGTAAGAACTAAATCGTATCGATTTGTGTCAGTAAAGCACCCACATCGTGCTGATTCGACTGTAAGCATTAAATTCGCAGTAAGCTTTATTTTTATAAGGCTTTTATTTCAAGAGTCGGAGGCTGACTGTGTACAATGTACTGTCACCGTCACCGATCCCTCAGATTCCGAATCCTTTGGGGCGCCTTCGAAGCTTTATCATCCACCTTTCTCCAGTATAATGTACACCCATCTAAAATTAAAGAAGAGGTCTCTGGTCACTAGTTTCGGGGGCCAGTTACAGGACTAGTGTGGTATGTCACTGGTGGAGAAAGGTCTCCTCTAACGAGGCTTGTGTAAGATGCTTCACTCTCTCAACTGCGGGGTCGTTGCCTGTACAGCAGTCCATATTTTCACCACAGCTATGAATAGGAGGCAGAACAGCCTAGAGTAATAGCATTGGGATCTTGTTTAGGAGTGAAGTAAGGGAGACGGAGGGCAGAGAGAGAGAGACAGACAGAGACAGAGAGACAGATAGAGTGAGAGAGTGACAGACATACATACAGACAGACAGATGGACGGACAGAGACAGACAGACAGACAATCAGACAGACAGACGGACGGACAGACAGACAGACAGACAGACAGACAGGCAGACAGACACACAGAGAAGTCATAGAGAGATAAACGCACGCACGCACGCACGCGCGCGCGCCACACACACACAACACACACACACACACACACACACACACACACATAGAGCGAGAGAGAGGCAGACGGACAGACAGACAGACAGACAGAAAGACAAACAGACAGAATGAATTAATGAATGAATCAATTAATTAATTATCTTTACTACGCAAGAATGAAGATTTTAGGCTAAGTCCAGTTTTATTATCTTTCCTCATAAACATACAAATATCAAAACAAAGACAGACAGACAGACAGACAGGCAGGCAGGTTGGTACACAGACAAGCAAATAAACAGACTCTTTCACGATTTTTCTCCACGAAATAATCTGACTGAAAATTCACAGCTTTCCACACAAGCAAATCTGTGAGAGAGAGAGAGAGAAAAAGACGCAACAACACACTGCATGAATAGTTTGTATGTATAATAGGTGGTCTAAAAGCCACGTAACTACAACATATTTTCCGTTACTGCCATTCCAAATTTTCACGACCTGTTTTCGCCATTGATTTTGGTGGGGTACGACTGGTGAACAGAGTTATGCCTCTTGTTCATTTTACGAACAGAGCTTCCCGTATATTCTGTATAGGAGTTATTTTTGTTACGATTCACATTATTCATGTCCTTATGATCAGTAGTGGTGGCCGTAGCAACTGCAGCAGCAGCAGCAGGAGGAGGAAAGGAAATATAGTCGTTATTGTTGTTGTTGTTGTTGTTCTTCTTCTTCTTCTTCTTCTGCTTGTTCTTCTTTTTGTTCTTGTTGTTGCTGTTGCTACTGCTGTTGTAATTGAATGCTTGTTGTTTAATTCATCACAAATTTTTTATTTGTTTTGTTTTTCACGATGTTATTACATCTCCCCGTTTCTCTCTTCTTTCTTTCTTTGTTCTTCTTCTCTTCCTCCATCTTCTCCATCACTCCTTTTTTTTTCCTTTTTCTTCTTCTTCTTGTTCGCACTTCTTCTTCTTGTTCGCAATTCTTCTTCTTCTTCGCATTTTTCTTCTTCGCATTTCTCTTCTTCGCAATTCTTCTTCTTTGCATTCTTCTTCTTCGCAATTCTTCTTCTTCTTCGCAATTCTTCTTCCTGTTCGGAAGTCTTCTTCGCAATTCTTCTCAATTCTTCTTCATCTTCTTCTTCTTTGAAGTTCTTCGCAATTCTTCTTCACAATTATTTTTCTTCTTCTTCTTCGCAATTCTTCTTCTTCGCAAATCTTCTTCTTCACAGTTCTTCTTCTTCGCAATTTTTCTTCACAATTGTTCTTTGCAATTCTTCTTCGCAATTCTTCTTCTTCTTCTTCTCATCCTCCTCCTCCTCCTCCTCCTCCTCCTCCTCCTCCTCCTCCTCCTCCTCCTCTCTTCTTCTTCTCCTTCTTCTTCTTCTTCTTCTTCTTCTTCATTCTTCTTCTTCTTCGCAATTCTTCTTCTTCTTCACAATTCTTCTTCTTCTTCTTCTTCACAATTCTTTTTCTTCGCAATTCTTCTTCTTCGCAATTCTTCTTCTTCTTCACAATTCTTCTTCTTCTTCTTCTTCTTCTTTTCTTCTTCTTCTTCTTCTTCTTCTCTTCTTCTTCTTCTTCTTCTTCTTCTTCACAATTCTTCTTCTTCGCAATTCTTCTTCACATTCTTCTTTGCAATGCTTCTTCGCATTCTTCTTCGCAATTCTTCTTCTTCTTCTCCTTTGCATCTTCTTCTCCTTTGCAATTCTTCTTCGCAATTCTTCCTCGCAAATCTTCTTCTTCTTCACAATGTTTCTTCACTATTCTTCTTCTTCACAATTCTTCTCCTTCGACAATTCTCCTTCTCCTCCTCCTCCTCTTTCTCTTCCTTCTTCCTTTGATCCTTTTTCTCCACCTCCTCTTATTTTCTTCTCTATATTTCAGACACATCCAACTACACCTACTTACATTACATTTCCTTCCAGTACAGCAATACACATCACGTCTGCCAACGTGATGGAGGACTGACTTGTAGTGGTTGGGGGGATGGGGGGGATGGTTTGAGGCCAGAGTCTGAACTTGTTTTGAAGCAGGCTTCAGACTGTCCCGTTCCAGAGCTTTGGCAGCACCAGAATGGACAGCAGGCAGATCCACGCAGTGATTGATCGCTCACATCATATTGTACAGCCCTGTGCTGTGCCTGCCCTGCCCTACCCTGTCCTGCCCTGCCCAGCAACCGGTGTTGGCAGTCAGATGTCATCCCTCGTGATAAAATTAGTTGTTGTGGGCATTTGGGTTTGTTTTTTTTAGTTGTGGCGTTTTGAGAATATGTGCTGTTTGGGGATTTTGAAATTTGATTGGGGTGGGTATGGGGGCAGGAGATAAAAGTTGCTATAATAAAATATCGGTTAGATACTGGTCCCAAGTATTTTTTCTTTATTAAAATTATCTGGCATTGATTTCGAGATATATCTAGGTAAAAAGACACAGTGCTGCTTGTTCCTATAAAGATTATAGCGGATATTAAATAGCGGATATTTTACCATTCTGTACGTTCTATTTTGCAGTGGTTTTTCGCAGTGTAATATATGATCGGCTAGATACTGGTCCCAAGTATTTTTCTGTATTGAAATTATCTGGCATTGATTTCGGGATATATCTAGGTAAAGAGACACAGTACTGCTTGTTCCTCTAAAGATTATAGCGGATATTAAATAGCGGATATTTTACCATTCCGTACGTTCTATTTTGCAGTGGGTTTTGTAAGTATTCATATCATAATCATCAATACGATTGCGAGTACCAGTAGGAGAAGGAGGAGGAGAAAATGGAGGAGTGAGAGGAAAAGTGGCATTGTTAGCATGGTTATTGTGCCTGCTGCTGCTGCTGCTTCTGTTAAAGTTATTGATGATGATTGCTGATTTCACTGGTATGTTTGTCTTGGTTATTTTCATGACATTGTTATGTCTTTCTTACATTCTTTCTTTTTTCTGTCTTTCCTTTCCTGTCCTGTCCTCTCTCTTTTTGTTTTTCTTCTTCTCCGTGTCTTTTTCCTTCTCTAATTCCTTTTCTTCCTTTTCCTTCTTCTCTTTCTTCCTTTCCTCCCCTTCCTCCTTTTCTTCTCCATATTTCAGAACATCCAACTACATCTCTTTCCATTTTGTCCCTGTACAGCAATACACATCACGTCTGCCAACGTGATGGAGGACTGACTTGTAGTGGTTGGGGGAGTGGGGGGATGGTTTGAGGCCAGAGTCTTAACTTGTTTTGAAGCAGGCTTCAGACTGTCCCGTTCCAGAGCTCTGGCAGCACCAGAATGGACAGCAGGCAGATCCACGCAGTGATTGATCGCTCACGTCATATGGAACAGCCCTGTGCTGTGCCTGCCCTGCCCTGCCCTGCCCTGCCCTGCCCTGCCCTGCCCTGCGCAGCAACCGTGTTGGCAGTCAGATGTCATCCCTCGTGATAAAATTAGTTGTGGGCATTTTGGGTTTTTTGAGTTGTGGCGTTTTGATTATATGTGCTGTTTGGGGTATTTGGAATGTCATTGGTGTGGGTATGGGAGGGGGCTGAAAGTGGTTGTAATAGATGATCGGCTAGATACTGGTCCCAAGTATTTTTCTGTACTGAAATTATCTGGCATTGATTTTGAGATATATCTAGGTAAAGAGACACAGTGCTGCTTGTTCCTCTAAAGATTATAGCGGATATTAAATAGTGGATATTTTACCATTCTGTACGTTCTATTTTGCAGTGGGTTTTGTTAGTATTCATATAATAATCATCAATACGATTGCTAATACCAGTAGTAGAAGGAGGAGAAGAAAATAGAGGAATGGGAGGAAAAGTGGCATTGTTAGCATTGTCATTATGGCTGCTGCTTCTGTTAATGTTATTAATGATATTTGCTGATTTCACTGGTTTGTATATCTTGGCTATTTTCCCAACATTGTTATCTCTTCTCCATGTCTTTTTCCTTCTCTTCCTCTTCGGCGGGGACTGGATGTAAAAATGCACATGATTGCTTATTCATTATCATCGAAATAAAAAAAATTCTCATTGTCATTGTCTTCCTTTTCATTCTTCTCTTTCTTCCTTTCCTCCCTTTCCTCTTTATCTTCTGCATATTTCAGACACATCAAACTACACCTACTTACATTAATATCCTCCCACTACAACAATACACATCACGTATGTCAACGTGATGGAGAACTGACTTGTAGTGGTTTGGGGGGTGGGGGGGATGGTTTGAGGCCAGAGTCTTAACTTGTTTTGAAGCAGGCTTCAGACTGTCCCGTTCCAGAGCTCTGGCAGCACCAGAGTGGACAGCAGGCAGATCCACACAGTGATTGATCGCTCACATCATATTGAACAGCCCTGCGCTGTGCCTGCCCTGCCCTGCCCTGCCCTGCCCTGCCCAGCAACCGGTGTTGGCAGTCAGATGTCATCCCTCGTGATAAAATTAGTTGTGGGCATTTTGGGTTTTTTTTAGTTGTGGCGTTTTGAGAATATGTGCTGTTTGGGGATTTTGAAATTTGATTGGGTGGGTGTGGGGGCAGGGGGTGAAAGTTGTTGAAATAAATGATCGGCTAGATACTTGTCCCAAGTATTTTTATGTATTGAAATTATATGGCATTGATTTTGATATATATCTAGGTAAAAAGACACAGTGCTGCTTGTTCCTATAAAGATTATAGCGGATATTAAATAGTGGATATTTTACCATTCTGTACGTTCTATTTTGCAGTGGGTTTTTTGCAGTGAGTTTTTCTCAGTGTAATATATGATCGGCTAGATACTGGTCCCAAGTATTTTTCTGTATTGAAATTATCTGGCATTGATTTCGAGATATATCTTGGTAAAGAGACACAGTACTGCTTGTTCCTCTAAAGATTATAGCAGATATTAAATAGCGGATATTTTACCATTCTATACGTTCTATTTTACAGTGGGTTTTGTTAGTTTTGATATAATAATCATCAATACGATTGCTAATATCAGTAGGAGAAGGAGGAGGATAAAATGGAGGAGTGGGAGGAAAAGTGGCATTGTTAGCATGGTTATTGTGCCTGCTGCTGCTGCTGCTTCTGTCAAAGTTATTGATGATGATTGCTGATTTCACTGGTATGTTTGTCTTGGTTATTTGCACGACATTGTTATCTCTTTCTTACATTCTTTCTTTTTTCTAACTTTTCTTTCCTTTCCTTTCCTTTCTTTCTTTTTGTTTTTTTGTTCTTTTCCATCGCCTTTTCTTTCTCTTCTTCTTCTTCTTCTTCTTCTTCTTCTTCTTCTTCTTCTTCTTCTTCTTCTTCTTCTTCTCTCTTTTCTTTCCTCCTTTTCTTCCTTTCCTCCCTCTCCTCATTTTCTTCTTCATATTTCAGACACATCCAACTACACCTACTTACATTAATTTCCTCCCTGTACAGCAATACACATCACGTCTGTCAACGTGATGGAGGACTGACTTGTAGTGGTTTGGAAGGGGGGGGGGGTTGAGGCCAGAGCAGAGTCTTAACTTGTTTTGAAGCAGGCTTCAGACTGTCCCGTTCCAGAGCTCTGGCAGCACCAGAGTGGACAGCAGGCAGATCCACACAGTGATTGATCGCTCACATCATATTGAACGGCCCTGCGCTGTGCCTGCCCTGCCCTGCCCTGCCCTGCCCTGCCCAGCAACCGGTGTTGGCAGTCAGATGTCATCCCTCGTGATAAAATTAGTTGTTGTGGGCATTTTGGTTTTTTTTTAGTTGTGGCGTTTTGAGAATATGTGCTGTTTGGGGATTTTGAAATTTGATTGGGTGGGTGTGGGGGCAGAGGGTGAAAGTTGTTGAAATAAATGATCGGCTAGATACTTGTCCCAAGTATTTTTCTGTATTAAAATTATCTGCCATTATTTTGGAGATATATCGAGGTAAAGAGACACAGTGCCGCTTGTTCCTATAAAGATTATAGCGGATATTGAATAGCGGATATTTTATTATTCTGTGCGTTCTATTTTGCAGTGGGTTTTTTGCAGTGGATTTTTTGCAGTGTAATAAATGATCGGCTAGATACTGGTCCCAAGTATTTTTCTGTATTGAAATTATCTGGCATTGATTTCGAGATATATCTAGGTCTTTCAGATGAGACTATAAACCGAGGCCCCGTGTGCGAACGCATGCAGAACTTCCTGCGCACACGTTAAATCCTGTTCCACTTTTCGAAAGAGTAGGCCATTGTGTGCCGGTGGGAACAGATGACAAAATTTACAAAATTTACAAAAACGCATACACACGGGGACTGGATGTAAAAAAAAAGCACATGAATGCTTATTCCATTATCCTCGATATAAAAACATATTTTTTAAAAATCTGAGCGCTTTGATTTGTTGCTTTACAAGATTCAGCGCTATATAAATTCCATACATTACTATTATTATTATTATTATTATTATTACTATAATAAAGAGACACAGCGCTACTTGTTCCTGTGAAGATTATAGCGGATATTAAATAGCGGGTATTTTACCATTCTGTGCGTTCTATTTTGCATTGGGTTTTGTTAGTATTCATATCATAATCATCAATACAATTGCTAGTATCAGTAGGAGAAGGAGGAGGAGAACATGGAGGAGTGGAGAGGAAAAGTGGCATTGTTAGCATGGTTATTGTGCCTGCTGCTGCTGCTGCTTCTGTCAAAGTTATTGATGATGATTGCTGATTCCACTGGTATGTTTGTCTTGGTTATTTTCACGACATTGTTATGTCTTTCTTACATTCTTTCTTTTTTCTGTCTTTCCTTTCCTGTCCTGTCCTTTCTTTTTTTGTTTTTCTTCTTCTCGTGTCTTTTTCCTTCTCTAATTCCTTTTCTTCCTTTTCCTTCTTCTCTTTCTTCCTTTCCTCCCCTTCCTCCTTTTCTTCTCCATATTTCAGAACATCCAACTACATCTCTTTCCATTTTGTCCCTGTACAGCAATACACATCACGTCTGCCAACGTAATGGAGGACTGACTTGTAGTGGTTGGGGGAGGGGGGGGGATGGTTTGAGGCCAGAGTCTTAACTTGTTTTGAAGCAGGCTTCAGACTGTCCCGTTCCAGAGCTCTGGCAGCACCAGAGTGGACAGCAGGCAGATCCACACAGTGATTGATCGCTCACATCATATTGAACAGCCCTGTGCTGTGCCTGCCCTGCCCTGCCCTGCCCTGCCCTGCCCAGCAACCGGTGTTGGCAGTCAGATGTCATCCCTCGTGATAAAATTAGTTGTTGTGGGCATTTTGGGGTGTTGTTTTTAGTTGTGGCGTTTTGTGAATGTAAGCTGTTGGTTGGGGTTGGGTCATACTGGGTGAGATGCTGTAACGAGTGTTCAGCCAGAAACTACATGCGTGGGTGGGTCGATGCACGGACAGAGAGGCAGGTCGGAAGACAGACAGACACACGGATGAACAGATAAATAGATAGACAAATAGGTAGGTAGGAAGGTAGGTAGATAGATAGATAGGTAGATAGGTAGGTAGGTAGGTAGGTAGGAGGCAAGATAGATAGATAAATCGATAGACAAACAGACAGAGAGTGAGAAATAAGTAGATAGATAGATAGATAGATAGATAGATAGATAGATAGATAGATAGATAGATAGATAGATAGATAGATAGACAGACAGACAGACATACAGACAGATAGATAGATAGATAGATAGATAGATAGATAGATAGATAGATAGATAGATAGATAGATAGATAGATAGATAGATAGATAGATAGACAGACAGACAGACAGACAGAAGATAGACTAGATAGACAGACAGACAGACAGAATAGATAGATAGATAGATAGATAGATAGATAGATAGATAGATAGATAGATAGATAGATAGATAGATAGATGGATGGATGGATGGATGGATGGATGGATGGATGGATGGATGGATGGATGGATGGATGGATGGATGGATGATGGATGGATGGATGGATGGATGGATGGATGGATGGATGGATGGATAGATAGATAGATAGATAGATAGATAGATAGATAGATAGATTGATAGATAGATAGATAGATAGATAGATAGATAGATAGATAGATAGATAGATAGATAGATAGATAGATAGATAGATAGATAGATAACAGTAAAGACAACGAGGATACATTCCAAAAGGCCATAGCGCCATCAGTAGAGGGTGAAGTAGCAAATCATCCTGTGCACCATGAATAATTCATTACCACTCAATCACACACATACACATAACAGGGTGGTTATGATTAAACATAGTATGGGTGTCAGACAGATAGATAGATAGACAGATAGACAGGCAGGCAGGCAGGCAGGCAGACAGACAGGTAAGCATGCAGGCAGACGGATGGATGGATGGATGGATGGAGGGAGGGAGGGAGGGATGAGGAGGGAGGGAGGGAGGGAGGGATGGGTGGGTGGGTGGATTGATGAATGGATGGATGGATGGATGGATGGATGGATGGATGGATGATGGATGGATGGATGGATGGATGGATGGATGGATGGATGGATGGATGGTGGATGGGGGATGGATGGATGGGTGGATGGATGGATGGACGGACAAACAGAGATATAGATAGAGAGACAGAGACACAGAGAGACAAAGAGATAGATAGACAGACAGACAGACAGACAGATAGATAGATAGATAGATAGATAGATAGATAGATAGATAGATAGATAGATAGATAGATAGATAGATAGATATGATGGATGATGGATGGATGGATGGAGGGTGATGGATGAGATAGATAGAAAAGATAGATAGATAGATAGATAGATAGATAGATAGATAGATAGATAGATAGATAGATAGATAGATAGATAGATAGATAGATAGATAGATAGATAGATAGATAGATAGATAGATAGATAGATAGATAGATAGATAGATAGATAGATAGATAGATAGATAGATAGAAGAAATAGAAAGAATACATAAAGACAATAAGAGAAACAAGTGGTGGCACCACTGTGGCATTATTGAATTCGGAAGCAATCATAACTCTGCAGTCATACTCCCCTCAAATGTACACCTCAACAGCAACTCAAAACTTGCTACCTCAGTTATCGACAAATCGAGAATTCGACGTAACAGCCACCAAATCTCTCTCCCTCTCCCCCTCCCTCCCTACCTCTCTCGTTCTCTCTCCCTCCCTCACTCTCTCTCTCTCTCTCTCTCTCTCTCTCTCTCTCTCTCTCTCCTCTCTCTCTCTCTCTCTCTCTCTCTCTCTCTCTCTCTCTCTCTCTCTCTCTGGACTGGATGTAAAAAAGCACATAGGTGCTTATTCATTATCCTCGAAATAAAAGAGTTGTCATTGTCAAAAAGAATTTCTCTCTCTCGACACAACATAGCACAAACACAATCACAACCCCACCATTAAAACTAAAAATCACGAAATAGATAAAAGAAAACTCTTTACAAAAAATATATAAATCCCACCCCCCAAAAAAACATTTAATAAATAAATAAGCCTGAGTAACAAAAAAGGCAGAAAAGAAAAGAAAAGAGACCCCCACACAAAAACAACAGAAAAACGAAAGCAAAAAAAAAGAAATCACAACACTTTTAGACACAAGTAATACCGATACAGCAAGCGATAAAATAAAAGATAAAATAAAAAATACCAAGTGGGGGGGGGGGGGGGGGGGAGCGGGGAGCCACTCCCACACCCCTCAAACAAACAAAAAAACTGCCATGGGAGTTCTTTTTGGTGTGATGAGAGTTTTTATGACGTAGGTCGTGTTGGTAAGGTGCAGGGCTCAAAATGGCAACACCACAGGAAAGAGAGGGGGGAGGGAGGGAGAGCGGTGAGAGGGTGATGAGGGGGGGGGGGAAGAAGGGGGGTAGAGGGTAGGGGGGGGAAAGAGATGGGGTGGGGTAGAGATAGGGGTAGGGGAGGGGGGTGTTTTTGGCCTGGAGTCAGGTACCACTGTAATATCAGACAGCGATCAATGACTTGCAGTTGATGTCCAATCTACGGCTAGAAAGGTCTCTTTCTCTTCTTCTTCTTCTTCTTCTTCTTCTTCTTCTTCTTCTTCTTCTTCTTCTTTTCAATTCTTCGCAATTTTTCGCAATTCTTCGCAATTCTTATTCTTCTTTGCAATTCTTCTTCTTCGCAATTCTTCTTCTTCGCAATTCTTTTTCTTAGCAATTCTTCTTCTTAGCAATTCTTCTCTTCTTCTTCTTCTTCTTCTTCTTCTTCTTCTTCTTCTTAACAATTCTTCTTAGCAATTTTTCTTCTTCTTAATTCTTCTTAGCAATTCTTCTGCTTCGCAATTCTTCTTCTTCTTGGAAATTTGTCTTCTTCGCAATTCTTCTTCTTTGCATTCTTCTTCTACTTGGCAATTATTATTATTTATTATTGGCAATTCTCTTCTTCTTCGCAATTCTTCTTCTTCGCAATTCTTCTTCTTCGCATTTCTTCTTCTTCTTGCGTTCTTCTTCTTTTCGGTTTTTTTATGGGTACTCTTTCCTTCAAGCGTCTGCATGTTTATCTTTTTGTATGTTTGTGTGTTTGCGTGTTTGTTCACTTGTGTATGTGGATGGGTGGGTTGGTGGGGGTAGAGTTTGTGTTTGTGGGGGGGGGGGGGGGGGGAGGGAGGGGGAGTTGAGGGGGGGGGGGGGGTCGATGGATGAGTCTAGTGTGAGGAGCATGTGGATGAGGTGTGTGTGTGTGTCTGTCTGTCTGTCTCTGATTCTTGACCTCTCTCTCTCTCTGTCTCTCTCTCTCTCTCCTCTCTCTCTCTCTCTCTCTCTCTCTCTCTCTCTCTCTCTCTCTCTCTCTCTCTCTCTCTCTCTCTTCTCTCTCTCAGTGTTTCTCTGTGGATCGGCCTGTCTCCTTCTCTCTCCTCCTCCTCCTCCTCCTCCTCCTCCTTCTCCTCCTCCTCTCTTGTAATGAATTAAAAAAAAAAGAAAAAAAAGACGTCCGTCCTCTCACACTCCATTTTCTGGTTAGGACACAAGGTGCTATACTTTAGAGACTTAGACCTCTCCTCCTTTTCTTTTGCAACCCGTGTGAGGAAGAAGAGAGGGGTCTGAGGAGTGTCTCGATGAATCTATTAGGCCATCCTACACACAGAGAGAAAGAAGCTCCACCACTTCAGCCTGCCCCAGTCTTTGAAGTCACGTCTCCATGGCACCCGACTATGTTAATGTAGGTACAGTCCCGAAATAACGTCCTCCCTCCAAGACAGCTCGAGCATCCTCAGCACTCTGCAACGGTCTTGCTCTCAGCTCTCGCTTGGCCGAAAGGAATTGACAGCTCGGTGGGGTGAATATAGGGGAGGGGGATACATGACCTATAGTTTGTCATGCGTCCCAGTTTTGGGGGGTAGGGTGGTTGTGAAGGTGGGTGGAGGTTGGTGTGGGGGGGGGGGGGGGGGGGGGGGAGTTCTGCCTATACCGTAGTGGTGATGCAGGATTCGGGGGAGCTTGGTGGTTCTGTGGGTGAGACGTGCGCTCCTTGATCCAAGGGCCAAAGGTTCGGTTTTTAGGTTGAAAGCGACTGTCTGCCGGCATTGTGTGCGACCGTGTCCTGCCCTTGTCCTGCGAGTAGAGTTTGTGAACTGAGATCCTCCTCGCCCGAAAATATGCATAGACAAAATCTCGCATATTCATATGTATTGAATTTTCCTTTTTCACTTTTCAAAGGATAGATAATAGAGCGCTGGGAGGAATTTTTGGTTTTTAACCTCCTCGGTTTGAGGTCTGAGGGTCACCAATGGTGAGATTTTGCGTATGCGACTGTTTTTACCCACCATGAATGTAGTTGCATGGTGACTTATGTAGCTGCATTCTGACCTTGGGGATGCTGGTAAGAACAGGTTTTTTTTGTTCTGTTCCTCGGCTAGAGCTCCGAGGTTCACCAATGGTGAGATTTTGCGTGTGCGATCGTTGACACACCATTAAGGCAGCTGCGTTCCAAATTCGGGGATACTGGTAAAGAAAGAAATGCACTGACAAAAATAGAATAGAATAAATGCACGTCGTGTGTGTGTGTGTTCTTCAATTTAACGTCTAAACACATTAGGTGATATTAGACACAAAAAGGCAAACAAATCAGAAAAAAAAAACGGTTAAGGAACTGTCTAACTACTGTAACCATAATACAATGAAAGAAATGAATTTACCTTGTGAATAACTGTATAACTAATTAAACTACAACAGATCAAAAAATACACGTCATATACTCCACGCCAAAAGAACACTGGAGAAAAAGGTAACAGTTTCATAAACTATACCATGATGGGTAGAATGCCTCTGCTTCAAATCAATAAATGACATATTTACTTGTGCTATAGCAAATTACTAACACAACTTTCTTTCAATAGCAAAGCAATTTCGCAGAGTAATTTACAGTTATTCAAAACCTTATGCAAAGATCTCTCACGAATGGTGGGAAGGTGCTTTTTTAACACTTGACATTCGAAAAGAATATGAATGTTTGAGATTGCCCCACCACACACACAATGCACATTTCTAGAAAGTTTTGTATGGAAAGAATTTAACTTCAGTCTATTAATAAGACTTATGACTGGCCTTTGGCGTGATATTTCTAACCCAAAACGAGAAGAGAGAAAGTAATTTAGGTCAAAAATTGAAGTAGTACCGTCGTACTGTTGTTGTGTATAGGCATCCCTGAAGTTGCAAAGTGATGACCCTGTCTGTGTCAAAAACGATCTCATTCGCAACAAAAAAATCATCTCACCAAAAGTGAACTTCACACTTGTTATCAATGAACAAATGACGAACGCCATTGCCAAGTGGTTTAGTACCGTTCGACCTCATTTCCATGGGTCCATGACGTCGTGGGTTCGAATCTCGGCTGTGTCTGGTTAATAAAGTGTGGGGATTTTTTCGTTCTCCCAGGTCAACTTCAAGTGCAGACTTGCCAGTTCCTTCATTCCCTTCGTGTATATACACATGTGATGTAGAAGATCAAAATATGCATGTTAAAGATCCCGTAATTCATATCAGCGTTCAGTGGGTCACAGAAACACGTACTTACCCAGCATACATCCCCGAAGTCGGAATGCGGTTACCTTCGTGGTGGGCAAAAACGGTGCCAAACAGACAACAGATAACCATTCTCTCCCACGCCGAAATTGGATGCGCTGGGCCAGATTTGTCAGGCGTTTTACGTCAGCGCAACGCATTTTCGTTC
>CM054147.1:16003062-16008062 GCA_028751875.1 Rapana venosa
CCAGGACATTCTGAACAGATGGACAGAATACTGCTCCGACCTTATAAACTATAGAAACAGCAGGAGATCCAGATGTCCTTAATGTACCAGCAAGCAAAGACACAGACAGTCACCCTATCCTCCGAGAAGAAGTGGAAACAGCAGTCAGGTCGCTGAAAAAGGGAAAGTCAGCAGTAGCTGACAACATTCCAGCTGAGTTGGTTCAAGCTGGAGGGGAAGCCATGATCAGCGCCCTACTAAGAATCTGCAACAAGATCTGGCAGACAGGAAAATGGCCAACACCATGGACACAGTCACTCATCATCACCCTCCCCAAGAAAGGAAATCTACAACAATGCCATAATTACCGCACAATCAGCCTCATATGCCACCCAAGCAAGGTCATGCTGCAGATAATATTGAATAGACTGAAGCCACAAGCAGAGACCATCATTGCTGAGGAACAAGCAGGTTTCAGAGCAGGGCGCAGCACAACCGAACAGATATTCAAACCCCAGATAACTATGTGAGCGGTACCTTCAACATCAACAAGACCTTTACCACCTATTTATCGATTTTAAGAAGGCATTTGACAGGGTGTGGCATGCAGCTTTGTGGGCAACCATGAATTTGTACAGCATCAATGCAAACCTGATCAGAGTCATCAAACAGCTGTACAGCGAGGCCACCAGTGCAGTGTACTACAACAACAACATTGGAGAATGGTTTCGAACAACAGTTCCTTGAGAGAATCATGGCTGATGCACTGGAACATCATGAAGGATCAGTCAGCATTGGTGGCAGAACGATCACAAACCTCCTCTTCGCAGATGACATTGATGAAATAGCAGGATCAGAAAAAGAGCTTGCCAGCCTAATAGAACACTTGAATAAGGCCTCCAAAACATACGACATGGAAATCAGTGCAGAGAAGACCAAACTGATGACTAATAACACCAACGGCATTAGCACTGATATCAGGGTTAATGACCAGAAGCTGGAAACAGTTCAAAGCTTCAAGTACCTGGGAGCCATTGTATCAGACCAGGGATCCAAGCCAGAAGTAGTATGCAGGACTGCACAGACAATAACAGCTTTGTCAAAACTAAACACCATCTGGAGAGATAAAAATATCTCACTTATCTCCAAGATCAGACTAATGCGCTCCCTTGTCATATCCATATTTCTGTATGCCTGTGAATCATGGACCTTGACTGCAGATTTGGAGAGAAGAGTACAGGCGGTGGAGATGAGATGCTTTCGGAGACTCCTTGGATCTCCTACAAAGACCACATAAGCAACGAAAGCGTGCATAACAGAATCCAGCAAACCATTGGACCCTATGAGAACCTTCTAACGATCGTGAAAAAACGTAAACTTAAATGGTATGGGCATGTCACAAGATCCAAAGGACTTGCAAAGACAGTTCTACAAGGCACTGTCCAGGGAGGAAGAAGAAGAGGCAGACCAAGGAAGAGCTGGGAGGATAACATCAGCGAATGGACAGGCCTAGAACTCAACAAAACCCTGAGAAAGGCAGAACAGAGAGAGGAATGGAGGGAACTGGTTGTTGAGTCTTTGAGGGTGCCCCCACGGTCGTCAGACTACGGGACAGATAGATAGATAGATAGATTTGACTATTGCAATTTTATTTCATAGATTTGGTCTGCAACGTACCATGTTTGTAATATCTGTTTGAACTATTGATTATTTGTCATTGGTTGTAATACTGTGTAAGATTAGGTTGAATGCATGCGCTTTGATTTGTCTTTGCAAGATATAGCGCTATATAAGTTCCATTTATTATTATTATTATTATTATTATTATCATCATCATCATCATTTTAGGCTCTGTTTGCTCCTAGAATGTAGTAATCCTAAAAATTATTAGCAATATCAGCTTAATATTTGTGTAAAGCCTTTTAGAATAAGAGATAATAATATTGTGATGTCATGAGGGGGGTTTTCCCCCACAGTGAATCTGTATGTAGTTGTTTATCACAGCTGTTCTTATCGGGTATTCTTATTAGACTTGTTATTCATTGATTTGATCAGTAACCCCCTCCGTGCATGGGCCAATGACCTCTTTAGGAATGCGTTCTTTCAGAGTCCAGAGCTCTCTCTCTCTCTCTCTCTCTCTCTCTCTCTCTCTCTCTCTCTGTACCATATATATACCATGTACCATTTGTACCAAATGTATTATTTGACAATGCGTAGATGTTTATTTTTTATGACTTATTAAGTTTGGTTGTTGTTATTTTTCTTGGTTTTGTAGTTATTCTTCTTGTTGTTGTTGTTGTTTGTTTTTTTCTCTTTTTTTCTTCTTTTGTTGGTTTGGGGTTTTTTTTCCTTTTCTTTTCTTTGTTTTAGTTGGGGGTCGTTGTTGTTTTTTGGGGGGAGGGGTTTCTTTGGGGTTTTCTTTTATCTGTTTATTTGTTTTTTGTTGGGTTTGGGGTGGGTTTTTTTTGGGGGGGATGTTTTGAAAAGGGTTATTTCCCTTTGTTTCTACTGTGTGAGAGTATAAGTATTAGGTTATTATTAAGATGTATCCCTACGGGCGGGGACTGGATGTAAAAAAGCACATGAGTGCTTATTCATTATCCTCGAAATAAAAGATTTTGTCATTGTCATTGTCATTGTGTGTGTCTCTCTCTCACCCCCTCATCAAAATCATTTTCTTCACGTTCACTTGAAATTATTAGTTATTAATGCAGAAATCGTAGTGGAGGAAAACAAGCGCAAGTAACCACTTTTGAAATTATTTGTTGTGATTATTAATGATAGTCCTTTCTCAGGGCAAGGGCTGAATGGGGAAAAAAACGCATGTCAGTCCTGTAAACCTTGTGAATAAAGATTATCAACCAATCATTTAATCAATCTATCAATCAATCAATCATTCTCCCTGAGGGCCATAATTGGTGAGCACAAACATGGAATGTATTATTATGTATGGCTTGATGTTGCACATCATTAGCACATAAAATTATTATATATAACTACGAATTTGTATGCGCTTGTATTACTGTATAATTTTGCGTTGCGCATCCTTAGCATTTTATGATGTACGAGTTTGCCTTGTCTTGTTTGTTTCTTCGTTGTTTTTTGTTGCTGGTGGTGGTGGGGTGGTGGGTCTTTTTTGGTTTTTTGCTTGTGTGTGTGTGTGTGTGTGTGTGTGTGTGTGTGTGTGTGTGTAAGAGAGAGAGAGTGAAAGAGAGAGATTCTTCTTTAATTTAACGTCTTTTCACATTACGTGATATTAGAATAAAGAGAGAGAGAGAGCGTGTGTGTGTGTGTGTGTGTGTGTGTGTGTGTGTATGAGAGAGTATGTGTGTGCGTGTGTGCGTGTGTGTGTATGTGTGTAAGAGAGAGAGAGTGTGTGTAAGAGAGAGAGAGAGTGTGTGTGTGTAAGAGAGAGAGACAATGACAATGACAAAAATTTATTGTGTTAGGTTTTTCAACCCCTTCACAAATGGGTAATTGGGGGAGGGGATCGAAATCGAAAAATACAACAACAAAATAGAAACACTGTACAATATCAACGATTCTTCGCGAGCGGTAACCAGAACGCGGTATTGTTTATACATAATTGAACATGTGTGCAGATGTCACTGTAAAAGGTAGCGGATAACGGATATCGCAGTAGGATGGAGGAACTGTCACACACAGAGCGGCATTAGCGGTGTGGTTGTACTGCTGGCTGGTCACTGGGCGTGTCCGGAAGATTCCCGTCTTTGGCTGCTTTCTCTATGGACTCGAAGCCCCTGTCCATTGTGTTTTCAAATTTTTGTATTTGTGCCATCAACATCTGGCAATCCTCGGGGGAGACAGTGGTAGTGCTTCCGGATTTACTGATTACATTCACACTTTCTGCATTGGTTTTGAATGGTTTCACTACCCCCCTGTTCTCCCTCACATCTTCCTCAGAGCTGTACTCTGTCAGTGTCACAGGCGCTGTTGTTGGTGCGTCACTGCAGACAGACATGACATCTTCATTTTCAATATCATTGTCCATGTCAGAATGCCAGTTTCTTAGAGTCAATTCGTGCGGCTGCACTGTCACTGACACTGGGTCAACACCACACAAGCTTGACGGAGACGAGAGGGCTGGCCGTGTTGCACGTGCAGGTTGAACAGCACAGCGAGGTGTGCCAGTGGGCGTGTCACCAATGACTGTGTCCAAAGCAGTTTTATTTTCTGCATTATAAAATAAACTAGGGGGTGTTGGCAAAAACAAATCTGAAGGTGAGACAGGATTTTCATGTTGCATTTTCATCAATCTGACCTTACGTGTCTCCACCCTCCTTTTGTCCCTGGCAATTTGCGCTGCCCCTTTCCTGCGATACACAACACTGTCACTGTGGCTGTGTTTTGCTTGATGTTGGTGGGCTGGCGACAGGCGCAACACAATAACGGTTTGATTGTCTCTGCCGTCGATTTTGAAAGATGTTAAGGCCATTTCCTGCAGAAAGGTGTTCAGAACCGTTTCTAAAGAAGAAGGTAGACCTGTTACTGGCATACTGGAGGCCTTTCTGGTAGAAAACAATAAATTTGTTCCACCCACTGTTGAAAACACGTCTTGCTGGTAGCCAAGCAAGGGACGTCCTAAGAGAGAGAGAGAGAGAGAGAGAGAGTGTGTGTGGTGTGTGTGTGTGTGTTGTGGGGAGTGTGAGAGAGAGAGATGTGTGTGGGTGTGTAAGAGAGAGAGCGTGGAGGTGTTGTGTTGGGGGAGGGGGGGGGGGGGGGGGGGGGAGGTGGGGGGGTGGGGTTGGGGGGGGGGGGGGGGGGGGGGGGTTGGTTGGTTTTTTTGTTATGGGGTTTTTTGTTGGTGGTTTTTTTGTGGGTGGGGGGTGGTGGTGGCGGGGGGCTGAGGGGGGGGGGGCGGTTCGTTTAGTTGTTAGTGTTTCAAGCTTTACGCAATACCTACCACAAACCGTTACGAGAGTACACCAGCAATAACTTCGACGCTTACGCTCGACACAAACTCAGACACATAACAGACATAGACAGAACGGGGCCAGACC